>JAWWEY010000092.1:6342084-6362187 GCA_035582745.1 Loriotus luctuosus
GCACGCAGGTGGGTCTGGACAGGGCTGGGGGAACAGGGACACGGGGGTGGTGGCAGGGGAGGGAGGGTGAGACAGCCCTGGGGAGGCTGTGGGGATGCAGCCATGGGGAGGATGTGGGGCTGCAGCCCTAGAAAGGCTGTGGGGCTGCAGCCC
Source organism: Loriotus luctuosus (assembly GCA_035582745.1). Lineage (NCBI taxonomy): Eukaryota > Metazoa > Chordata > Aves > Passeriformes > Thraupidae > Loriotus > Loriotus luctuosus. The sequence goes on from JAWWEY010000092.1 coordinate 6,342,238, forward strand.
TAGAGAGGCTGTGGGGATGCAGCCCTAGAAAGGCTGTGGGGCTGCAGCCCTAGAGAGGCTGTGGGGATGCAGCCCTAGAAAAGCTGTGGGGATGCAGCCATGGGGAAGCAGCCATGGGGAAGCAGCCATGGGGAAGCAGCCCCAGAGAGGCTATGGGGAAGCCCATCGTCCTGCCAGCAGGCCATGAGGAGAGGAAGTTTCCATGAGAGGAAGAAGGGTCCCCGTGTGGGGGCAGCTCCTGCAGCAGAGGGGGAGCAGCATCCTGGGCCTTTCCCTGGGAGTCACCCAGAACAGCCACGGGACAGGGAGAGAGTGTGAACCGAGAGCTCTTGAGGAGGAACAGGCACCTGACACCTGCCGCTGCCATCCCGCGCTGCCCTGGCAGGAGGAGATGGTGTTTTTTTACTACAGCAGCCACGGCGTCCCCGCGGGCCGCTTCAAGCAGCGGGCGCAGTGGCGGGGGAACATCTCCCGCTGGGACGGCTCCATCCTGCTGCAGGAGCTGCGCCTCAACGACAGCGGCACCTACGAGTGCGAGCTGCGCCTGCTGGAGACCAGCAGCGTCTTCAGGAGCCGCACGGTGCTGCTCGTCAGCCCCGCGGTGCCCAGAGGTGCGCGATGCTCCCGGGGCTGCCCCGCCTCGGGGGTCCTGGCTGTGCCAGCCCCGCCTCGGTGTCCCCTCGGTGCCATCCCCTACTCGGTGTCCCCTCGGTGCCATCCCCGCCTCGGTGTCCCCCCGGTGCCATCCCCGTCTCGGTGCCATCCCCGCGGTGCCACCCCCGGCTCTGGGGGTCTCCCCGGTCCCATCCCCTCCTCGGTGTCCCCCCGCAGGTGCCGAGGATGCGGCGCCCCCGAGGGACTCCGGGTTCTGGCCGGCCGTGGTGGGCTGTGGCTGCGTAGCTGTGGTCGTGGCGTTCCTGGCCGGGCTCTGCGTGAGGAAGAGGTAAAAACGCCGCTCTGGGTTTAGAGGGGTGAGCTCCCTGCAGCCCTCCCTGGTGCCCGCAGGTGCGAGGGTTCGGCTGCCCAGGTGTGGGGTGCCAGCCTCCTGCTGCCATCTAGTGTCACCGCGTGTGTCCCCTCGGCTCCCAAACCTCCTGGGCTGTGCCAGCAGCACGGACAGCCTGGCCCGGGTGTGTGCTGAGGGTGTCAGTGTCCCGGGAGAGGGAGGGAGGGAGGGACGGGAGGAGCGGGCGATGCTCTGGCCGGAGGTGACACTGCTGCTGCCTTCCCTGCAGGTTTGCCACCGTCACGGCCCTGGAGAGGATGGGGAAGAGCAGCAGCAAAGGCAAAGCAGAGGTGAGAGCGGGACTGGAGGGGTCACTGGGGCTGGGAAGGGGATCCCACCCTGCCCAGGCACCCGGGGCTGGCCAGCTCCAGCCACGGCTCCTGCAGCTCACCCTGTGGCTGGGCTCAGGCAGCCCCTGTGTGTTTGGGGGCTGCTCAGTCCCAAACAGCCTGATGTGCCCCTCGCAGGAAGCAATTTACACCTCAATCCCCGGAGCTGAGGTGCCCAAGGCTGAGCAGGAAGCCAAGAAGAAGAGGAGAGCTGAGGACACGTACATAACCATGGTGAGCAGCTCAGCAGGCGTGCTGGGACCCCACAGCACTCACTGCCCCCCTCACCAGGGCCCTGGCACCCAGGGCATCACTCCCTGTGCCAGAGCCCAGCATCCCACGCCCCTAAACCCCCCTGGTACCCGTGGTGAGGTCACACCCTGTCCCTTGCTCCTGCAGCACCCGTCTCACTGCCGGGACAACGGCGTCTACGTGGAGCTGGCCAAGAGATCCATCCCGTCAGAGTGGATGGCAGAGGGGACCCAGGGGCACGGCCAGGGCCAGGAGCCCCACAGCAGGGCACAGGAGGCTCTCCCCCAGCCCCCAGAGCTGCAGAAGTAGCTGTGTGTGGATGGCAGCCCCGTTCCAGGTGTGTCCCACACACCTTTGTCCCTCTGAGGACAGAACCGGTGACACGTCGCTGTGTGCCCCGTGCCAGGGCACTGCCGGGGCACAGCCCACCCCGGATGTGTGCAGGGCACCAGAGGACCCCTGTGCCTGTGGCTCTTGCCCCTGGACTCGAGAGAGTGGGCACAGCCTCACGCTGCAGCTCTGACCCTGGCCCGGGGTGAGGATCCCCAAGGGGCAGATGCAGCAGGAGCTGTCACAGTGTTTTCCTGTACATAATAAAACTCAGGGAGTCTTCCCTGGTGCTGTCTTCGTTTTACCTCCAGCCTAAGCATGTGATGTCCAAGTGTGCCAAACCCTGCCTGGCCCAGGGCCTGGCAGCCCTGAACCCACGGGCAGCCTGGCACGGGCACCCAGGTGGGAGCAAAGCCAAACGGGGCACACACGGGGTCCTTGGCAGCAGGATGGGGACTGAGGGGAGCGGGACAGAGCCCGCGGGCACTGGGATCCCCCCGCGTGTCCCTGGCCATGGCCAGCAGCCGCTGATGGGCAGGGGGAGCCCGGCCGCCCCTGCCGGGCCCCGGCGCAGCGCCTGGGCGGGCGCTGGCGCTTCTCCCGCTCTATCTCTGGGTGCCGGGCGCTATCTCGGGTGCCGGGCGCTATCTATAGATGTTTGACACCTCCAGGTGCGGAGGGAGCCGGGACCCTCCACCTCCCACCGCTGCCGCTCACTGCAGCGCCGCGCTGCGCTCCTTGGTTCTCGTTGACACCCGGCTCTCTTTTCCCGCAGGCAGCAGCAGGACGGGATCCGGGAGCAACCAGACCCCGGGGCTGGGTCTGGGGGGTCGGGGGATGGCACAGCGCCTGTGGAGGGTCGTGGCAGCCGTGGCAGCAGAGCAGAGAGGGCTTTGCCTGCCCAGGACGGGTGGCAAAGTGCTGTGCATGCAGTGTTTGCTGAGCAGAGCTGCTGGGACACTGCCGTGCCTCCTCTCCCTGCTGTCCTGGCTGTGGTCAGGCAGCAGAGCCCCTCTGCTTCCCCTCCTCTGCATCCCTGCCCTCTGCACCCCTGCCCTCTGCATCCCTGCCCTCTGCACCCCTGCCCTCTGCATCCCTCCTGCCTCCCGGCTCTGGGCCCTGGCTCTGGGACATCCCTCCCCTCTGTCCCCAGGGATGCTGTCCTCGTGTCCCAGAGCCTGAGCAGCGCTGTCACTGCCCCTCTGGGCTCCAGGAGGTCCCTCCTTGTCCTCCTGCCCCCATCCCTGTAGTCGAACCCAGGTGTGAGGTCCAAAGTTTTCCTTGGTGGTGCAAAGGGGATCACGGAGTTTCTCCTGCCCTGTTGGTGCTGGGCAGAGCCTCCCTGTCCCAGGGCTGGGAGAGGAGAGTGTTATCCTGGGACAGGAGAGCTGTTATCCTGAGAGAGGAGCTGTTATCCTGGGACAGGGGAGAGCTGTTATCCTGGGAGAGGGCAGAGCTGTTATCCTGGGACAGGAGAGCTGTTATCCCGGGACAGGAGAGCTGTTATCCTGGGAGAGGAGAGAGCTGTTATCCTGGGAGAGGAGAGAGCTGTTATCCTGGGACAGGAGAGCTGTTATCCCGGGACAGGAGAGCTGTTATCCCGGGACAGGAGAGCTGTTATCCCGGGACAGGGCAGAGCTGTTACCCTGAGAGAGGAGCTGTTATCCTGGGAGAGGACCCTGCTGGAGCAGGGGAAGGAGCCCCCAGCAGTTTGGCAGCCCCGGGCAGTGCTGGAGCTGTCCAGGAGCGGGCAGGTGAGCAGGAGCACCTCTACCTGCTGCAGCCCACCCGGGGCATCCTGCCTGGGCTGCTGGGACCCCTCTGCTGCTGCCAGCCCGGAGCAGCCCCTGTGCCCCCTGCCCGCCTCCAGGAGGGCATTTCCAGCCCTCCTGGGCCCCGCTGGGCTCCCCAGAACAGCAATGCTGCCGTGGATGGTGCGAGCAGGGCTGGCTGCCAGCCTCCAGCGGGGCACAGGGCACACACCTGAGTGTCCCCAGCTCACCTGGGGGTCAGGAACCCCCCGTGTGCCCCAGCCCGGCACGGAGCGCGGAACCGGCAGCGCCAGGAGCTGTCTGTGCCTGCAGTTCAGGGGAAAATTTTTCCGCCCTCCCACTCCGGCGGCTGCAATCCACCAACCACAGCATTTACTGCTTTTTTTCGCCCCAGCACCGCTCCAGCCATATTGGGCTGTGGGGAGAAAGCGGCTCTAATGTTCTATGTCACCTGCAAATAACCCGGGCGTTCGAAAAAGCACCTCCACCACCTCCACCACCCACACCAACACCACGTCCTCTCCACACACTAAAGTCCGTCCAAATGAGCCCGGAAGGCTGGCTCCCGCAGCCCGCCCTGCTCCTCACCGGCCTCACCTTGCTCCTCTCGCTGGGTAAGTGTCGGCTTGAGCCCCCTTGCATGTGCCCAGCCGGGGGGACACCCGTGCCCCTGCCAGGAGCCCCTGCCCATGTGCCAGCAGGGATGGGCACGGGGGTGGTCTGGCGTGCGCCCTGCAGAGAGCCAGGAGCCAGGGTGACCTGCTTTTGGGCAGGGTGGGGGCTCTGGTGCTGCTGCATCTCCTCCTAAGAATGCCCTGCATCCTGGCTGGGGAGCGCAGAGCCCCTGGCATGGCGGGCAGGGCAATGGGCTGCTGTGGGCACAGAGCTGGGAAGGTGCTGGGCTGCCCTGTGCTGTCCTTTGGGTGCTGCCAGGTGGGCTCTGCTGTCCTGTGCTGTCCTTTGGGTGCTGCCAGGCAGGCTGTGCTGCCCTGTGCTGTCCTTTGGGTGCTGCCAGGTGGGCTGTGCTGTTCTTTGGGTGCTGCCAGGTGGGCTCTGCTGCCTTGTGCTGTCCTTTGGGTGCTGCCAGGTGGGCTCTGCTGTCCTTTGGGTGCTGCCAGGTGGGCTCTGCTGTCCTTTGGGTGCTGCCAGGCGGGCTGTGTGCCCTGTGCCCGTCCTGCGGGCTCTGGCAGGGGCTGTGGCGGTGGCTGAGGCTGTCCCCAGGCCGGTGGCCGTGCTGGGGCCGGCTCCGTGCCCGCCCCGCGGCCGCAGCAGCAGCAGCAGCAGCGCTGTGTCAGCAGCCCCGCGGCCGCATCGATCGCTGCCGGCCGGGAACGCTCCGCTCTGCTCGCTGTCCGGAGCTCCTGATGGGCTGCCTGTCCCCGGGGAGAGAGCCTGGCAAAGGAGGGTCCAACACCCGCTCAGGACTGCTGCAGAGGCCGCTGTTTGTCGCCCAGCCCGGGTGCAGCACTGGGAGCACCGGGAGCCAGCACAGCGCTGCAGGGCACGGCCTGCATGGTCCCGGTGGTTCTGGGGGTTTCTTCCCTCACCTCTGTTTCCCCCAGGGCTGGGTGCCCGGCCAGTGGCAAAGTTTGGACCCACTTGGGTGCCCCTAGGTGCTGCCAGGCCGTGCTGTCCCTGCTTGGGGTGGTGACAGGTTTGCTGCTGGTGGCACCTGATCCCTCTGTAGAGCCCTGGGGAGCCCCGAGGACACGGGACAAGGCCAGGTCAGCCACCTGCAGGCACACAGGGCACCCTGTGAGGGGCACTCAGACAATCATTCCATGCAGGGATCCCCTCCAGCCGCTCCTGCTGGGACAGGCCAGCTCCTGGCTCTTCTCTCCCATCCCTGCAAGGTTTTCTTGGAGGCACCAAAGGTGGTGGCTGCCATGGGGCAGCAAGGCTGTGGCACTGGGACACTTCCTCCTGCCTTGGGCGCCGTGACCCATCCCCACGCACCAGCTGTGCCCATCCCTGTGTCCCTGAGCCCTCTGGGGCTGGATGGGGGATGTCCCCATGGCTGCTAGCCCAGCCAGGAGCTGTCCCGGGGTTTGGCCATACCCGAGCTCAGCCCCCAGGAGCCTCAGGGTGCTGCTGGCTCCCAGCTGGCAGTGGGAGCTGCCCAGCCCAGCTGTACCTGCAGCCCGGGCACGGCTGCTGTCCCTGGCTGCAGAGCCTGGCCCCTTTCCTGCCCTGCTTGCAGGCGGAGCTCAGCACGGAGCAGCCCTGACCTGCGCCCAGCTTGGCCTCGGCACGGAGCTCTGAGAGCAAAGAGCAGCAGCCCGAGGGGAGAGGTGAGGTGATCACTGAAGCACCTGGTGGCAGTGGCCCTGTGCCTGCCCTGCAGGGTGTCACGGCCCCCCAGGACACTCTGTGCCCTCCCAGGGCTCGCTGTCCCCGTGTCCCTGTGCCTCTCAGGGCCTGGCCTGGTGTTTGCAGCCAGCTGGGCTGCTCAGGAGCCCGTTCCCCCTGCCCAGCCTGGGGACAGTGCTGGATGCTTGGGTGCTGCTCAGGGGAGCTGCAGGGAAGGAGAGGAGGAGGGAGCAGGGCACAGACACCCATCCCTGCCCCTCGCCAGGTGAGGCCTGCCCTGCACCAGGTACAGCCCCTCTCTCAGCAAGGCCAGGGCTCAGGGACTGGCCCCGTTCCCCCAGCAGAGACCTGGAGCTCGCTCTGCTCATTCCCAGCTGGAGAATCCTCGCTGGGCTCTGCTGGCAGGGGAAAGCATCTGCGATCCCCGGGGAGCCCCGGGGCCGGCCCCGGCAGATGCCAGCCCTGCTGCCGGAGCCGTGTCCTGCCGGCAATGCGATGTGATGAGCTCAGCCATCCTTTGCGCGTGGCTGTGGCGCCGGCCCCGCGTGCTGACGCTGCAGCCTCGCCCAGCGCCATCGATCCCGCAGCGGCGCAGCCCCGGGGGACGGCCGGCAGCAGGGCTGGCCTGCAGGCAGCACCGCGCTGGCACACGAGGGTCACCAGCCCTGGCAGAGCAGGGACCGTGCTGTGCCTGCCCAGCCCAGGGATGGTGCCAGGGCTGCTCCCCTCGTTCCTGCTGGGCAGGGAAATTCCGCTCCTGGCTGGATGCAGAGTGTGTGGATGTGCCTGGAATGCAATGCAAGGCCCCAGGGAGAGCTCTGTGCAGGCAGGGCAGCGTGGGGACAGGGTGGCAGCTCAGCTGCCCGTGACACCCCCCAAATCCATCTGCGTTGGCAGCGCCCCCGAGGCTGGGCATGGAGGTCATGGCCCCTCCCATCATCAATGCCCTGAACGGCTCCTCTGTGAAGCTCTCCTGCACCTTCAACTCCTGCTACAAGGTGGAGAACAAGCAGTTTTCCCTCAACTGGACGTACCAGGAGTGCAGTAACTGCTCCGAGGAGCTGGTGAGTCTCACTGGGGATGTGCTGGGGGCCTGGGAGCGCCTCAGAGGGTTTTGCTGGGGGTTTCTTACGGGGCAGCACGTGCAGGGTGGGGGTGCCTGGCTGGGCAGTGAGCCCGTGAGGTGCCACACGCTGCCTCACCCGCTGTCCCCACGGCGGCCCAGTTCCTGCAGTTCCGCACCAAGATCATGAACAAGCAGCTGGATCGCTTCGGGAACCGCGTGGAGTTCACGGGCAACCCCGCCAAGTACGACGTGTCCTTCACCCTCAAAAACGTGCAGCTGGAGGACGAGGGCACCTACAACTGCTACGTGCTGAACCCCCCGGACCGGCACCGGGGCCACGGCAAGATCAGCCTGAAGGTGCTCACCCAAGGTCAGTGGTGCCCGCGCCGGGGGCACCCGCGGGGGCAGGATGCTGGCAGAGCCCTGCCCATCCCCTGCACGCCCTGAGCCCGTCCCTGTGTCCCCAGAGCCCCCCAAGCACGACTCGACAGTGGCCGTGATCGTGGGCGCCTCCGTGGGCGGCTTCCTGGCCGTGGTGATCCTGGTGCTGATGGTGGTGAAGTGCGTGCGCCGGAAAAAGCAGCAGAGGCTCAACACAGACGACCAGAAGACGGAGGAGGAAGGGAAGACGGACGGCGAAGGCAACCCGGACGAGGGCACCAAGTAAAGGCCCCCTGCCCGCCCCTCCCTCCTGCCCCCTGTACAGTGTGACCCTCTCGATGTGCTTCCCAGAGCAAGGATTTCTGTCTCCCAAGAGCATCCCTCCTTCCATGGCAGCACCCACCCCAGCCTGGAGCAGGGCGCAGAGAGGAGGTCCCTGGAGCCTGGCTGGGCTGGGCAGGGCTGGGGACAGGGGCTGGGGCCCCTGAGGCTGAGCTGGCACCAGCCTGTCCCCTACTCTGGGTTGTGCCAGGGTAGTGAGGAGGTGCTGGGGACAGGCTGGGGTGGGTGAGGGGGACCTGTGCAGCCCCCACACATGGAGGGGCTGGAGCAAGGGGTGCCAGGAGGGACAGAGGGGCCTGGGCAGCCCCAAGCCCCATTGTCTGCTCTCTGTCCCAGGAGAAAATGTGAGCAGGGGCCAGCAGTCTGCCCGTGGGCTCAGGGCTCATCCCAAGGGGCTCCTGCTGTGCCTGGCACTGGTGTTCCCATCCCCAGGGATCCCAATAGCTGCCAGGCTCCTCCTTGCAAGCTCATGCCCCTCAGGGACTGCTCAGAAGTCATAGGCCAAGGCCATGAGCCCATCCAGTGTCCTGGAGCTTTGCAGTGTTTTGGAACCATTAACAGCCCTTGATGGTGAGGGATGGACCCTTCTGCCTCTCGGGCTGGTTTTGGGTCTGAGTATCTCAGCCCAAGGTGCTGGGCTGACTTTTTGTGCTCCTTTCCTTCTTGGGGAGGGTGGTTGTGGTGGAAATGTCCTGCTGATGTGTCAGACTGGGGTGTGGGGAGTGCTGGGGTGAGGCTGCTCGGGCCAAGGAGCTGCTGAAAGGGAGAGGAGCCTTTGGGCACTTGCTGGGAAGGACTGGGCACATCATCAGGCCCAGAGTTAGGACAGCTCTGTCACCCTGGAGCAGCCCTGCGATGCTGAGACTGCCTCCTGCAGCCTCCCTGCAGAGCACTGCACACTGTAACTGCCATGGCAATGCACTGCCAGCGTGCCCAGCCCCGTGTGCCACCTGCCTCACCTGCCAGGTGAGCTGTGCTGGCTGCAGCACCGGGACTTCAGGCAGGGAATGACCCAGGGCAGTGTCCCCTGTGGCACCAGGTCTGAGCTTTTCTCCTCCCGTGGCTGCCAGGAGGGGCACAGTGCCCAGAACCACAGGGGACACTGCCCAGGGGCAGGGGATGGAGGTCCTGTCACCCATGAGCAGCACTGCCAGGGGAGAAGGGACACCTTTAACGTGTCCCCGTGCAGAGAAGGGACACCTTTGCCACGTCCCTGTGTAGGTACCACCCCGGCAATGCCATCAGGTCCCAGGGATGGGGACAGCTCTGCCCTCCCTGCTCTGCCCCATCGCTTCCCCGCCCGGCCCCACGTGCCCCGTCCATGCCACCCGCCCCCGCTGGGCCCCACGCTGCTCCCCTCCCTCCCTCCCTCCGCAGCAGGAATGTGCCGTGTCCCCCGCCTGTCCCCTTCCCCGGGAGGGCCGGGCTGTCCCGCCCCGCACCGTGCCCGCGGTGCCGCAGGGCTCCCGCACCTCTTTCTGCCAGAACCGGGCTGTCCCGGCTCCTGGTGGGACCGAGCCAGAACCTCGGGGGCGCTGAGGCCTCTGAGCGTTGCACACAACCAGCCTTGCATCTGCCTTTCATTTCTTCTCGTGCACTACCCTTGGGTTGCAACTCGCCAATGCATCTGTCTGTACACGGCCGTGCCCGGCAGAGCTGGCAAATCCGGATCTGCACTCACACGAGGGGCTGCTCTGCCGTCCCCTCTTGCCAAGCGCTCTGCCGAGTGTGGGATGTTTTTATTGCTCTTTGTACAGTCAAACAAACAAAAGAACAACAAAACACCGACTTTGCCCTCGATGCTTTTGTGCCGCAGCCTGGAGGGGGAGGACGGGCCCCTGGCCTGCTCTGCCCGGGAGGATGAGCCCGTTCCTTGGTCCTGAGGGGTGTTTTGGGTGCTGAGGGAGCCCAGGGCACCCTGTGTGTGCCCAGCTCTGTGCTGGGAGGTGGCACAGAGCCAGGGCAGTGCTGGGGGTGGGAGCGTGGCCAGTGCTGCCCCAGCCTTCCCACGGGGAGATTCCAGGGGTGCTCCACGCCCACTGTGGGGCCTCCAGGATCCGTCAGCCTCTGCACTGTGCTCCTCAGAGAGCTGGGATTGGCGGCTGCTCGTCCAGGTAAGGCTCAGCAGGCTCCAGCAGAGCCCAGGGCACGCACTGGGTGATGGACACCCAGACCCGGCTGTTCTCCCGGTCCAGCAGCGCCGCGGGGATGCTCCAGAGCAGCACGACACAACTGGGGCACGGTTAATGGGCACATCCATCAGCTCAGCCACCGTGGAGACGCGAGGGGAGCTCTGACAGCGCCCTCCACCCTGCCTCTCCCTGCTGCCCTTCACTGGGGCTGCCAAGCGCCGGTGCATCCCATCTCCTCACACAGGCAGGGTCTGCCCCGGGGCACTGCCGCCCCTCTTTCCGCCCTCCAGCCCTGCCTTGCCCCCTCCCCAGCAGCAGTGCCAGTGGGATGAGTTGTCCCTGTCCCTGTCCCTGTCCCTGCTGGGCACGGCGCCCTGGGCACCCCAGTGTGGGCTCAGCGCTGCGGGAAACTTCCAGCTTCCCGTGGCACCTCTCCCTCGCCCAGGAAGGGCACCCAAATCACCTCCACTGTCCTGCTGGCACAGTCCTGCAGCTCTGGGAGTGCAGCAAATCGATCCCTGGAACAACTTTGGCGCTCAGGGAGGAGCAGCTCCCCGGAGGACAATGTGGGGCTGTCCCCACCAGCCTCAGCCATGGGCAAACGGGGTGCGGGACCCCTCGGCACTTTTGGGATGCCCGTTAGAATGTTGCTGGCAAAAAACTTGAGGAGAGCAGTGGGATCACAGAGGAGACCCCGTGGGACATGCCAAGGATGAGTTCTCCTCACTGCAGCGACTGAGGGCAGTGACAGAACCCCCCAGCGCTGGGGTTTCACAGATTCTCCAGAACCACGGACATTCCTTGTTACAGAACACTGACATTTCCCGGGCCCAGGTGGGATTACAGGTGTTAAAGAGCCAGAGAGGGGCTGGGAGGTGGCAGGGACCCCTGCCTGCTGCTGTGCAGTCACAGGGACTGCTGGGGTGTCTCAGGGAGAGTCCAGAGCCACATCCCTGCAATGCTGCCCTGCTCCGGGGCCGGGGAGCAAAGAGGGGCAGGGAAAGGGAACAGCCTGGGGCAGAGAGCTCCGGGGCAGTGAGGGGTGTGAGGGGCGGCTCTGGGGGACAGAACACGGAGGGTCCGGTGGGGGTGGCCTCGGGCTCTGCCGGGTCAGGACCAAACTTTCTCCCGGGATACAGCAGGGCTGCCTCAGCGATCCTTGCAGATGCTCTGCAGTGGCTGCCGGGGGACACGGCCGCTGTTCCCCTGCGTTTTTAAAGGGTCGGTGGAAGGAGGGAAGGGGGTGAGGAACCTGTGCGCTCCGGAGGGCAGGCAGCCCCGCGGCGGGGGCGAGCAGGCAGCGGCAGCGCAGCGAGAGGGGAAAGCACCGCTCCGAGCGAGAGCTGCAGGCAGCCGAGAGCGGGGATGACAAAAGCAGCCAGGTACTCACCCGCAGTCTGTGCCCGGGAGCTCTGGCTCAGCTTCCAGCCCAGCCAGGACAGTCCTGCAGAGCCGGATCCCTGCGGTGCCTCCTGCCCACCACCAGCTGCCGGGATGCCAGGCCACCTTGTCTCTTAAAGGTCACAGCCAGGGGACCTTGCAGTAAACATAAGGTGCTGATGGGAAGCTCTGTTCCAGCGTTGCCACCTCCTCCTCCCCCTCCATCGGCAGGAGGGCTCTGCCCGCTCCGGGAGCTCAGCATCGTCTGGCTCGGGCAGCTCTGGGAGGAGGCTGGGGCTGTCCTCGGGGAGCGGAGCCTGGCAGGATGCTCCAGGGCACCGGGGCCAGCGCTGTGCCAGAGCTGCAGCCCAAGCGCTCTGCTCAGCCCTACCTGGTCGGGAGCCACGTGGAGGGAGGGAGGCAGGAGCCCTCCTCGGAGAGCAGCAGCCCGGCGCGTTAACCCTCCCGGCTCCGCCAGTGCGAGGTGAGAAGGACTGAGGGTACACCGTGCCCCCCGCCCCGGGGGCTGTGAGCCAGCTGGCAGCACCCTGAGCCCTCCTTCCTGTCCCCGGGGAGGTGACAGTGTCCGAGCACAGGGTGCTCGCCTTCCCTGAAACCAGACACGGCATCGTGGCGCTGGGCTCAGCAGAACAGGTTTCCGCTGAGCCGCAGGAACCGCGGGTCCCACGCCGGACATCTGCGTGCTCTGAGATGCCAGGGCAGCTGCTGCCGGCGGGGCTGGGGACAGCAGAGCCCTGCCCCGGCCCGCGGCAAGGCAGCTGTCTCACGGGATCAGTCGGCCGAGGAGACCGGCTGGAGCTGCCGAGTGTGACAGCTCCATCAGGCGCTGCTGACAGCCCTTGTCCCCCTGCCAACCCCGGGGCTGCGTGCGGGGCAGCGGGCAGGGGGTGCCAGGCTGCCACCCTGCTCAGCAGCGACATGTGGCTGCAGGGCCACGGCAGCACGGAATTAGCTGGGTGCCCACCTGCCCAGTGCACCCCGTTTGTGCCAGCCCCACAGGAGCTCTGTGCTATTTACTGGCCAAGCCTTGCAGCCGGGTTTCCCAGCCTTCCTGCCTCCAGAAGGATTCAGGGCTCTGCTGGCGAGGCTCTCAGTGGCAGTTTAGCCAAATGCATCCCAGCCTGCATCCCAAAAGCAAACAGACTTGGCAGGCACCTGAGCACCCCGGGAGGGGCTCCTCCACACCTGCCCCTGCACCAGGGTAGGGCTGCTGCTCTTCCAGGTCCCTGCAGCTGCAGGTCCTGTGTGCTGCATGCTGGCCTCAAACTCACCTGTTCCTCTGGCCCCAGCGGCCCTCAGGCACCTCTGCACCCCGAGGATCCCTCTGCCTGCCCTCTCACAATTAGTGATGCTCCAGCAAACACTGTGCTTCTCCACCCGTCCCCACACAGCGCCTGAGGCGCTGCTCCCCTCCCTGTATCCATCACCTCCCTGTATCCATCACCTCCCTGAATCCATCTCCTCCCTGAATCCATCCCCTCCCTGAATCCATCCCCTCCCTGAATCCATCCCTTCCCTGAATCCCTCCCTTCCCTGAATCCCTCCCTGACTCCCTCCCCTCCCCGAATCCATCTCCGTGCCCGCCAAGGCACCTTCTGCTGCATCAGCAGAGCCGCGCACGCTGCCGCTCCCGCAGCGCCGGCTGCCAGCACTGCCCTGCCCGCTCCGCCGGTATTTTTCCTGCCTCTCCTGCCAGCTCTGCAGCCCTAACGCCTCAACCCACAGGCACTGCTGGCATCCTCTCAGGCTCCCCTGGGATGTCCCCGTGGCCTGCAAAGCCTCCTGCTTTCCCTCCTCTCTGCTGCTTCGTGCTGCAGAGGGGGCTGGGTGGGGATGGGCAGCCGTAAGGTGCCCTGAAGGTGACAGGCTGAGGCATTTTAGACGTGCAGGCAGCATCCCTGCAGGTGAGCTGCTCTCACACCCAAAACCCAATCAGTGCAGTTCGGGAAGGCCATGCCTGGTCCCTGGGGTGAGTTTGCCAGGATGTGTGCCCTGTGTCACTGCAGCCCAGAGAAAATCCAGCGCCGTTCCTGCTCCGGGAGGGCAGCAGCGCCTCCTCCCCTTCCCGCCGTGGCTGTTTTGGGATGCGTCACCTCCCGCAAACGCTGCTCTCTGCACAGAGCTCCCCGGCTAATGGACCTGGGCAAGGAGGTGAGGCTCTGCCTGCCCACATCACGCCCCGGGGCTTCCATTAGAAGGGCCCCGCGGCCTAATGGATGCGAGAAAAGGTGGCTGAGACGGGAACTTTTGTGCAGCCAATCGTCCCGGAACAAGAGCACGGTGAGAAAAATGAGTTCTGAGTGTTCCCTTTGGCGCCAGGCGGGTCCCTGTGCAGCCATCGGGGTCTGGCTCTGCATCCCACCTGTGTCTGCTGTCTGTCTCAGCGATGGAGGGCAGGGACACCTGGTGCCCCAAAGGAGAGCTGAGCCCCAGCCTTGTCCTGTTTTGTTATCCTGGGACACCACCAGCCTTTGTGGCACTCTGGCCTCTTCCCAAGGTGGCGCAGGGCAACACCAGCCCAGTGTTTTCAGGCCACCACAGAACCACTGAGGTTGGAAAAATCTCTAAGACCAAGCCCAGCTATCAAACCAGCGCTGCCAAGGCCATCTCATTTCCCCCATTTCCAGCCCTGTTTGACCTGATCCTGGTCGGGCTCCATGTCGTTGCCATCCAGGGCACCCGTGCCAGGCGTTATGTGGCCATGAACGGGGCCGGCATCATCTACACCTCTGTGGGTGACCCAAAACACCCAAAATACACCCCAAAAAACCAAAAACCTCAAAATCTAACAAAAAATACACCCCAAAAAACCAAAAACCCCAAAATCTAACAAAAAATACACCCCAAAAATCCCTAAATCCATCCCAAAATCCACCCCCAAAACCACCCCAAAATCCCAGTGCATCCAGGTGTGCTCAGGTGTATCTCAGGTGTATCCCAGGTGTATCCAGGTTTATCCAGGTGTATCCCAGGTACACCCAGGTATCTCCAGGTGTATCCAAGTGTGCTCCCAGGTAACCCCAGGTGTATTTCCAGGTGCATTTCACCACAGGTACGAAAGGACAAAGCTGTCACGCATTTCCTGCCCCAGCTGCTCGAGGGTGAGTCAAAATGTCCAAATTTGGGGTTTTAGACCCAAAAATTGGGGTTTGAAACACAAAAAAATCGAACCCAAAATTTGGGGATTTGAACCCAAAAATTGGGATTGGGAACCCAAAATCCTTGGGGAACAAGGTCAGCACAGCCATATGGTTTGAACTCTTCCAGGGTTGGTGACTGCACCACTGCCCTTGGCAGCCTGTGCCAGGGCTGGACAACCCTTTCAGTGAAGAAATCTTCCCTAAAATCCAACCTAAACCTCTCCCGACACAGCTTAAGGCCGCTTCCTTTTGTCCTGTCATTTGTTACCTGGCAGAAAAGCCCGACCCCCGCCGGCTCCACCCTCCTGTCAGGGAGCTGACGAGAGCGAGAAGGTCCCCTCGAGCCTCCTTTTCTCCAGTTTAAACCCTCCAGCTCCCTCGGCCTCTCCTCATCCCACCGGTTCTCCATCCCCTTCTCTTGACACACTCCAGCCCCTCAATGTCCTTTCGAGGGGCCCAAAGCTGCTCCCAGGATTCGGGATGCGGCTTCAGCAGCGCCGAGCCCAGGGGCACCGTCACTGCCCCGGCCCAGGGAGCGCTCCCCGATCCCCGGGCGGGCGGGTGCGCGGGGGGATGCAGAGGATCTCGGGGGGATGCGGAGGAACGCGGAGGAGCGCGGAGGAGCGCGGGGGGATGTGGAGGAGCCCGGAGGAGGGCTCAGCGCAGCCCCGCCCGGCGCGGCCCCGCCCGGCGCCGCTCGCCCTCGGCGGGGGCGGCCAGAGCCGGGCGCTGCGGGCAGCAGGGACCGCTCCGCTCCGCGCCGCCCCGCGCCGCAGCCATGGCCCCGGGCTCGCCCGCCGCTCGCCGCCGCGCCGCGCCGCGCCTGCTGGCCGCGCTCCTGGGTAAGGGGCGCCGAGGGCTGCGGGGACCCCTCCGGGTACCGCCCGCGTCCCGTGTCCCCCCACCCCGGCTCCCCGGCGGGGACTCAGCCCCAGGCGGGGGTCCCCGCTCCGCACCCGTCCCCTGCGCCCCGCCCGCCGCGCTCCGGGATGCCGCCCGCGGGCGCTAACGCCGCTCTCCGCTCTGCAGACGGACGGTCCGGAGCGCCGGGGATAAGTCACTCGGCCAAGGTGACTTCGCAGCCGAGCCCCAGCTCCGAAGTCCCGGCTCCAGCCCCTGCCCTGCCCGCAGCGGCGCTCCCGTGGCCAGCGCTTCTCCTGCGAGCACTGCGGCTGCACCCCGCTTTGCCCCGCTGCCGACCCCCGGCCGGCGGGGACCGCGCTGCTGCCTGCCCGGCACCGGGGGATGCCCGCGGGGAGCCCGTGCACTGCTTCAGCGCCAGCACGCCCGCCGACAGGTCATTGTCTTACGGTTCCTTTGGTACAACGACCCCCGCATGTGCTTGTCCCCGCCGCGGGGACCGACCCGCGCCGCGGGGCCGCTGCTTTGGAGCATGATGCCCGGCCCTGTGGTCGGGGATGCCCGAGATCCCCCGGCACAGGGCGCAGGGAGGGGCTGGCAGCCGTTCCCTCCCCGCTGCACACCTGGGGCAGGCTCCGGCCACCTGCATCAGCCTCACGCCCCCGCTGCACTCCTGCTCCCGCGGGTCATCCTCGCCTCAAACTGGAACCCAGGGCTGGCTGTGCAGCGCTTGCTGTTGGGGCACTCCCGTGGGAGGCGTTTTAGAGGGCAAAGTTCTTAAGTTAAAGGATGCTGGAGACACAAAAAAGCACGTAAGTACCTGACCCCCTGCAAGATTTGGGTGCCAGCGCCTGAGCTGGCACCGGGGTGGTAGGAGAGACTCGGAGAGGCTTGAGAGCACTCAGGGGTCTGGGGTGCAGGGCGTGGAGGTGGGAACAGGGTCCCACAAGTCGCTCAGGTGGGCTGGGAGCTGGGGAGGGCGCTGGGCAGGGAGTGCAGGGCGGGTCTCTGTGTCTGTAGGTTTCGGGGATGCCGTGCTCTGCAGGGAGGAGCAGCGGGCTCCTGGCTGCAGCACGGAGCCAGGGCACAGCCCCTCCCAGGGAGAGGTGCGGGCCGTGTGTCCCGCCCCGGAGCACAGCGCACCTGGCTCGGGCTGGACAGGGAGCTCCTCTCTCTGAACCCGCTGGAGAGGAGCCCGGCCAGCCTGCCAGGCATGGCTTGCTGCCTGCGCCAGGATGTCACGCTGACTTTTACAGGCAGTGAAAGTTTCTCTCGAGCAGCTTTCCCACGGAGGGCAGCCCGGGGTGAGCACAGAGCCCCCTGGCTCTGGGGGGCTCTCCCTCTGCAGGGGCAAAGCGCAGGCAGCCGAGGCTCTGGCGGCAGCGGGAGTGGCTGCTCCCTGCTTCCCTGGGAAACGCCGGTGCCTGCAGGCACGGGAGGGAGCCTGGAGCCCCCACAGGAGTGGCCCCGGGGGTTGGGGGTCTGGTGGTGCAAAGCGCAGCAGCTTTGGGAGGGTTTGGAAAGGCAGGGCTGAGAGCTGGTGTGTGGCAGGGTCGGTCACTGCTCCCCCAGCGTGTTTTCCTCGGTGCTTTATTTAGTGGTAACAGATCAGCTTTGTCTTCCTGAGAGCACAGGATGACAGCAACAAGGTCAGCCTCGATTTACCCCACGCATCCAATTCAGGTTACACTCTAAGGGTGGCAGACAGGTTTTAAAGTGTTGCAAGCTGCGAGGAATCATCTTTCCTGCGAGTGTCCGCTTGCAGCACGCTGCAGCCTCAGGAGTACCTGCAGAGCCAGGCATCCCCCTGCCAACTCCTGCTCCAGGGGGACAGCTCCTGTCCCCTGGGACACTCCTGCCTGTGAAGGCCCCTCTGTGGCACCCCCAGGGCTGCTCTAGCAGCCTGAGAGCTGCAGGAGATTCCATCTGCCGGGAACCACTCCCTGCCTCTCGAGCAGAAGGAGGAGTGCTCCTGTGTAAAGTTAAATAACTCCTCGCCTGCAGTGCTTGCAATGCAGCACTGCAGCAGGGCCCGGAGCCCAGGATGCAGGGCTCTCGGGCTTGGCTCCGGCTGCGACGTGCCTGGGGAGTTGTTAGCACCGGCTTGTGTGGGAGAATAAATCAGCAGCTGAGGCAGCTGCGGAGAGAGGAGAATCCTGACGGAGGGCAGCGTGTGCGAGCTGAGGTGTTGGGGCAGCTGGGGATCCCCTTGCCGCCCTGGGAAGAGCTCTGTCCCCTGAGTTTTGTGCCCAGGGAAAGCTCTGCAGGGCTGGCTGAGGTCTGGGAAAGGGGAGGACAGTGCTTTGCTGGGCCGTGTCACATCTTACCCGTGCCACATCACGCAAACAGGACAGGGCAGTGCTGGGATGGGGATGGCGAGCGGGGCTGCTCCTCTGGCCAGGACCAGAGAATCCCTGTGCTCCCAGAAAGGATCTGTGAGGACAGTGGTGGCCCAGCCCGGTGCGATGCCAGTCCCTGCGCCCAGGAGTGCTCGGCTGCAGCTGGGCTCCTCCCTGCTCCTCTCCTCCTGCTCCTCTCCCCCTGCTCCTCTCCCCCTGCTCGTGGGGGAGCCCAGGAGGAGCAGGAGAGCTGCCTCCTGCACTTTGGAGGGGGGAGCCGAGGAGGAGCAGGAGAGCTGCCTCCTGCACTTTGAAGGTCATCAGGCAGCTCCGGAGGGAGCCAGGGCTCTCTCTGCCGGACGTGAGGGGGCTGCTCCCGAGGGCAGGGCAGGGCAGCGGGAGGAGAGCGGGTGGCAGGCGGCCAGAACAGCCTCGCTAATTGCTGCTCCAGCTCCTGCCTGAGGAACAGAGCTCTGCTTCGCCTTGGCTTTTTTCTCCCCCTTTAAGGTCCAGCTGAGGCCTGTGGATAACATGCAAATCAGGGCTCTCATTTGCACGCTTTCTTCCTGGAGATATTCTGGTTCTCTTTGAACCCGCGCTGTCTCTGAGGGTGACCCGGCCCCAGTCCCTGCGGGTCCCCTCTGTCACCGGGCCCTTCTAGGGCTGGGGACGGGCTCCTGCCATGGCAGCCTGGTGTGCCAAAGGGGACAAGGGGTGACAAACCCTTGGCCTTACTCTCTGCTCCCCTCTCCCTGCCAGGTTTGCACATCTTGGCCATCGCCTTCGCCTTGGAGGTGTCGGTGGGGAAAACCAACACGGTGACAGCTCTCAATAACTCCAATGTCCTGCTGCCCTGCACCTTCACCACCTGCATAGGCTTCCAGGACCTGGTCTTCAAATGGTATTTCAACACGACAGAGCTGGTGGGTGGCTCTCTGGGCTCTGCCTGTGCTTCCCTGGCAGGTCCTGTTGTGCTTCCCCAGCGCAGCTCAGCGCTGCAGTTCTCACAGTTCCCTTCCTCCTCATGCAGGGTGTCCTTCTCTCAGTGTCACCAACTCTGGGGGGCACAAGGCTGTGCCAAGGGGTGACTCAAATACCCCAGAACATCGTGCTTTTGGCACAAAGCTCTTCTAGATTTGCTGCTGCCCGCAGGCTCATTTGTTTTCATAAATTGGCTGTTCAGGTGTAAATCTGCACTTAGGGCAAAATATGGTTCATTTCCTCCTCCTTCACTTGCTTTGAAATATGAGAGGTTCTGTAAAGATTTGCTTCCTGCTGGGAATATTTGGCTCCTCAATTCCTCAGCAGGAGGGCTGGTTTGGAGCAGCTCTGGCCATCAAAGGAGCTCACTTTCTCTGGGGGGATCTCCCATTTTTTGCATGGTCTGTTCCATTTCTTCAGGGCAGGTTGGATCTGCTGCTCCTCACCAGGATGTGCATCAGGTTCCTCTCCACGGCCATTCCTGCTTTAACAGGGTGCAATGGGACATCTGGTGGGGGTGTTTCTGTGGGCAGAGCTGAGTCTGGGCACCATCAGGAGAGCGTGAGCCTCTCCCTCACCCAGCTGATCCAGCCTCCTGCCCCTGCAGATTTACCACGGCAAGATAAAGGCCAAGACCACGGAGCCCACCCTCATCTGGCACAACCCACGGGTGGAGTTCGTGGGCTCCACCACCAAGAAGGACAACAACATCTCCATCGTGCTGAACGGCGTGGAGTTCAGCGATGCTGGCAAGTACACCTGCCACGTCAAGAACCCCAAGGAGAGGAACGCCCAGCACAACGCCACCATCTTCCTCACCGTGGTCCACAAGAGTGAGTGCTGGGCACTGTGGCAGCCCTGGGCTGGTGGCAATGCCCCTTGGTTCGCTGTTGTGGTGGTTGGCATCTCTGGAAGCCTTGTGGGGAGGAGGTTTTGGGTTTTTGGGGTGGGATGTGCAGCTGGGAGCTCCCTGCTCCCCTCCTGAGGCCCCTCAGCACCTTCTCTCCCGCAGTGGTGGAGACAGACAACACTGTGACACTCATCATCGTGGGCGTCGTGGGGGGGCTCATCGGCCTCCTCATCCTCTTCATGCTCATCAAGAGGGTGGTGCTGTTCATCATCAAGAAGACACAGGATGGGAAGTGAGTGCGGGGATGCTGCCATGGGGTCAGGGTGAGAGGGCTGGACTCGGGGGGCTCTTGGGGTCCGGCTCGGGGGGCTCTCAGGGCTGGGCTCGGGGGGCTCTTGGGGTCCGGCTCGGGGGGCTCTCAGGGCTGGGCTCGGGGGGCTCTTGGGGTCAGACATGGG
>JAWWEY010000092.1:6362287-6373987 GCA_035582745.1 Loriotus luctuosus
GCTTGGGGGCTCTTGGGATCAGGCTCGGGGGGCTCTCAGGACCAGGCTCGGGGGTCTCTCAGCTGCCCATGCACTCTCCTCGCACAGGAAAGAGTGTCTGGTGAGCTCGTCAGGGAACGACAACACCGAGAACGGCCTGGCCGGCTCCAAGGCAGAACAAAAAGCTCCACCAAAGGCATGAACGGAGCAGCGGCGCCCCGCGCCCGCCTCGCCCCGCCGCGGGATCCCGGGCACGGGACGAGCCTTCCCCTTTTGTTTTCTTTCCGAACTGCCAGCGCTTGAGACATGTTTCTATTACACACGTGCCTGCAACCTGCACTGCTTCTCCGACAAGGCTGCGGCTGCCGGGGGGACTGGGAGCTTCTCGCGGACTCGGACTGGGAGGCTGCTGGGTTGAGCACAGGCAAGAGGGTGCCGGGCAGGGTGGGTGCCGTGCGCGGGGCCGGGTGCTGGGCACCGGGGGCCAGCTGGGCGCTGGCGGTGCTGAGCTGAGGTGGCTGGGAGCTGCTGCCGCTGCATCCAGAAGGTTTCTGGAGCAGGGAAGGATGCTCAGAGCCGGCCGTGCGGATGGCGCGGTGCAGGAGGATGGGAGGAAGCGGGGCTGTGATAAGCACACTGGAGAACCAAATCAGCCACAGGGCCGTGCCTCGGTGCCTCCCTCTCGCAGCAGGGCTGGGGAGGTGCCCGCGTCCCATCCCTGGGGGCGGGGGGGCTTCTCCCTAGGCAGCCACCCGGCTTGGTGCTGCCCCCTCCCCTCTCTCCGGAGCTCGATGCTTTTGATGCTGGTGCCAAGGCTGAGCTCGTTACCTGGATGTTTTTGTATGAGATTCCAGGGGAAAGCAGCCAATTGTGTTTCCCTTTTGCCGTGGCAGGGAGGGAGCACAGCCGAGCCCAGGCCAGGGGAGCCGGGCTGGGGCTGTGCCACAGATCCCCTGGGCAACCCTGGGCAAGTTGCTCTGCCTCTCCATGCCTCAGTTTCCCCGTCTGTAAAATGGGGACAAAAATACTGCTCTACCTCACGGGGTGGGTGTGAGGTTTCCTTGGCTGTGAGGGGTGAGTGGACTCACGGGATGTGAGACACAAAGTGGGCGAGCTACATCTGAGCTTGACAATTTCCTTTAAAACGTGATTTGTTCCCTATTTCTCCAATTTGTGGGTGTCTGACAGTGACACTGCAGGACAGGCAGCTCCCCTGGTCCCACAGTAAATTGGGATTCTCAGCTGAGCCATGGCTTGCTGTGGGGTGCCCTGGCAGAGGTGCTGGACTGGGAGCAGGTGAGGATTTGGTGGCCAAGGTGACAAGGAAAGGCTGGGTGCTACTTTCTCTGGAGATGCTGGGGCACAGCGGGCTGGTCACCCCAGGCTGGGCCTGGGGACACCCATTGGAGCAGGGCCGTGTGCTCAGGACAGGGCACAGGTACCAGCACCTGGCCCCAGGCAGGTCCCTTGGCAGTTGATAAGACAGGCAAGTGGGAGTCAGGACCTGATCTTCTCCTGAGGGTCTGTGGGACCCAATCTGTGCTTCAGTGTCCCCACCTGCACGCTGGGGACAGTCTGAGCTACCTCTGAGGAGGCATGGGGTGCCCTGCCCAGCTCTGCCACAGCCCCTGCTGGAAGGCGCCCTGTGCCAGGCGTTGTTGTGACGTGCCAGGTGTTGTGACGTGCCAGGTGTTGTGTCGTGCCAGGTGTTGTGACACCGCCAGCACCACCTGTGCGAGCCCGGGAGGAACCCGAGACCTCCCAGCCACCCCGAGAGGCCCCGGCCCGCCCCTGGAGGAGCCCTCCCACATGGGAGGACAGCGAGGAGGCGACGAAGGGAGTTTTTTAAAGACTATTTTTAGCTGTCCTAACCTGTTGGCCTTTTTTAGCCGGCGCGTGGACGCGGCTCCACTTCCCGCCGGATATGCAATGCTGCACTATGCATGGATTACTCCTCTGGCTCGCTGGGAAACGGCCACAGAAGCACTTTTGGGAATGCGACCCTGTGATCACACGGGTGCACTTTTGGGAATGCGACCCTGTGATCTCACGGGTGCTCCGGGGGAGCGGGCTGCCCTGGGGGCTTGTGCCAGCACCAGCGGGGTCCCTGCTGTCACCGGGGCTTTGGGGGGCTGCAGGGGCGCCCTGGGGGTGTGTGCTGCCACAGACACGTGTGTGTCCAAGCACAGGTAGGGCTGCGTGGGGGGAAGCTGCGGGTAAGCACAGGGGGGTGTGCGCCGGGCTCTGTGATGACTTACAGCACATCTTTGCACTGTAGAGGTTTAGTTAGCTTTGCCTTGAATGAAATAAAGTTTACGTTTACTAGAGAAACTCGCCGGTGTTTGGGGTTGCTGTGGGTGTTTGTTTAGGTCTGGGGGGCGGCTGAGTAAAAACAAGCCTGTGAGAAAGCAGGATGAGGGCTCGGGAGGCTGAGTGAAAAAAACAAATCCTTTCCTTTAATTGGAATGGGGGAAGCTGTAGAACACAAACATCATTTCTCTCTGTACAACAGGAGTGAGCTGACAGCAGCCTGGCCCCCCAGGAGCCATCCTGCCACAGCGGGGTCAGCACAGGGCAATAAATTAATCCTCCTCCGGAAGGGAGCACGGGCCAGTGAGATTCCTTCAGCGGCCGCCACTCCGAGTCACCCTTTGCCTCCTTAGCTGGGCTCTGACACCCTAAATCACAGCTGCCACGTGGCTTTGGGAGCCTTGCTCACCTTCCATGGCTGGAGATCCGTGGCCCTGCAGCTGCCAGAGCCAGGGCAGAGGGTGGGAAGGGAGGCTGGGGGCGAGGAGCGACCTGTTCCGGCAGGTCTCAGAGCTCTGACTGCGAGGAGAGAGAGGCACAGAGGGCATTGAAGGCTCTGAAAGGGCGGCCAGAACAAGAGGAAAGCAGCAGAAAGTGTCGTTCAGGGAGCAGCTCAGCAAAGGGAGCTGCAGGACGGCACTGACCCTGCGCACGGCGTAGATCCAGTCCAGGTAGGCACGGACACTGGTGTAGACGCCGGGAGTGCTGGGGGTGCCGCAGCCCTGGCCCCAGCTGACGATGCCCACGACCTGCCAGTGCCCTCCCGAGTACAGCAGGGGCCCGCCGCTGTCCCCCTGGCAAGGACAGACCCTCAGGATGGCCCCGCAGAGCCACAGCCGTGCCCAGAACAGCTCTTCCCTCACAGGAGCCGTGGCACAGATGGGTGTGAACCCACCCAGCCCCACACCTGGCAGGTGTCCACGCCGCCCTGGGGCAGGCCGGCACACAGCATCCTGTCGGTGACATCGCCGTGGTAGGCGGCCAGGTTACAGCTCTGCTCGTCGATAAGCTCCACCTCAGCCTGCTGCAGGCGCTCCGACAGCTTCCCTGGGGGACACACAGCCTCTCAGAGGGACCCTCCACTCCTGTTGGGGGATCTGCCTTGTCCCTGCCACCCCCAGGCTGTGCCACTCACCGTGCTCCTCTGTGTAGCCCCAGCCAATCACCCACAGGGGGGTGCCCGGCACCAGCTCCTCATCAAAGTAGGGCAGGCAGATGGGCTTGGTGCTGTCTGGAAAGGAGATGCGAGGGGGCTCACAGGGAAGGGGGCCAGGCTGGCTGGGGACAGCCACCAGCTGGGCACCCACTCGGTGCCACACCAGGCATTGCCACCCCAGCCCGATGCTCAATACCAGCAGGGGACACTGTGACTCCCGCCCCGGGCAGGGCTGTGCCAGGCGCACCTGAGTCGTGCACGGGGGAGCGCAGCTTCACCAGGGCGATGTCGTTGTCCTTGGGGGACGCGGGCGTCACCTCCGCCAGGAACACCTTCTCCACAGCGATGGTGGCAGCGCCCGACAGCAGGTCTGAGCCAGCCCTCACGCGCCAGCTCTGGATGATGGGGTTGTTCCTGTGCACAGACAGTGCTGCTGTCACCCGCGGGGACAGCCCCAGAGCCCCTGCCAGCCCGGCTGGTTCAGCGAGCGTAGAGAGGTATCATATTATAGCGAGGGGCCAGCAGGAGAAAATGAGATATAGAGGTTCCTGGGTGATGGCGAGAGTGCTGAGGGTGTAGTTACTGCTGAGGAGGACAATGGAGAGGAGGAGAATTGCTAGGGTGAGCTCATAGGGGATTGTTTGAGCTACTGCCCGTAGTGCCCCAATCAGGGCACGTTTTGAATTGGAAGCTCAGCCTGATCACAGGATGGAGTACACTGCAAAGCTCGACACGGCTAACAGGAGGAGTAGGCCTAGGCTAACAGGAAGAATAGGCCTAGGCTAACAGGAGGAGTAGGCCTAGGCTAATAGGAAGAGTAGGCCTAGGCTAACAGGAAGAATAGGCCTAGGCTAACAGGAAGAGTAGGCCTAGGCTGACAGGAAGAGTAGGCCCAGGTTAACAGGAGGAGTAGGCCTAGGCTAACAGGAAGAGTAGGCCCAGGCTGACAGGAAGAGTAGGCCCAGGCTAACAGGAAGAATAGGCCTAGCCTAACAGGAGGAGTAGGCCTAGGCTAACAGGAAGAGTAGGCCTAGGCTGACCAGAGACAGGAGACCCCAGCTCAGAGCCTCGGGGCAGGGCTCACTCACTTGAAGCAGTGCGCGGCCGTCAGCACCCAGCCGGGCCCGATGATGCTGCCCCCGCAGATGTGCTCCTTCCTGTACTGCAGGCTCACCTGCCAGGGCCACGCCTCGATGGCGGCCGGGCTGCCCCCCAGCACCCGTGGTGTCCGCACGCTCTGCCCGCAGTCTGTGGGGACACAGGGGACACGGGGACACGGCAAGCCCAGGGACTGCAGCGTGCCCAGGGTGCCTCATCCCCACGGTGCTACTGTCACCCCTCGTCCCCAGGCTTGCTGGAAGGGGTCCAGCCACCCCCTGCCTGCTCCGGCCCCCTGGATAATTAAACTGATCATTAGTTTAATCAGGGTAATTTGCCAGTGAAGGTAAAGCCATGCAGGTGGCTGGGTAAGCCTCCCTTAGGTGTTTCATTGCTGGGAGGTTTGTGCTGGCTTAACGAGGTGAGCAGTAATTAAATCCATCTTTCCTCGTGCAAACACTGCAGAATGGGCTTGGGATGGAGCCACACTCCCACGGGGCTGTGCCAGGAGAGAGGGCCCAGTGCCCACAAGGCCCAGGCGCCACGGTGGTACTTACTGGAACAAAAGAGTGACACAACCAGCCCCGAGAGGCATTTCCTGCAGGAGGAAGGGAGAGAGCTGGGTTTGGCTCCCCTGCCAGGCACCACAGGCTCCTGCTGGGGTGCACATCGTCCCCACTCACCTGCCTGGCTCAAGCACCTGGAGGCTCCCGTTGCTCAGCACGACCTCGCGGGGAGGCAGAGGCTGCCCCGCGCTCACCTCCACGCCCTGGAAAGTTGGGGTGCTGGAAGACATGGGGAGACAGGGCTTCAGGTGTGGGGGAGACAGGCACTGGTGCCTCAGCACCTCAAGAGCCTGGATCTCATAGGAAAAAGGGGCTTCTGTGGAACAGGGCTGCCAAAGTGGGGTTGTCATAGCCCTGGAGGGCCCAGGAACAGGGAGGGGAAAGAATTCCCTGCTATGCAGAGGAGTGAGCAGGTGGCTCTGGGGGAACTCAGGGGGCTCCTTGCTGTTGCATTCGGGACCTGGAAAATGCCAGGTTTGGCTCAGTCTGGGCTCCTGCAATGGCTCAAACATCAGAACCCACCTTAAAAGGGACGTGCAGGGCCCTGAGCCTCCCTCCCCAGGTGAGCTGTGTTGGCACCCTGGGCTGCTCTGGGGAGGGCAGGGCTGCAGGTAGGGGACATGGAGGCAGAGCAGGGGCAGGGCAGGGTGCCCGTGGGCTGGGACAGAACAGGGCACAGCGCTCTGCTCTCACAGGAGGCTGCCAGGCTCTGAGCCAGCTCCTGGGCACCCACAGAGTGCTCTGTATGCTGGGGATGGACTGAAACCATTAGTGCAGAGCTCTGAGTGCTTCACAGATCAGCAGAGTCCCACTCCAGAGGAGCTTTTAAGGAGGAGGGAAGGGGAAGCAGGGCAAGCAGCCAGGTACCTGCTGTAGCCCATCTGCTCACAGGCAGCTCTGGCCAGCGCCGGGGTGAAGTGGTCGTGGCACACACAGGACCAGGTCCCCGTGTGGCTCTGGAGCACCTGCAGGATGGATCTGTCTTTGGACACGCGGGCTGCAGGCAGACACAAAGTCAGCTGTGGGGTGGCCACAGCAGCCTGGCCCCCCGAGCTGTGCTGGGGTGTCCTGCACTCACCCCCGGCTGGTGGCCCCTCAGAGAACCACTGGGGACAGTTGGCCTCGTCCTCGCCCTGCAGACAGTCCAGCTGCCCGTCACACACCTGCTTCAGCGGCACCAGCTTCAGGGGCTGCTTGCAGAACAGGTAGTGGTGGTCCAGGTAAATCTTCACTGCAGGGAGAGGGGGGCTCAGTGCCCAGCTCCAGCCCCTGGGCAGGCTCAGGGGGCTCAGCGGGGAGCTGGGTCTGTGCTGGCTGAGCCGTGGCCATGGGGAAGGAGGGGCAGAGATCAGGAGCTGTACCCAGGAACCCGATGGCAACCAGGCAGGCCAGGGTGAGCACCACGGCCAGGACGAGGATCCCAACCCGCTTGAAGGACTCCGATGCCCTGGAGGATTTGGGTCTCGTGTAGGGACCTGAAACACAGAGGATCATGGCCCTGCATGGCTGGGCTCAGCCTGGCACCTCGTGCAGGGGCCTGTAACACAGAGGAGCGTGGCCCTGCATGGCCAAGCTCAGCCTGGCACCTCTCATCCCCCCCAGCTCCCAGCCGTGTTACCTCTGCCGTTGAGCCGCTCCGAGGCCGAGTCCTGCAAAGCAGAGAGGAAAACAGTTGTGAGCTGAAACTCAGAAAGCAGCTGGAAGGTAGGAGGGGCAGCTGTAGCCAGGGTGGTTGGCCCCGTGGTGAGCTCGCAGTCCAGGGAGGGCCACAGGGATGAGCAAGGACACTGCCCCAGCCTTCACCTGAGGTGACTTTAGAGCTGCCAGGAATGGGGTGGCCTGTGCTGAGGTGACAACACCCAGCTCTGGGTCACCCAGGGTCACCTGCTGCCGTGTTCCCGCAGACACCACCTGTGCAGTTCCAGTAAGTGGCTCTCAGTGGCACAGAGTTACTGTCATGAACACACCTGAGGCTTTAAAAGTCACAGGTGTTGCGAAAGAGGCTCCTTCTGGTGTGCAGAGACACCCTGAGTCAAAATACACACGCCTGCGGGGCTGCGGCACAGGGCATGTCAGCACGGGGGGGTTGTGGCTCCAGCAGGGGCAGAAGGGGGTGGCACAGCCCGGGCGCTCCTGCCGGGCTGCAGGGACACCGGAGGAACCAGCCCGAGCCAGGGGAACCTGCGCTCCCAGGGCGGGGAGGCAGCGAGGGCTGTGCCGCTGCTAAGAGACGGGGTAAACACAGCCGGGGCTGCACAGGGGATGAGTCAGGCATCGATCCGCTTGAGCTGCTCAGAGTGATCTCAGAATTGTCCTCCTGGAACAGCTCCTCGTACGAGAAACCCGGGACCATGGGCCGGCAGGTGCTGCGAGCCCGTGGTGGGCGGGCGGGCTGGAGCCCCGAGCCCCCTCGGGAGATTCAGGTGGGCACTGTCGGTGTCTGGTCCGTGTTTTCCAGCCGTGCTTGTGCCGTGCCACAGAGCAGCCTTCTGGAAAGGTGTTCCTGCTGCACTGAGCCCGCTCCCTGCCAGCCCCAGTGAGCTCTTCTCTTTTGCTGCTGCTCCTGGGCTCTGCCACCGCAGGTAAGACAAGGATTTTGCACGAGCAGAGGTGAGGGGGGTTAAACCTGCCCTGATAAACCCACAGGTCCAGGTGCACGATGCAGGAGGGTTTGGGAGCCTTTGCTCTAAGAGCAGCACAGTGTGGAGATGATGGAGTTTGTCACACCAGAGGAGAGCAGAAGTCCTGTGCCATCCCAGGGCTCAGAGGCCTGGCAGAGCAGTGTGGGAGCACTGGGGCTGTGTGCCAAGGTCAGAGGAGAGAGGAGCCCTCCCTGCCCGGGTCACTGTGCCAGGGCATGCTCAGCCACGCACACACACCCTTCCAGCAGGGTTTACAACGAGTGCCAAGCCATTATCCCTGGGCTGGCTCACAAAGGCAGCCTGGCTCCATAAGCCAGGAGCTGTTGCCTCCCTGCTGTGTCCCTGCAGCGTGCCTGGGGCTGCTGGTGCTGGGAACAAGCAGTGACCTGTGCAGGGGAGGACTGGCTCCTGCCTGGTGCCGTGTGGCCGTGTCCCAGCACACTGGAGTCTGGCTCCTTGAGGAAATGCCAGCAGCCTTCCTCCCAAAGCCAGGCTCAGCTGGCAGCCGGGCCCAGTGTGGGCAGCTTGTGCCAATTCCCCACCCCTGGACGGGCTCTGGGGTGCAGAGCCTGTTTCCTGGTGCCAGGGATCTGCTGGGAGCAGGAGGGCAGGGTGGGAAGGAGAACCTGAGCCCTGCATCTCCCACCTCACTGCCCTTCCTGAGCCACCGCTCTGCAGAGAAGGGAAGAGCTCCCGGAGGCTGGGGAGTTTTGTAATGCTGCCCCAACTTCTGCCAGCCCAGGGCCCGTGGGGCTGGTCCTGCCTCATGCTGACCTCCTGTGTCACCTGGGCCTGGGCCGGGCACCTCCTGGATAATGGGATCCTAACGGTTCCCTGTGGGAACGGGCCTGGCTTGGGATGGATCCTGCAGGGCCCACTGCAGCAGCACGGCTGGCCCTCTGTCACCAGAGGGCCCAGAGCTGTCCCCATCACCTCATCCACCACCCAGAGCTGTCCCCATCACCTCATCCACTGCCCAGAGCTGTCCCCATCACCTCATCCCCTGCTGGGATCCTTTGCAAGACACCAGATCTGGTGTGGATGCAGATGAGATGGGTGATTACTGGTTTTTGGGGTTTCTTTCATTTTCTCCAGTCCATGAACTTCTTCTGTTTCAAAGGGATTCAGAGCTTGGGGCTGCCTCTCCATGACTCCTCTCAAGCTCCACCACGAGCAGGAGCTGCACTGGTTAAATCCAAAGCCAGGGCAGGAGTGGAGGCACATGATTTCCTGCACAGCTCCGTGCTACCGTGACTGATTGAGCTCCCTTGCTGCGTCCTCCTGGAGCTCTCCATGGCCCCGTGGCCATGCCAGCCCCAGCCGTGCCCGTGCCAGCCCAGGGGCTGTGCAGTTCTGCAGAGCCTCTTCCCCCTTTGAGCAGGGATCCGTGCTGGGGTGCAGGGTGAGCTGAGCTGGGCTCTGTCCCTCCCTCGGGAGCAGCTGGGACGTTCCCTCAGCCAGCCGAGCTTCTCAGGGTGATCCGATTGCGAGGGCGACTCCTTGGCTGGGGGATTTACCCGGTGGGCGTGTGCAGGCACTGCAGAGCCAGCTCCCCACCATGCAGGGCTGATGTCCCTCCGTGCTGCTGCTGCTGCTGGAGGGTTTGCGGTTCCCGGCGAGCCTGTGCCCTCCTGGGGAAGTGCCTCCCTGCCAGGGAGGGTCTGCCCGGGGTTTGGGGGTTTGGTGCCCGTGGCTCTTCCTGCCCAGGTGTGTCACCAGGCTGAGCAGAGGCACTGGGGGCTGTGTTAGGAGGGCCTGGCTCTCCCCAGGCGGTGCCCAGGATGGGGATCAGACCCTTCAGGAGGTGCTGTTTCCCTTCCATGGGGGACAATGCCTTGCTTGTCTGCTGCCTGGGCTGGGAAAGGGAAAGGCAGCCCCAGAAATGTAGGACCGAGAGCTGGGGGGGCACCCAAGTTCCGTGCCCAGCCATGGAGGGGTGTGAGGAGCAGGGGGAACCCTTCCTTGGCACCCAAACTCCGTGTCCAACCACGGAGGGGTGTGAGGAGCAGGGAAAACCCTTCCTTGGCTGCTGGGGAGCAGCAGTTCCTTGGCTCTGGGCTGCCCCATCCCCTCAGCACCGCTCCGGACTGGGAGCACGGCGGGGCACGGGGTATTCGTGGGGCTGGTGCCCATCTCGGGTCTGGTGCCCATCCCGGGGCTGGGGGCAGCGCTGCCAGAGACTCACCATGTCCGTCCAGCTCCGGCGGGGTCCTTTGCCCGCGGAAACGCGGCGGCGGTGCCCGGTGCGGGCCCGGGGAGGCTGCGGCTGCCCTGGAGCCGGCCCGCGATGCTCCCGCAGCCCGTGCCCTGCGCTCCGCGCCCGCTCCGTGCCCACGCCGCGCTCGCACTGGGGCAGGACCGCCCCGGCCCTCCTTAAAACCCACAACGGGGAGTTGTGAAACAGGAATTCTGGTTTGTATTGTAATACAACACCGGTCTATCAGCAGCACCATCACCTGCGCTAATCTCCCGAGCATCTGCACCGCAGGTGACTCACCTGCCGGGCTGCTGTCACCAAATGGCTTATCAGGAGGGAACGGACTGATTTTTCCTGCTCCTCCTGATGATAAGAGGATCCACGGCCACCCCGCTCTTTGTGCGGCTCTTCCGCGTTGCGCGGGGTTGTTGTCAAAGCGAGGTTCGAGTAGGTGGAGGAGGAAAGGAGCAGAGTTTGTGCTCTGGGTCACTCGGGCTGTGTGTCCCCGCCGGGGCCGGGTCACGGCTGGCAGGGCTGGGGAGTTAAAGGGAAGGCACAGCCCATGCGAGGCCACCCCAGGCTGCAAGGCGGGCACCGTGGGGTGATCTCGGGATGGCTGAGGGTCTGTGATTATCCGGGAATAACCAATCCCTCTGGGATGGAGCCGTTTGCCTTAGCCTGGCAGGATGGGAGGGAGGTTGAGGAGTGCAGGAGGCAGCGCCGAGGGGGTGAGGGTGCCCAGGGAGCGGGCTGGGCTCGGGGAGGCTGCTGGCTGCCCTCTGCCAGTCCTGCTGGAGGGGCTGGGTGTGCAGGATGTGCAGAGCAGCTAATTGCCCCACTCTCCTGTGGAAATGCAGCTAATTACCCCCTTCTCCCGTGGAGATGCAGCTTTCCCAACGGCCCTGCTGCTGCCAGCGGGACACTGCAGAGCACCCACGGCCTGCAGCTCCTCAGGGAGCTGTGCCAGCTCAGCCCTGCCAGCAGGGATCCTGCCAGCTCCCACAGCCCGGCCAGGGATGCTCCTGTGGCTCTGCAGTAAGGGGCACCCTCCCCACACTCACACTGAGCATCCAGCCCACCCGGGGGGTGCGGGCACCTCAGCCCTCGTGATCCCTGTGGTGCCCAGAGGGTGTGGGATGTGCAGCCAGGGATGTAGGGTCCTGTGCTGCTGTGGCAGATTTCAGCTTGGGAAATGTCTCATGGGCTGCAGCAGTGAGAGCTGGGCAGGCCTTGGGTCCCTGGTGCACCTGGCAGGTCCTGGCAGCCCCCCCAGAGCATCCCAGGGCCAGCAGAGCTGCCGTGGAAGGGAGAGCAGCCCGGGAGCCACGGCAGGAACAGCCAGTCCTCCCCTGGAGACCCGCAGGCCCTGAGGCCGCAGCTGAGCTTTGCAGGTGTTGTGTCACAGCCCCAAAGCCTCCGGGGCTGTGCTTCCTGGAGTGCCACTGCCACCCTTCCCTGCTCCTGGAGCGGGCATGGCACAGCCTTCCGGGCATCTGGCTCTGCTGGGGTCGGGCAGAGGGCGGGCTGGGCTGGCCCAGGGCTGAGTGAGCATCCCTGAGCCCCATGGACACACCCCCATCCCATCCCATCCCATCCCATCCCATCCCGTCCCGTCCCGTCCCGTCCCATCCCATCCCGTCCCATCCCATCCCATCCCATCCATCCCATCCATCCCATCCCATCCCATCCCATCCCACCCCATCCCACCCCATTCCATCCCGTCCCATCCCACCCCATCCCATCCCGTCCCAT
>JAWWEY010000092.1:6374087-6401261 GCA_035582745.1 Loriotus luctuosus
ATCCCATCCCATCCCATCCCATCCCATCCCTGTTCTCCCCAAGGCAAGGAGCGATCCCGCCCAGTTCCCAGCTGTTCAGGGTCACAGCTTGTCACTTTTCCCTGCAGCCACTTTTGTCACCTTTCCCTGCAGCCACAGGAGGTGGTTTTCCCTCTTTCTACAAACAGGAGCTGATTCCTAAGAGATGCTCTGGTTTGGGACTTGGAGATGATCAAGTAGAGCTGTAAGTGCCTTATTCTGGGATGTGTCTGACTGGGGGACAGCTGCTGAGGGTCCCCCCCTGTCCTTCCCTGTCCCCTGGGTGCTGCCTGAGCCCCCAGCCTGGCTTCTGCATGGGCCTCTGCCCCTTCCTGGCTGCTGGGAGGTGGCAATCAGAGGACACGGCCACTCGGGCACCTTGCCAGAGCTGGGCACACCTGTGTCCGGGCTGTCCCTGCCCCTCAATCTGGGCACACCTGTGCCCGGGCTGTCCCTGGAGCTGGGCACACCTGTGTCCGGGCTGTCCCTGCCCCTCGGGCTCCCAGTGCTCCCAGTTCAGCCTCTTGCAGCAGCGGGAGGGCAGAGCTGCCCACGCAGGCAGGCTGGGCACGGCCATGTGCCCTCGGTCGTGTCTCTTGCAGCTCCTCTGCTTTCTCCCTGCAAACCAGTTGGACCAGTGGGCCAGGACTGGAGCCCAGCCTCGCTGCAGGGAGGCTGCCCTGTCACCAGGGGACAGGCAGGACGTGCCAGGCTCCAGCACAGACAGGGCTGAGCAGCTCCAGGCCGGGATAACCGAGAGCAGCGCCTGTGGCACAGCACATGGACCCCCGCACAGGTGAGTGAGTGGCTTTGCCCCCCTCAGGGGGCACAGGTGGGGTGTTCATGGCACGGGCAGTGCTCTGCTGACCTTCCTCCCTGCTCTCCATGGGCTGGGGCTCACTGCTGGGTGCTGTGCCCAAGCAGCGCTGCTCAGAGCCATGCCCTGGGATGTGGGCACCTCTGCTGCCGAGGGCGCCAGGGCAGGGACACCTCCCACACCGGGCACGGGGCAGGGCCCGGGCACGGCGCCGTCACCCTCCCACGGGCCGTGGGCGTGGGGACGGGGCAGTTTCGGCAGCCGGCTGATTCAGGGAGGCTGTTGCAGCACGTTCCTCCGGCCCCGCGGCTCCCGCCGTGAGTCACGGCTGCCGCGGCTCCCCGGCCTCGCCCCGTCCGGGGGTCCCGGGGCTCCCTGACCTCACCTTTCCCGGGGCTCCCTGACCTGGCCCTGTCCGAGGGTCCCGGGGCTCCCTGATCTCGCCCTGCCGGGGGTCCCGGCGCTGCCGCTCGCCCCGGCCCCAGCAGGAGCAGTGGCCACCCACGGATGCTGAGCCCTGCCATGAGGGCCGGCTGGAAGGGAAAGGAAGGGCAGGGCAGGTCCTGCTCCTCCCCGCGAGCCCTGGGAGCTGCGGCCGGCGCTCTGCGGCTGTTTGTCCGTCCCGCCAGGTGGAGCGGGTGCTGCGGGCTGCAGGACGCGCTGGGGCCGTGCTCGCTGTGTAAACACCGCGACCACAGGGGAAATGTTCTCACTCCGCTGGCATCTGCCTAAATTTAGCCGCTCTTAGGTCATCCCTTTCCGCTGTCTCCTCGGTGCCGCATCGATTCCCGTCCCTGTGCCCTCCTGGCCGTGCTGCGGGGCAGTGCCCAAACCCCTGTGCCCTCCTGGCAGTGCCCAAACCCCTGTGCCCTCCTGGCCGTGCTGCGGGGCAGTGTCCAAACGTCCTGTACCCTCCTGGCACAGCCCAGCAGGGCTCTCCGCGCAGGAATCGATGCTCGGGTGGCTCTGCCCGGCCCCTCGGTGTTCTGGCAGCCCCGGGAGCGTTGATCGGTGCTGGATTTTGCCGGAGCCGCTGTCGGGGGCAGGGATGGGGCGGTGCGGAGCCCGCACGGGTCCCGCACAGCCCCGGCCGTGTCTGTCCCAGCCCGGCGCCGGCGGAGCCGCTGCTGGTCCTGACAGAAGCATCCTCTAGAGGGAACTGCCAGCCCAGGAATGGCTCCAGCGCCGCCAGGAAAGGAGCAGCGCCCCACGAGCGGGACCAGCGGTGGGGATACAGCCTGGTCAGGGTGGGCACCTCCCCTCCCCGTGACCGTCCCACCTGGGGACAGCGGGGATCTCCGTCATGGGGCTTTGGGGACAGCTGAAATCGCTGTGCCACGGTGCTGGCAGCTCTGCAGTGGGCACAGCTCGTGCTGGAGCGTTGTAGCCCCGCTCCCGGCTGTCCTGTGCCCTGCTGGGGACAGTGGGGACCCGCAGCCTCCCAGAGGTGTCTGCAGAGCCCCTCCTGCCTCTGCTTTCCAGGACAAGAGCCCGTCAGGGTGATCGGCGTTGTCTTGGGCATCGGGCTGGCCCTGCTGATCCTGGCCAGCTTTGGCTACACCTTCATCCGCTGGTACCGGCGGGGACTCTGCCAGCGCCGTGAGTGGGACAGGGGACAGGGCAGGGGACAGGGCAGGGGACAAGGCAGGGGACAGGAGGATGGGGGGACAGAGCAGGGGACAGGGCAGGGGACAGAGAGGCAGGGCAGGGGACAGGGCAGGGGACAGGGCAGGGGACAGGGCGACAGGGCAGAGGGCTCAGGGCCAAGCTGGGGGCACCCTGAGCTGAGGAGGGGGATGCACAGCGATGTCCTGCTGTTTGTCCTGCCTGTCCCCACCCTGCCACTCACAGCAAAGCAAAGGTGGGCTCACAGCAGCACATGGCTCTGACTCCTCTCCCTCCTCTTCCTCATGCCTCCCCAGGGCCTGACTTTGTCTTCAGCCTCTACCACTCGCGGTGAGTGATGCCATGGGGGCAGCAGGGGCAGGCTGGCAGCTCCCCTTGAGCAGTGCCACGGTGTCACAGCCCCTCCCCAGCCCGTCCTGCTGCTGGCAGGGGCTGCAGGAGGATGGCTCTGCTGCTCACTGACCCCCGTGCTGTCCCTGCAGCGGGCTGGGCTCGGTGGCACTGGAGCTGGTGCCACCCTTCAGCATCAGCGGCTCGCTGGGCACCTCGGGCAGTGGCTACGAGCCCTTCCACAACCAGAGGCCGTGAGGGGAGAGCTGGGCAGCTGAGCAGGTAGGAAGGACATCCCCTTGTCCCCCCCAAAGCCTCTGTGCTGCCCTTGCAGCCCCTGGGCATCACAGCTGTCCTCAGCACAGTCCAAGGTTTTTCCAGCAAAATCCTGCCTGTGGCTCTGGGGTTCAGAGGCTTTCCCTGAGCTCTGGGTTTGGTTTCTCCCCACACAGGCTTTGATTTGTGTTTCCTTTCCTGCTGTCCCTGGCACGGGATGTGTGGCCAGGCACAGAGGATGGGGCCGGAGCCCGGGTGCTCCTGCAGAGCTTCCCCTCTCTGCCTCTTACTCACAGCCCAGCACCAACAGAAAAAGCAACCAAAACTGCCCAGGGGGAATTCCTCCGTTTTCACTTCTGTAAGAAACAGCCCCTGAATTTGTTGGATTTCAACTGAAACAGCCACGGTGCAGTTTCTGTTGCTGAAAAATCTTCCCAGGATCACAGAATCCTTGGGGCTGGAAGGGACCTCTGGAGACCACCTGATCCAAACCCCCCCCCGTGCCCAAGGTCACCTGGAGCAGGTGACACAGGAACACACCCAGGTGGGTGCGGAACATCTCCAGAGAGGGAAACTCCACAAATTCCCTGGGCATCTCCTCCACCTGCAGTTCCCTCACTGGCCCTCTGCAGGCACAGGTGCACAGGAGGTGTCTGGGCCAGTGCTGGCGCTTGGGATGGAGGAAGAGGATCCAGCTTTATCCAAGGATTCCTCAACATCCTGGACTATCTTTTACGACAGTCGCGCTTTACGGCACCTTTTACGACAGTAGCGCTATACCACAGTCTTTACGACAGTTGCGCTTTACGGCACCTTTTACGACAGTGCTGCTTTGGTGCGTCGCTTTACGACAGTCGCGATTTATGGCACCTTCTACGACAGTCATCTTTTACTGCACTTTACGACAGTCTCGCTTTATGGCCATTTTACGACAGTCGCGCTTTACGGCACTCCATTTTATGGAACTTTTACGGCACTTTACAGCACTTTACGGTTTTTATTTTGTTTTTCGTTTATTTTTAATTAATTTTTTTAAATTTTAGGTTATTTTTATCTAATTTTTATTTTTAATTTTTCTATTTTTAGAACTTTTTATTTTATTTGCTGGTGCCCAGACCAGCTCAAGCCGGTGATTGTGGTTGTGTTTGAGGGTCCCCAGGTCGAGGGAAGAGATGAGAATCTTGACTCCACCTTTCAGAAGGTTGATTTAATTTTTTATGACATCTATTATATGAAAAGAGAATGTGATATTAGAACTATACTAAAAGAGCAAGGAGACATCAAAAAGCTGGAAAGGAATGAATAATAAAAACCTGGGACTGCTCACAGCCCTGACACAGCTGGATCGTGATTGGTCATCAAGTAGAAATAATGCACAGGAGACCAATCCAAGGTGCCCCTGTTGCTAAACCATCTCCAGCCCACGCTCCACAGCCAGCTGATCATTATTGGCTCCATTTCTGTTCTGAGGCTTCTCAGGAGAAAAATCCCAGTGAAAGGATTTTCATCAAACAGTGTGCCCCCCGCCTGTCATGCTTGAAAGTACCCTAAAAAAACCCTATCAGTTCCCTTCTCTGTCCTTCATTCTCTGTCCTGCCCTTCTCCCTCTCCTGCTCCTCTCTGTCCTTCTCTCTGTCCTGCCCTGCTCTATCCTGAATTCTCTGTCCTGCATTCTCTGTCTTGCATTCTGTCCTGCCCTTCTCTCTGTCTTGCATTCTGTCCTGTCCTTCTCTCTGTCCAGCTCATCTCTGTCCAGCTCTTCTGTCTGTGGAAGCTCCTTGTGGATTTTTTGTGCCATTTACCTTTGGTCCCAGCAGAACAAAGGGCTGTAGAAGTGCCTGAAGCACAGGAGCAGCCCTGGGGAGATTCTGTGGCCACAGAGAGGGGCCCTGCTTGGCCAGTGGGGGCTGGTGAGGCACAGGGGGCCCTTGGGACCATTTCTTTGCAAGTTTCTCTCCGAGGAAAAACAAAGAAAAACTCACTAGAGCCATGTGGTTGTGTGTAGGGAAG
Source organism: Loriotus luctuosus (assembly GCA_035582745.1). Lineage (NCBI taxonomy): Eukaryota > Metazoa > Chordata > Aves > Passeriformes > Thraupidae > Loriotus > Loriotus luctuosus. Next base: position 6,379,165 of record JAWWEY010000092.1, read on the forward strand.
CCAGTGATGACAGAGTGGGATTTCCAGGGAGTCAGAGGGACCGGCTGTGCCCTCGGACATCAAAACTGAACCCTGTGGTCTGCAGCTTTCTCCTGGCTGAAAAGAGACCTCTGACTGCTCAGGAGAAGGGGAAATGCCAGCTCCTGGGGGCTGGGAGCCCTCCATGGTGAGCAGGACCCAGCAGAGCCCTGCATGACGCAGGATCCGGCCGTGGGGCCCAACGTCAGCAGCATTTAAAAGAAAAACAAAAAAAAAGCCACACTTTTGATGACTGCGTTTTCCAGAGGAAGTTGAAAAAAAATAAAAAGAAAGCAAAAAGCTCCAACCCCCAAAATACACAGAGGCAGAAGAGATGGGGCCAGTGGAGGGGCAGGAGGAGGCTCCCAGTGCCCTCCACATGCCTGTAGGATGCAGGGATGGAGCTCACATGTGAGCAGCACCATGTGAGGTGTAAGAGAAGGAAACACAGCAAGGATCAGCCCCTTCCTGCTGCCTGTGCTGGAAAAGCTGAAAAAAACCCCAAAAACCCTTCACCTGAAAACCACATTCCCCGAGGAGGATTTCCACCAGCAGTTTTACTTCCCACCCTGAAGGTTCTGGGAAATGACTCTTGGAAAAACTTCCCTGAGACCTGGAAGGTGACCCAGGGGGAGCTGCTGTTGAGCTCACCCTGTTTCCACTCTGATGACAGCTTTCAGAATCAATTTGTTTGGAAAAGACCTCTGAGATCATGGAGCCCAACCTATGACCGAGCACCACGTTGCTGAGCAGAGCCCTGACTCTTGTCTTTCTTCCACCCCTGGGTTTGATTTGTCCTCCTGTCCTTCCCTGGGGATGTCCCATGGGATGTGAATCCCTGTGGGATCACTGGGAGCAGCCCAGCTCCTTTTCCCTGCTGCTCCTCCGGTGATTGCCCCCAGGAAGAACCACCCAGGGGCTGAGGTGTGTGAGGAGCTCCTGGAGAGCTGGCTCAGTTCTCCTTTTTCCCAGCTGTGACGTGGAAATGCTCCTCCCCACATGAGGCAAAGGCACATTGCCTCTTGCTTCCAAATCTGGAAACAGCTCAGCTTGGCCTTAGGAGAGGATAAACAGGCAAATAGACCAAATAAATAATACATCGTTTCTGTATTTACAAATGAAATGCAATAAATAATGTCTGTATCCGAGAGTGCCAGAACACAGACCATAGTGTGGGTAGGACTGCCCTGGCTCATGCTGGGCCTGTAGGTGCATCCCAGGTCCTGCCCTGGGCTCCCCCAAGGGTCTCTGTAGGGCCAGGAAAGGCTCTCGGTCCATCCATGGGGTCAGGCAGGGCAGGAGCCCTGTGCTGCCAGCAGCAGGGTGCTGATGTCAGCCTGACTGTGCCCTCAGTCTCTGTGTTGTGAAAGGCTGGGATGGCACCAGGAGAGGGGACGTCAGCCCAGCTGGCCCAGGAAAGGGGGAAGTGGCAGCACAGGACCGGCCCAGGCCCCCAGGGTGGCCCTGCAGCCCCTGCTGGCAAGGCAGAGGTGCCCTGGGGTGTACCTTGGTGTCCCAAGGAGGTGGGGATGAGTCCCCCCAGCACAGCCCATCCCTGTGCCCCGTTAGCTGCGGGGTTGCAGGGGTGCCCTGGGGGCTGCCCACAGCAGGGCTGGGACAAAGCAGCCCCAGCAGGGGCTGAGCTGGTGCTGCTGTGCCACAGCTGGGCTGGCACCGTGCACATCCAGGGTCAGGAGTAGCTTATCCAGTGGCAGGCGAGGTAGTTGGGTTGGAGCCCAGGCTGGTGGCCCCAGGGGACAGGTCACAGGCGGCTGTCCTTGCTGTGCCCCCCGAGCTGGCCCAGGGGCTGGGTGGGCAGCGGGATCCAGCTGGAGCCGAGGCTGGGCACGAGGGGCGGCACCCCTGGGAAGGCAGTGGTGTTGAAGATGTGCAGGTCGAAGGGAGTTTTGAGATCAAGGCTGGCTTTGGAGGTCAGTGGAGCCCCTGGGGCTGCCCAGCTCAGCAGGGTGGGCGCTTGGGGCCCCACCTGGCTGGAGAAGTCACAGGCAGGAGCTCCCCAGGGAGCAAGGTGCTGTGTGAGGGGATGCTCGGGGTTGGACTGCTTCAGATACCCCTTGGACACAGCCAGCTCACAGCACTTCATGTCCAGCACGGTGTCGGTGCTGCCCAGGCCCTGCAGGGACCCAGCACAGCTCAGGAGGGGCTCTCCCTGCCCCGAGGCCCTCTCTGGTTCCACGGTGCCCTTGGACTGCTGCAGGTACCCCCGGAACTCCACTTCTGCCTGGCCAGGGGCAGGGCACAGCCCTGGGCCAGTGTTTGCACTGCCAGAGGAGCAGCCAGCAGCAGGGCAGGGGCTCCCCAAGCCCACCCCACTGTCCTCAGCCCTGGGCAGCTGCTGCCTGTAGCCCTGGGGCTCAGGGGCCAAGGAACAGCTCAGGGAGGAGGAGGAGGAGGAAGAGGAGGAGGAGGAGGGGATGTGCAGGCAGATGCCACTGTCAGTGCTGGTGCCACTGCTGTCTCTGCTCCCCATGGGTCCCAGCTGGTCCTTGGGCCATGCTGGCAGCTTCCAGCCCTGCTCCAGGGGCTGCTGGTCTGCGCTGGTGCTGCTGTCAGGGCTGCTGCCCAGCTGGGGCTCCTTCTGGCACAGGAAGAGCTGCTGGATGGGGTCTGCATCCAGGCTGCCCGAGGATGGGGGCTCATGCTCCACCCAGAGCGAGCTCTGCTTCATGAAGGACTTCTGGGGAGAGAGAGGAAGAGGGGAGTGAGCTGTGCTTCATCCCTGGTTGGTGCCTGCATGTCCCAGCTCTCCCCGAGCCTGCACCCCTGCTCTGGCCCCAAGGGCACTGTCCCTGCCTTACCAGGGCAGACGGTGTCCTCACAGGACTCCTGATGTAGGTACATGCCAGCAGAGCCCCCAGGAGCCCCAGCAAGGACAGGGTGATGAAGAAGGAGCTGAGGATGGTCGGGAGGAGCTCAGCACTCCCTGCAAGAGAGGACGTGACCAGGTGAGGGGGGAGAGGGGACTCCTCAGTGCACACAGCACCCAGAGGCTGTCCTGGTGTGGATCCCCAGGCTCCCAGGGCCGGGAGGCTGGGGGAGGTCAGCCCTCCCTGGGTGTCACTTACTGTCCCTGGGGCCGGTGGTGACACACTGCTCAGCAGAGCGCGTGCTGGCGATGGGCATGTTGGCCAGGCTGGGCTCCACGCTCAGGCAGTACTCTGTGAGCCAGAACAGCTCCCTGATGGTGAACTCCGTGCTGTTCTTCACCACCGTGATCTGCAACAAACAGCACGGGCTGGAACCCAGGAGCCCCCAGCTCCTGCTTCCCTCCCTCCTCCTCCTCCCTTGATGTGCCCTGGGAAAGTCCCCAGGGTGTGTTGTGATAATGATGACAGCACCTAGATCCAAAATTTCCCCGAGAGCTGGAAAACCCTGCCATAAAGCATGCAGAGAAGCCTCTCTGTGCCGCTGTGGCTGCGAGATAGCTCAGCATTTACTCCTGCGGACAGCCCTGCTTTAACAGTCTGTTTTTCCACTTGAGCAGCACCCTGCGGGACAGATAGGGACAGCAGGGGAACAGCCACCCGTCTCACCGTGTGGTTGTCCCGTGTCCTGCGGAGCTGCACGTGGTAGCGGGCCATGTCCCTCTGCAGGTCGCTGTGCTCGGGGCTGGCGCTCCCGGGGCGCAGCAGCAGCCGCAGCCGCACCTGGATGGAGTTGCCCAGCACGGAGAGGCTCTGCCCCGCCAGGCGCGGGCCAACTGGAAGCAGAGCAGCCACAAGGGCAGGTCAGGGCTGTTTCCTGTTCACAGCTCAGCCCCTGCAGCATCGCACCGAGCCGGGACCGTCCCACCCGCCCTGGGGCTGCCCCATCCCCCTGTGCAGCCCGCCTGCCCTCCGGGAAGGTGTGGAGGGAAATATCCCAGCTCCCGTTCATCCCTTGGCACCCTGACCCCCCCAGCTCCAGCACAGGCTGGAGACAGAGCTCAAGGCACCTTGCTGTGGGGAGAAGCTTCCAATCTTTTCCCAGGAGGATGTGATGTTCCCTGCCACAGTCCTGACCCGCGCGAAATAGCGCTGGCCCGGGTCCAGGGTGTAGTGGGTGAGGTCGCAGGAGAGCTCCGTGGTGTTCCAGCACTCTGGGATGGCTGTCCAGTTCATGCCTATGCCATAGCTGTGGGGAGAAGCACCGGAGGTGAGCAGAGAGCTGGAGCAGGCTCTGGGCAGGGCAGGGCCCCGTTGTTGTTACTCCCCCTCGCTGTTACTCACACGACGTACTCCACGTTGTAGCGGGCGTCGCTGGGGCAGCCGCGCCCCGGCTCCCACTGCAGCAGGTGCCAGCCCGTCTCTGTGGTGATGCGCACGGAGCGGGGCCTGGCCAGCTCCTCACCTGTGGGGCACACCTGGGCTCAGGTGGGGCTGCACAGCCCTGCCCCACCTCAGCCCCCAGGAGCCTCGGCACGGCCTCGTGCAGCATCCCCGTGATGGGTGATGTGACAGTGCTGACCGCCCGAAATGTGCAAGCCTTTGCTCAGATTTCTCTTTCCAGCTTCCAGGGTTTGCTCAGCCCCCTCTTCTCCTTCCTCTTTCTTTTTTGGGACAGCCCCGCTGGGGTTTCTTGGTGCTTCTCAGCCCCAAGGAAAGGAGCTGTATTTGCATCCCCCATCCCCTGCCATTCACCACCAGCTCTGTTTGGACTCGGCTTTCCTGTTTTGCTCATCTGCTGCCTGGGTGAAACCAGACTTTTTCACACCTCCTGCCTGATCTCTGTGTTGTTACCTAGCAGAAAAGCCCCGCTGATTACATCTGCCACTTTTCCCTTGCAGGTGTCCCTGGCAGCTGCTGCCTGCTGGCAAACCCCAGCCCAGCGCTGTGTCCCCAGTGACCATGGCTCGTCATGGGGACAATGGGGACAATGGGGACAATGGGGACAATGGGGACATGGGGATCAGTGGGGACAAGCCAGGCTGCTGCCCCTGGCTGAGCCCTGGGGCTCCCAACCAGCAGTGAAAGGCGAGCAGTGAGCAGGGAGCCCTGGCCATGCCCTGCTCCCAAGTGCTGATCTGAGCGCTGAGCACCCAGCAAAGGTGTCCGGGCTGTGCCTGCGACCCTATCCCCCATCCCACGGATCCCACCCGGAGCTGTGAGGCTCAGCCCCGGCCAGCAGGGAGATGAAAGCCGGCAGGAGGGACTCACCGTGGGCAAGGCAGGCGAGGAGCAGCGCCAGGCTGAGCGCCAGGGGGATGGCAGAGGGGACCATGGCCGCTCAACATCCTCCGCGGCAGCAGGGCAGAGCGGGGCCGGGCTGTGCCCCGGCAGGAGCCGAGCGCTCGTTTTTCCCCCAGGGGCCGGCTCAGTGACGTCTCCGAGGCGTCAGGAAAGTCACCGAGCAGTCACTTCCACTTCTCTTTGCTGTCCACCCACTCACCCCCAGCCTGAGCCTGGGCTGGGCTTTCCGACAGAGCTGGAGAGGAACAGTTCTGGGGCTTTTCTGAGCAAAGCTGGGCTCTGCTGAGAAAGGAGAGTACGAGTAAGGGATGTCTCTGCCTTTGCTGCTTCGTTGTGAAATGAGATGTTAAAAGCACAGCACAGGTGAGGGTTAGCACTGAGAGTGACCTGGCACGGGGGTTTTCCTGGGCACAGCACCATGTCCTGTCCTGCCAGCAGCTGCACCCAGCCAGGTTCCAACTGCCCTGCGGCCCCAGGAGGGGGTTCTGGCTTTCCTTTGTGCTCAGCCTCCTGCCCCATTCTGCAATTCCCCTTTCTCCATTTCTGGGGCTGAGTGAGACCCTCTGGGCTGTCCTGTGTCCTGCAAACAGCCTCACGCAGGGGTGACATTGGAAATCCCGTGTGACACAGGGGCTGCCCCCAGAGCTCCGGGAGGCCCCCAGGTATGTCTGTGATCCCATGGCTGTGGGGTCTGGCCCCACAGGGATGTCCTGCCTGTCTGCTGGTGCTGGGACCCGAATCACCAGCCAGCACACTGTGTGAGTGCTCTACTTTGCCTCAGAGCTTGCTTGAGGGCTTTCCTGGGGCTCTCATGTGATGGAGAGCGATTTTCCTCAACTAGAGGAATTTCCCACTGGGGAATTCGTGAAAAGAAGACAGACAAAAAGAGCAAGAGAAACCAAAAGTGCTGTGGACACAGTCAGAGAGCATCATGGTAGGCACGGACATGCAGGCTCCTCTTGGAAGAACCATCTTAAAGGCTGAAGTGAGAGATTTCTCCTGTTTTCCCTGATTTATCCTTCCTGACAAAGGCCAAGAGCTGCCAAAACTCACAGCCTGGCTGGAGCACGAGCAGCAGATCCCCTCCCTGCCCTGGTTTATCCCCATCCAGGCAGACCAGCTGATGTCCTGCCACTCTGCTCCTGGCCCCCAAAGGCACAGGTTGTGTTTTGTGCAAACCATGGCAATGAAAAGCAACGGGAGCCAAAGGCAGGAAAGTGGGAGTTCTGTGGAAAAGCCACAGCGGGGCTGGCCCTGTGGCTGAGGCGGTTCAGAGAACTGGGAGAAGTGGTTGGCAATTTAGAGGAAAGTGAAAGAGGCTGAGGAGGAACGAGAGTTCTGCAGAATGCTTGGATGATATTGTATCAGGGATGTAGATGATGGTTTTGCTCCTGATGTAGGGGAGAGAAAATGCATCTGACTCCATCTTATCAGAAGGCTAATTAATTACTTTATTATTCTGTATTATTTTATACTATATATATTATACTGTATACTTTATTATATATATTATATATATATATGATAGCATATACTTTATTATATATATAATATATATTATACTATTTACTTTATTATATTATATTACATTACATATTATGTTACATTACATCTAAACTGAATCTGCCAAGCACCCAACTCTGCACACAATCTTGTGACTGTCCTGGCAGTCCCAACACACACACACTTGGCCCTGACAGGCCAAGGAACCAAAACACCATCACTTTGGGTAAACAGTCTCCACATTGCATTCTGCTTTTGCACAAACACAGCACAGCAAATTATAAGAATTTTGTTTTCTTTCTCTGAGGTTCAGAGAATGTGAAACCCAGAAATATTCTTGGGAAGAACGGTGCCTTGCTTTTCTCTGTGAAATGTGGCTACAGAGGGGGCTTGGGCTGGAGCCTGAGCTCTGCAGGGAGGGCACAGCTCTCCAGGTGCCACAGGAGAGGCTGCTGAGGGCACACTGAGAGCTGGGCTGATGTGCCTGACCCTGAAATGCCTCCCTGAGGATGCACCACGGAGAAACCCAGCCCAGGAGCACCTGGGGCTGTGCATTTCCCTCCCTGCTGTCCCTCGGGAAGCTTCCCCAGGGTGCCAGCAGGGCCAGGCAGGTGAGGCTGCAGGAGCAGGGCTGGTTCTGCACAGCCCTGCCGCAGGACAGAGCAGGGCAGAGGGATCCTCAGCCCAATTCCCTGGAGCCCAGAGGCTGGAGCAGCTCTCCTGAGCTGGTGGAGCCGGCTCTGGCTGTCTGTTCCCTCTCCTCTTTCATGGCTGGGAGGGCAGGAGGGTGCAGAGAGGGCTCACAGCAGCAGGAAAGGTGAAGATTTCAGCCGGGAGCTGTGTGCATGCTGACATTTACCATCAGGCTGCTGGGGTCAAGGCACACACGCTGTTCCCTGGAGCTTGCTCTCTGCAGGTGGCTTTGTAGCAGGCAAGGAGCGATTCCTGGAGCTGTTTTCTGAGAATCCCTTTATGGACTGGACACAGCAGCTCAGGAGGGCACAGCTGGCTCAGGGCTGCATGGGGGCACAGCTCAGTGCTTGGCCACCTTGGCACTCAGCAGGCACAGCCTACAGAGGCACAAAAACCAAACAAAAAAACCCCCAAAATCACTCCTGGCTGTGAAAACCACAGAGGAGTGTGCTGTGGAGTGAGGGCTGGCTCAGAACCCCTCTGTGAGCCAGGAACAGGAGGGGTCAGAAGGATCCAGCACAAACTTTCCAGCCTCAAAAGGAGCTTTGCACCAGGGCTCCTCCAAGCCTGGACATCCCCGCTCGTCTCCTGCCCTTCTGATGAGCAGGTGAGGGTGGGGAGCTGCATGAACGAGGGATTTACACTAAGAATGATGCCAGGAGAAACCTGGGGCACTGAGGGTCATGGTGAAGGGTGAAGCTGGGCCTTTCTCCTTTAATCCGGGAATTTTGACCTGTTCCTGCCTGAGTCCCTGGTGAAGCAGAGCATCCCCAGACTGTGCCTGCAGGGCAGGCAGGAGGCCGTGCTGGCTCCTGGAAGAAGCATAGCTCCATCAGCAAAGGAATTAAAAGGCCTCTAGAGGAACCGGAGGGAAACGGCATTTCATTTCCTTTGGGACAGGGAATTCCTGACTTGTGGCTCGCAGCAGCGAGGTTCTCCTGGCTGGGCATGGCTGTGCATCCCCTCCCCTGCGCTGGGCCGGGCAGGAGAGCCGCGGCTGGGTGAGTGAGTGAATGAGTGAATGGGGGGCACAGAGCGGAGCCAGGGGAGCAGCGGGGAGCCCCGGGACGCTGCTGTTCGCTGGGGCCGGCCCTGCCCCGCTCGCAGAGCCCCTGGCCGGCCGGCAGAACGCAGGTGCCTTGGAGTTGTTGAGAAACCGGCGGCGCCGGGGCCGGGCGGCAGGTCCGACAGGTTTGCCGCGCTGCTGGCACTGACGTACGAGCCCGCTCGCCAAACACCTCCCGGGCCGGCCCCGCCGAGCTGGCCCCGCTCGGCACCGCGCTGCTGGCATGGCCGAGCCGCGGCTCTGAGCCCAGCCCAGCCCCGAGCCCGGCCCATGGACGGCAAAACCTCCGCGGTAAGTGCGGGAGCTCCGCGCTCCGCGGACCCGCTCCCCTCGGGCTCTGGGGGAGGGACCGCGCTCTGCTGCTGCTGCTCTCGGGGGCTCCTCACGGCAGCCGGAGGGAGAAGGAGCCGGAGGAGCTGCCTGAGGAGCCGCTGCCTCCGGCACCCCTTGGAGGGAGGGCAGCCAGGAGCATCCCTGGCGATGGCAGAGGTGTCGTGTCGAGGCTCCTCTCGGGTGCTTTGCCACACGGAGCTGTGAGCTGAGGGGACCAGCCGGTGCTGCCACAGGGATCTGGTGCCCCTTGGCACGTTTCTGAGCCCTCTGGCTCAGTTTCCAGCGGCGCTGCACCGGTGGGCGCAGCCCTGCTGCTCCCCTCGCCTGCTCTCCTGGCAGTTTTCCCTGCGCCCTTTTGGGCTGGGCTGGCCGGGACCTGCTCGGCGCTGGATGTGGGGCTCTGCTGAGCATCCTGTCATGAGGAAAACATCCATCCCGGCCGGGCACCGGGCGAGGCAGCGAGTAATTACCGTGCTGAGCAGCGCCGGGTGCCAGCGACATCCGGGACAGAGGCGGCCGTGACGGCGTGTGTGGGGCTCCAGGGCAGGAGAGCCAGCTCTGACAGCGTCCCCTTCCTGCCCCTCGGCCTGGGGGGCAGCCAGGAGGGGCACAGCGGGCTCGTGCTGGGTGGTGGCTGGCTCTGGGGAGATGCAGAGTGGTCCCAGCTCTGGGTGGCATCACTGCATCTTGGTGATGGTGGGGCAGGAACTGGCATGGCCACACGCAGAGACAATTGCCCAATACTGGACAGCCCCACTGGGGCACCTTGGCATTGTCACCTGGGTTAAATGGGCCATCAGGAGTACCACCCTTGGCTCTGCAATGGCAGCAGCATCTCTTTGTCTTACCAGGCCTCTGTTTGCCCCTCTGTGAAGTGAGGTGAGCAGTGGTGACTCTGCCCCTGGAACATTCCGGGTCTGTGCCCAAAGGGTGCCCACAGTGGCACAGGATGAGCTGCCCCTGGCCAATAAACAGTCACTCACCTGCCCTTGCAGAGTGGCAGTGCCTGGCTCTGGGATTTCACTGTGCTGCGTGTGGCAGGGTCCTGGCAGTGCCCTGTCCCCTTGTTCTGGTGCTGGGCTCTGTCCCCTCCCAGGCTGGCCCCACTCAGCTGTGGCACTTGAGCAGGACGCTGTCACCCAGAGGCATTGGGGCTCTCTAGGCTGGGGACACCTCTGTCCTGGTGAGGACACTGTCCCTCTTGTGTGCTGGCTGAGCTGCTCTGAGCACACAATGGGCGCTTCACAGTGGGGAAGGAGCTCCCAGACTGGGCACAGGAGCTTTGCTGAGGGCAGGCTCAGCTGGGGAGGAGGATCTGAGCTCACCGAAGCCAGGCTGCCTCTTTCCCTCTCTCCCCCCTTGATGCTCGGGGTTTTTGGGAGCTGTGTCCTGCTGGCAGGGCCCTGGCTCTGGTTACAACACCCAGGTGCTCCCTGGCTTCCGCTTTCCCTCCCACTCCGAAACTGCGGCTGCCTGCTGGCTGCTTTCCCTGGAGCCTCCAGCCCAGCCTGGATCACCTTTCCCCCGCTCATTGTCCTGGTTGCCGTGGGTTTGGGGGCCTTCCCTGCACGGCAGGACGTGGAGCTGCAGCTCAGTGCCCAGCTCAGGGTGCAAAGGGGACGGGCAGAGCTGCTGCCCTTGGTTTGGGGGCCTTGCTCCAAGCCTCAGAGCACGATGGGGTGTGAGGAGCTGTTTGCACTCCTGACAGAAAGGGCAACACAGAAAGGGTAACAGAGCTCTTACCACGGGTGAGCAAAGCTGGCCAGGAGTCCCTGAGTGTCCCCAGGGTTCCTCCTGGCTGTCCTGTGGATGCCAGCCCTCTGTGCCAGGCAGGGGCTGCCCGTGCCACCCTCCCCTGGGCACAGATCACCCCTGTGGCTGCTGCAGCACCTGCAGAGCTGTGGGGAAAGGGCTGAAACCACAGCGGCGCCTGTGATCCGGGCTGGGCTCTGCCTCTGACTTTTACTCAAAAGCCAGTGAGGGATGAGTAAAGGTTTTGTGGGCAGGAGCCGGCGCTCGCTCGCTCGCCGGGGTCACGCGCTCTCCCCAGCACGAACATCTCTACAAAACCACCTCTGATTTCCCTGCTGCAGTGGCCCCACACTGCTCACCGCGGTAAGGGCTCTGCTACCCTTTCTGGCAGCCCACAAAATTATTTAGACTTAAAATTTTTGAGGAAATGAGCAGCTGGGAGTTCACCTGAGTGTGAGAAAGGGCATGTGCTTCCCGCCGAGGAGCGCTCGGAGCAGTGTGACCTGTGGCACGCTGCGGTGTTCATTTGATGTGTTTGCACGCTGCAGGTGGGAGTGCCGTGGCATCCAGCACTGCTGGCTCCCGGGGGAAGCTGGGCTGTGCTTTCTGTGTGTGGTGGAGAGGTCTGTCCCTTGGAGGATTGCAGTGCTGCTAGAGCAAAGGGGTACAGCTGCTGCAGGGTGAGATGTGACACACCAGACGTGGGGACAGCACACAAATGCCAGGGGAAAAGGGCATTTACAAAAACCTCATTTCAACGCAGGCAGGAGAGATCCTTTTCCCAGGAGGGGTTCCTGGCATCCCCACTGCTCTGCCCAGGTTCTGCCACAGCTCTGGCTGTCACCCACAGCGGGCACTGAGGGTACCCAGGGATGCCCCACGACGTGGGTGCATGAGAACTGAAATCCCATCAGTGCTGTGACTGCTCAGGCTCATTCGGGCACTGCAGGGCACCCTCCAGCCCTTCCAACCTCGAGGAGGAAACCGAGGGGCTCTCCTGGGCTCCCTGGCACCCTTGGGAGAGGGCAAGGCTGCAGCAGCGCTGGGAAATCCGGGTGTGGGGAAACCTGGAGCAGATCCAGGCTGCTGGGGAAGGGCCGGGAGTGGGGCTGATGCAGTGAAACAGAAAGTGCCTCTCTCGCTCCTCCCCGTGCACAGGAGCCCGGGGAGCTCCACACGAGTGGGGAGGAGGCTCCCCATGGCCAGGGGACACCAGCGGTGCCTGTGCCAAGGGCCCGCGGGGGTGGGAGGAGGTTTGTGCCGGGGTGGGAGGGGGTTTGTGCCGGGGGTGGCCCTGCACACGCTGCTGCTGGCCGGGGGGGGTGGCCCAGAGCCCGGGGTGCTGTGGCCACCAGCTCTGCGGGGATGGGCTCAGCAGGCACGGCCCGAGCAGGGCAGGTGTGTGCCCGTGTGCAGGGCAGGTGTGCAGGGCAGGTGTGTGCCCGGTGTGCAGCACAGGTGTGTCCCCAGTGTACAGCACAGGTGTCCCCAGTGTACAGCACAGGTGTCCCTGGTGCACAGCTGGGCTCAGACCCGTGCGGGACACGTGGCCACGCCGGGCTGTGACTCACAGGTAAAGCCCAGGAAGTGACAGCAGCATCGCCAGGGAGGGCACAGCCGCGCTCACACAGCACCAGCAGCCTCTCGAGCTGCTCAGCAGGGCTCCTGGCTCCTGGCAGGGAACACGGGCGGGGAGGAAAGCCAGCTGGAAGGGCGAGGGGGCTCCCAGCAGTGTCCCCTGTGCCCGCGTCCCTGCCCTGCCCAGCTGGAAGGGCGAGGGGGCTCCCAGCAGTGTCCCTGCCATGCCCATGTCCCTGCCCTGCCCACTCCAGAGCTCCAGCCCGAGCACTCCTCGCCAGCCTGACAGGGAAAGGGATGATTTCTGCTCGTGGACAGGGTGATCTCCACCAGTGCAGGGCCAGAAACCAGAGACAGGCTCTCAGAGAGACGTGTCAGAGCCCATCTCTGGGTGGTGAGTGGTCCCTGCAGGGTGGTGGCTCCACTTCTCCCTGGGCTCCGCAGTTCTCATTCCCCAGAATGGTTTGGATGGAAAGGGACCGAAGGCTCACCCAGTTCCAGCCCTTTCCATGGGCAGGGACACCTCCCACTGGACCAGGGAGCTCCGAGCCCCATCCATCCTACAACAGGTAGAGAAAGCAGCATTATTTTGGGATTTGTTCACAGGTCCTCTCTGGAGGGAAATGGAGGCCCTGGCTTCTGTCACCAAGGGAGCATTTGGGAGAGTGTATTTTGAGGAAAGGAAACAGACACATTTTCTTTTGTGAATTCATGGATCAGGAGTGACACAACTGCAGAGCAGCATTCCAGGGTGCAGGATGTTTCAGGGCTTGGAAAACACCGATTATTAAGTGTTACTAAATGACAGATGGAAATTGCCCTGTATTTTTCAAATGGCTAATTAAGGATAGATGCATAAATTGGGGCACTGGCCCCGTGGAACTGGGCCACGGCGTGACTGTCACAATGCCAAATACCCGGCTGATTGCTCGGCTCCCAGTGATGCCTTCGGGAAGCTCAGCTGCCTGAAGGGGGAAAAACCCAGTCAGAAGGAGGATTTTAGCTATCCTGGGTGGGATGTGGCTCAGGTTCTGGTACAGACAGAGGCACTGGGGTGGTGGCTCTCCCTGAGGCTCATGGCTCGTTGTGGTGCCAGGGGGGCTCAGCTCCATCTCTGAGCTTCACAGCTGGCGAGGTGGCAGCTGGGGGGCTCTGGTGGGCAGCAGACACTGCTGGTGACAGTCCCCTCTGCCCACAGAGCACTGCCTCGCCCAGCAGTGTCCCTCCCAGCCTGCTCCATGTCTCCACGGCCAGCAGCATCTTCGGTGCCCGACCTCCGCCGCCTCGAGAGAACGTCCTGGGCATCAGCTTCAAACCCTACAGCCCCGAGTCCGGCCCGGCCCCGAGCCCCTGCTCGGCCTGTGACAGCACCCGTGAGCATGGGGACAGGGCTGACCCATGGCCCTGGTGCCTCCCAGGCTGGGGAGGGATGGAGGGAGGCAGGGAGGTCACAGACAGCCACGGGCTGGGGTGTGAGGGGTGTGGGGGGCAAGGGAGAGCACAGTGACTGCAGGGCAGGCTGGGGTGTGCATGGCCCTGCTCTCCCACAGCCCAGAGGTGGCTCCTGACCCTGACCCTGCCTCTGCCCTGCTGCCAGGATCCTCCATGTTCAGAGCTCCCTGCATGAGCCAGCGGCGGCTCGCGCTCATCTTCTGCGTCTCGGTGCTCATCGTGCTGCTCATCGCCCTCATCCTGCTGTGTGAGTGGGGTGGGGGCCCTGCCTGGGGGGCTGCGGGCTCCTGGAGGGACCCTCAGGGGATCTGGGGGTCAGCAGAGTCTGGGGATACCCACACTGGGAAGTGCCAGAGGGAATCCCCTGGCTCAGAGACAGGGATGTGCTGCTCCCGTGCCCTGAGCGTTCCTGACATCTGGTGGAGAGACAGGAGCTGGGGAAGGAGAAAGGGAAATCTGCTGCTGGGCTGGTGCCAGTGTTTGAGGGGTTGGAGCTGCAGTGTCCTTCCCTTCTGGTGGCCAGCAGGGCACCCAGCAGCACCCAGAGCTGCCCTCCCCAAGACAAACCACGGTCCGTAGGCAGAACAGGCACAGGTTAAAGGGGAATCCCTTCAATCCTGCTGACATCCAGCTGCCACTCTCCAGCCCCTGGCCTGAAGCACTCACAGGCTGAATGCATTTCCTGTGGGTGAAGGGAGAGGTTTGCAGCAGCTGGGCAGCGCAGGGGGTGCTCAGGGTGCCCAGGAAGGGAGAGGTTTGCAGCAGCTAGGCAGCGCAGGGGGTGCTCAGGGTGCCCAGGAAGGGAGAGGTTTGCAGCAGCTGGGCAGCACAGGGGGTGCTCAGGGTGCCCAGTCCTCCCCCAGCAGCTCCTCGCTCTTGCTCAAACCCACCTCACGCTCACACCCAGCGATGGGGAACGCTCCAGATGCCCACCCAGGTGGGGCACAGCCCTTCACCCATGGGCAGCCCTGGCCTCAGCGTGGTGTTCTGCTTCCAGTCATGTTCTGGAGGTCACAGACGGGCATCCTGTACAAGGAGCCAGCAGAGAGCTGCAAGGACAGCGCCGTGCGCTGTGACGGCATCGTCGACTGCTCCCAGAGGAGCGACGAGCTGGGCTGTGGTGAGGCACGGGAGATGGGATGGGGGGAATGGGGGGAGCCCCAGGAGCACCCCTGACCCTCCTGCTCCACCCCACAGTGCGCTTCTCCTCCGAGGAGTCCTTGCTCCACGTGTACTCCAGCACCGAGAGCCAGTGGCTGCCGGTGTGCAGCAGTGACTGGGACGAGTCCCTCTCCAGGAAAACCTGCCGGCAGCTGGGATTCCAGAAGTAATTCCTGCAGGATGGGTTGTTCTGCTCGGGTGCTGGGGCCCTGCCCTGACTGAGGGCAGGGTCAGCTCTGCTGTTTCCCCCAGTGTTGTGTTTCCCCACTGGAAGGCAGCGTGTCCAGCGCTGCTCTGGGCACAGTGCAGGGGCCAGGTAACCAGGTGGGCAGTGCCCACACTGGGGACCCTCACCGCCTGTCCTCTCCCCTCCCAGCGCGTCCCAGACCGAGTACATCCCCCTGCGTGTCCCTGGCAAGAGCCTCACGGTGACTGATGAGCGAGAGACCATCCAGCAGAGCCTCAACAGGTACCAGGGTCACCTCCCCCCTGCCCTGGTGCCACAGGGACAGAGCTGAGGCTGAGGCTGGCTGTCCCTGCTCTCTCCCACAGCTCCCAGTGTCTCACAGGAAAGTACGTCTCCCTGCGATGCACAAGTAAGGAGCTGGCTAGGACACAGCCGAGGGTGGGTGCCCTTTTCACAGGCTTGGGAGCCCCTTCCCCCCTTCTCAGCACAGGGGTGGGCAAATGGGACATCTTCTGGGTGATAGAAAAGCACCAACATTGCATTCCCTGCAATAAGTGTGGGTGGTGGGGATGCTGTGTGTGTCTCCCCCTCCATGCTCCCCTTCCCCCAGAGCCTTTCTCCCAGCCCTGCTGTCCCTCCAGCCTGCGGGCAGAGGATTTCTGGCCGGATCATCGGTGGGAAGGAGACCTCTGTGAACAAGTGGCCCTGGCAGGTCAGCGTGCAGTACGGGCCCATCCACATCTGCGGCGGCACCATCATCGACGCCCAGTGGGTGCTCACTGCTGCCCACTGCTTCTTCATGTGAGTGCTGCTGCCAGCCCGGGCACCCAGCCCAGCCCCACGGCCTGGCTCCCACTCTGTCACAGACATCTTTTATGGAAAATCCTTTCCTTAGGGGTTTTCCTCCTGAGAAGCTGAGAGGTCTCAGGAACAAAATGTAAACAATGGTTATCTGCTGCTGTGGAATGCAACAGGGGCATCTGGGATTGGGCTCATGTGGTTGTTGCTAATTAATGGCCAATCACAGTCAGCTGGCTTGGACTCTCTGTCCAAGACAGAAGCTTTTGTTACCATTCTTTCTTTTTCTGTTCTTAGTTAGCCTTCTGATGAAATCCTTTCTTTTATTCTTTTAGTATAGTTTTAATATCATATATTTCGTAAAATAACAAATCAAGCCTTCTGAAACACGGAGTCAGATCCTTGTCTCTTCCCTCATCCTCTGACCCCTGTGAACACGGGCACACTCACTCCCTGCTGCCCCTCTCGCCCTGCCAGGAACAGCATGAAGATCCTGGACGACTGGAAGGTGTACGGGGGGGTGTCTGACCTGAAGCAGCCCATGGAGGGCATCCCCGTGTCCCAGGTCATCATCAACTCCAACTACAGCGACGACCACGACGACTACGACATCGCCCTCATGAAGCTCTCCAGGCCACTGGCGCTCTCAGGTGAGGTCACCCAGCTCACCTGGGCTGGGCTGGGTGGTGTTTGGGGGACAGGGAGGTGGACAGGACTGAGAGGTGTGCCCTGGGAACCATGGGGTGTGTGGGGCTGCTGCCAGCTGGAGCATCCACAGAATTCACAGAATTCACAGAATCACCAGGTTGGAAGAGACCTTGAAGATCATAGAGTCCAACCCAGCCCCAAAACATCAACTAAACCATGGCACCCAGTGCCATATCCAGCTCTGCCGTGGCCACCTCGCCTGCCCCATGGCCAGGAAGGCTCTGGCACCCGCAGCCGTGGGCTCAGCTGTGCCCCCAGCCCCACACGGGGCGGGTGGGTGGGATGGGCACAGAGGGGAGCCCCACGCTCCTCCCTGGCTGCGGAGCTGTGCTGACTTCTGTCCCGGTGACTCATCCCTCGCTCCATCGCGGCTCCTGCAGCCCAGGTGCGCCCCGCCTGCCTGCCCATGCACGACCAGCGATTCCAGACCGGCCGGTCCTGCTTCATCACCGGCTTCGGCAAGACTCGGGAGAACGAAGGTGAGGGAGGACCGCGGCTCCCCGCAGGCAGCCCCTGCCCCGAGCACAGCCCTGCCGGGGCCCCGGAGAGGTTTCCTGCAGGGATAACTCCTGGGATGGCCCCGGAAGGTTTTCCCGCGGGGATAACTCCCGGGATGGCCCAGGAGGGCTTTCCCGCGGGGATAATTCCCGGGATAGCCCCGGAGAACTTTCCAGCAGGGATAACTCCCGGGATTGCCCTGCCGGCTGCAAGGCTTTGCAGAAACGAGAGCTGCGAGAAGCAGCCGCTTCCTCCCTCGCTGGTGAGGGGCCGGGGGCGGCGGGGGATGGCGAGGCCCCCCCTGGCCCACAGCTCTTCCTGCCTTGCAGATAACACCTCCCCGAAGCTGCGGGAGGCCGAGGTGAAGCTGATCGACTACAAGATCTGCAACAGCGACAAGGTGTACGAGGGCTACCTGACCCCCCGCATGATGTGCGCCGGGTACCTGCAGGGAGGCAAGGACGCCTGCCAGGTGAGCTGGGGGCACAGCAGGGCACGGCTGCCCTGCTTGGGCACCCGCAGAGGGCATCTCCTGTGTCCCCTGCTCACTGCTCTGCCCCTCTGAGCCAGGGTGACAGCGGAGGGCCCCTGGTGTGCGAGGACGATGGCCGCTGGTACGTGGCCGGGGTGACGAGCTGGGGGACAGGATGTGGCCAGAAGAACAAGCCCGGGGTGTACACGCGTGTGACAAAGCTCCTCAGCTGGATATACAGCAAAATGGAGGTGAGGTGGCAGGGCTGGGCCCGGGCAGGGCGGCCCTGGAGAGGGGCTGTGCCCCCAGCCCAGCCCTGGCACCTCACCCCGCTGCCCTCTCTGTCCCTTGCAGAGCGAGAACGACTAAAGGCAGGATGGACACTGGGCTGGCACGGGCCACTACCCCAGGCGTGATGCCACCAGCCAACCCCCACCTCTCTGGACTGTCCCTGCAGCCAGGGACCCGTGGCTGCCCCCGAAGTTGGAAACAGCACCTGCAAAGTGCCCCTGCCCTCGCCTGGTGCCAGGGGTGGCATGGGGGCGGTGGCTGGGCACAGCACCCAGCCAGGCCCGGGGGGACACAGCCCATGCCAGCAGCTGGCCGTGCTGGCTGGGAACATCTCCCTGCCCCGTGTGTGTGGCTCTCCTGTAAATAGACCTGTCTGGACAGGCTGTGTGAGTGCTTCCTGGCCGGGGCACACTCAGCGGGCGAGGGGCTGCCAGCAGTGCCCATGGAGAGGGAACCCTCTCCTTCAGCCAGGTCACAGCAGTGCCCGTGCACAGGGAGCTCTCTCCTTCAGTCACAGCTGTGCCACCTCAGGCTGCAGGATGTGGCACCCGTGTCCACCCTGCCCCACCTGCGGGCGCCGCTGGCAGCTCTGCCCCAAGGGGAGCCCCGAGCTGCGGATATTCCTCCCTCTGGGAGGCGCGGCGCTGCCCCGGTGTTTGCAGAGGGATTTAGGAAGTTCCTTTTACGGGAGGTCCCTGCCTGCCAGAGAAATGCCGAGTTGTTTATTTTTTCCATGCCGTGGCTCCGCTCGGAGCCGGCGCTCCCTCCCAGCCCCGCGGCCGCTCTCAGCGCGCTCCGGGCGGGGTTTGGGGCGGGCTGAGCCCCGGGGGTGGCTGTGGCAGCTGGGACAGAACCACGGGCAGCCAAGGGCCACGCTGGAGTGTGGTTCAGAGCGACCAGCCTCGCTGCAGAGAGAGCAGCCCTGCATGTCCCTGCTGGGAGCTCTGCAGTGCCCGAGTGCTGCCTCCTGCCTGTCCTCCCTGCCCGTGCCCCAGCAGGGACATTTCCCTCGGGGGAACAAGTGCCTTCATCTCCTGGTGGGTGCTGGGGCACACGGGAGATGCCCAGGGAGAGCAGAGCCTGCCTGCTCCCCTCCCCAGCCCCATGGTCAGCTGCAGCGGGGGTCCTGTGCAGCCTGGCCACCCTGCATTCGTGTAATAAATGTTTTGGTAGTGTCCCACGTGGAGATGGCTCTTTGGGGTGGGCTGGAAAGGAAGCAGCAGCGTGCCAAGGATGCCTGGGGAGTGGGCATGTGATGGAGTGACCCTTCCTGCCCATCACCTGCTGCTCATGGCTGGGAGAAAAGGGATGCTTTCTGCTGCTCAGCTCCTGGGAACATCCCCCGGGTTCCCAGCACTCACCACTTCCCCTGGAAAAGGTTATTATGGGCAGCTGTGGTGTGTGTTGGGACAGCAGGTCTGGGTGTGCAGAAAGCACCTGCCTCTCCCTGGGGCTGGGGCTGCGCCTGCCTGCTGCTGCTGGGAAGGGCTGGGGGAGTCCCTGGCCTTGCTGCACTCCTGGGGCAGCAGAGCTGTGCTGGGTGCCAGCCCAACCCCGAGAGACAGCCCAGGCCATCACCTGGGGCTCTTGCAAAGCCCTTTCAATGCTCAGTGTCCTCCTCCAGAGAATCTTCTGACTCAAGGGGTGCTGAACGTCACCCCCACATCTGTTCCCAAGCTCCTCTGAGCTCTGGAAACCGTGGGCCAGCATCCCAAAGGGACACAAATTACAAAAATCCAGCCTGGCAGGCACCACGTGAATTACTGCCCATTAGCCGTGGTTTCCCCGATCTCTCCTTTTATAGCTCTTTGTTCTGCTGGGTCAAAACACATTTGTTTACAGGCTCTCAGCGATGATGTTTCCCTGCAAAAATGCTTTTCCTCTAGTTGGGGATTGGTTCCTTTCCCTGGTCAGTAACATCATCACTTGGCACGGGTGGAGTTCAGCTGGAGCTGGGCTCGGCGGGGCAGTGCAGGAGCAGCAAGAAATGCTCAATACCTGCTCAATCCCTGTTCATGCAGGGATCCAGGGCACCAGGAATGCTCAATCCCTGCTCAATCCCTGCTCCTGCAGGGATCCAGGGCAGCAGGAATGGCTGGGCCTGATGGAAGATGATGTTATTGGGGTAAACCCAGCCTTATGGCTGCACACAGCTTTGTCACTTCTCCGCTCTCCCGACTCCCTGATGGAACCCAGGGCTGCATTGCTTCTGAACAGGCAATTTCCAAGCTTGGCATTACAGGGAGAGACCCTAAAATGGGGAAGTTCTGGAGAGCAGTGGCTCCATCCCTGCCCCAGGCCCATGGGGAGGGGATGCCGGCTCCAGGGTAGGGGACACAGGCTGGGATCAATCGTGCCCTGCTGGAGCTGGTGGCTGTGCTCCTGCTCCCTCAGACAGCTGAGCAGCCAGCCCAGCCCCCTTGTTAACATCAATCAGCATCTCCTGCCTGGCCTCTGCATTACTTTTGGCCCAGTTTCTCCAGAGGAGAAGCTGGAGCTCGGTACAGCCTGGGGAGCAGACGTTCACCATGAGCGACTGCTGGAGCTGCTTTTCCTCTTCCCTCCCCACATTCACACCGGGATCTCTGTTTTACCTGAGTTTGTACAGGAAAAAAAAACATAATTGCTGCTGATTTCTTTTTGGTTCTACTCACTTAGGGCAGCTCCTTGGGAATTTGTAAATAAAGAACCAAGGGAGGGAGAGCACGGAGCACATCCAGCAACATCCAGATGTGTCCTGGCTGCTGTTCCATGGGACATCTGTGCTCAGGGTCCCACCGTGCTCACTGCAGCCCCCAGGACATGGTCACACCTGCATGTTTTACTGTGTGCTGTGGATAATGACAGCTGAGAGGCAGATAAGGTCAGAGAAGGCCAAAACTTGATTATAATGGTTTGATCCCTGCCTCGCTCTCTGCAGGGTAGCTGACAGCCTTATCCTGTTATCCTTATGCATTAGAGGGACTTGATGCTTTCCAGCTCCTCAGTGTTGGTCTGTATCTCCTGACCCTTTGAATAATTGCCTTGAAATGCCAGTGCTGGTTTCTTTTCTCTTTATGTTTTACTGGAAGCAGGGAGATGGCTGTGGAGTGGTGCCATCGCTGCCTGATCTCTATCTAGCTGCGTTGGAGTGAGCAGGGATGAGCCAGCTCGGTGCTGACAGCATTGCTGGGGTGTTTTTGCAGGCAGAAATGGCTCTCCAGGCAGGCAGAGATGTGCCTGGGATGGGGTGGTGCCCACAGCTCTCAGCTCCTGCCTGGCAGTGCCCCCAGCTCCCTGTTCCCTCTGACTGAACCAGGATCTCCTGCCCGTCCTGCCGCTCCCAACACGCCCAGCTGTGTGATGGGCAGAGCTGGGGCCTGCCACACAGCTCTGTGCCAGGGCTTTCAGAGCTCTGCACGGGGCTTTCTGGCCAGCCCTTCTGTCACACAGCGCTGTGTCCTGGCTGGCTGAAGCGTGCCCTGGTTCCTGACCTGCCCTGGGCCGCTCCAGGTCTGGTTTTCTGCCAGATGCTGCTGGATGCAGGGCAGGCAGGGCAGGCACCAGGTCCTGGGTGTGCCTGAAACTGAGCCAGGCCAGGCTGGGAGTGCTGCCCACCCTGACCTGAGATTGGCTGAGTGATGTGACTGAAGCCGTGTGAGCTGTGCCACTTGGCCTGGCAGCCTGGCAGCCCTTTCCCAGCTCTCAGGAGGCAGCAGGACAGCAGGGGCTCTGTGCTGTGTTTGCAATTCATCTGTGTGTGTTTTCTGAGCTCCCAGGCTGTTCCTCGCTCCCCCCACACCGGGAGCACAGCCCAGGGCAGAGTGCAGCCCTGCTGGGCTGTGGCAAGGCAGGTTTCACAGCCAGGTGAGCGTTCCCCTCCACACCTGCAGCCTGCAGGCACCCTGACTGCTGCAGAGCCACTGAATGCTTCGGGTTGGAAGGGATCTTCAAGGCCACCAAGTTCCAAATCCCTGACACACCTTCCACTCTCCCAACTTGCTCCAAGCCCCATCCAGCCTGGCCTTGGACACTTCCAGGGACGGGGCAGCCACAGCTCCTCTGAGCACCCTGTGCCAGAGCCTCACCGCCCACACAGGGAAGAATTTCTTCCCAATATCCCATTTAACCCTGTCCTCTGGCAGTGGAAGGCATTCCCTCTGTCTCTCCAATCCATTTCTTGTCCCCACTCCCTCTCCAGCTCTCCTGGAGCCCCTTTAGGCGCTGGAAGGGGCTCTGAGCTCTCCTGGAGCGTCTCTTCTCCGGGCTGGACACGCCAGCAATGTCCGGAGCAGCGGCGCTCCATCCCCCTGAGCATCCCCGTGCCTTCCTCTGGGGGGATCTGGGAGCCGCCGGGGGACGGGCCGTGCTGGCCGCGCCCCCGCCGCTGCCCGCGCCCCCCGCCCCGCAGGCGCCGCC
>JAWWEY010000092.1:6431434-6480407 GCA_035582745.1 Loriotus luctuosus
TGTGCAGGGTGGGATGTGCAGGGTGGGATGTGCAGGGTGGGATGTGCAGGGTGGGATGTGCAGGGTGGGATGTGCAGGGTGGGATGTGCAGCAGGGAGAGGGGCTGGGGCTGCAGGAGCAGCTGAAGGAGCAAAGTGCTTCACCTGGAGGGAAGTGACCTGTTCTCCTTGGGGCTCTTGCTGGTGGGCAGTGCCCCCTGAGTGCAGCCAAGGTGCTGACCCAGCACAGCCCATGTGTCTGGAGGTGCCTGAGCTGGTGGTACCTGGGCAGGCACCCTTTGGCAGGGCACAGAGGGGCACCGTGCCCTTGCCAGCCTGTCTGTGGATGTGGGAGCGCGAGGGGGATTGGAGGTGCCCAGTGAGTGTCTGGGGAACGTGGTGTGGCTGCAGCCTGGTGGCAGGAGAGTTCCTCTCCCTCTGAACCGGGATTGTCCAACCCCTTAACGAGGCTTTTCCCAGCTGTGGGAGGGGCTGGGCCACATCTGTCCGTGCTGGGGCCCCCCTCAGTGTCCCACAGCCCCGTTCCCACTGCAGCACCCAGCCTCAGCTTGCCAAGGCTTATTAAGAACAAAAAAAAAAAATTAAATAAATTAAAAAAAGGAGGAATATGGCAAAGAGCTGATTCCAAAAGCCATTACAGTAAATTATTGACCAGGCTGAGGAGGGCTAATAGCCCAGGAATGGCTTCATTATGTAACCTATTAAAAGTGGGGCTAGCAGAGGGAACGTGACAGAAGTGACTACAGGGTTTTTTATTTTAATACCTTGTACTGTGGAGTAAATTGGTATTAACCCCCTTCTGCAGAGTGAATCATTTACCAGCACTCTCAGGTTACCTATAAACCACAGCGTGGTGGAGGAGCAGATGGGGCGTAGTAAATGTGGAGCTGCTGCTCTCCTCGTGTGGGCACGGCAGGGCTGGCTCTGCTGGGATCCCTCGTGCCCAGAGCTGCCCTGGGATCACACAGAGGGAACCCTGGCTCTCACCCTGCTCTGAATGAACCCTGCTGCTGGGCTGGGAGCTCAGCCTGCCCCTCGTGGGTGTCCAGTGTGGCCACCAGGATGGCTCCAGCTCCTGGAGCTGCTCTGCCTTTTCTGGCAGGGGAAATGGCTGTGGAGCATTCCCCAGCTGCTGCTGCCTCCTGGCCAGCCCACATCCCAGTCACTCTCCAGTGCTTCCTAATGGCAGCGCAGCGCAGGGAGCCAATTACAGCTGGAGAAAGCAAGCAATAAAATAAAATGCACTGGAAACTGAAATATGGAAATATTTCTAAATCTGAACCGATAATACGAGGGGAAAAAATCTCTGGAAGTCTTGGGCAAGCTGTTGGCGAGCGCATGGAGCAAATTTCTCCTGCCAGGGGAGAGGTTTAGGTGGGCTGTCTGTGGCTGTGTGTTGCCCTCCTGGGGGTTATTCCTGCTGGCAGGAAAAGCCTGGAGCCCTGGCCTGGGGCTGGCACAGCTCAGGGCTGCAGTGCCCAGGGTCTGTGCCCAGCTGGGGTGTTCGTGGTGGCAGGGAGCATTCAGCATGTTCCTGTGGTCCCTGCTGGCCTTTAAAGCCTGTGAATAAACCTCGGCTCCAGGTGATTAAGGAAGATTTTGCTGGTTAATCTGCTTTGGCTCTGCAGCCCCTTTCCGTGGCAGCCTCTCCCCATGGCACATCCCTGAGCAGGGACCCTGAAAGCCCAGAAACCAGGGTGGGAATGCTGTGTGAGGGGTGGGATGTCCACAGGGACTTCCCACCCAGGGAGAACACCTTCCTGCTGGGAAGGAGGGGTTTCCTTCCTGTTGGGGCTGCTGAGGGCTTTGCTGAGCTGCTCCTGCTCTGGCCAGCTGTCAGATGACAAAGTGAATGTGCATTTGTCATGATGCCAATCGTCTCCATGTCCTACAGGGCACAGCTTTTTTGTCACAGTAAAAAAAGAGTTTTTTCAGTTTTTGTCACTGTAAAAAGGGAGCTGCCCTCCACTGCATTTTGTCCTTAAATTTCAGGGGTTTGGGGTGTCTGTGTTGCTGGGGTTGGTGGCATCTCTTTGTCTTGCTGGAGGGGCTGAGGAGGGTCCCTCTCACCCACGGGGGCTCCTGGAGCACTGCTGCTGGTCCAGGGAGCAGCACGGAGCTGCCAAAGGGATGTGCATCTCCCTGACAAACAGGGCACGTGCTGGCAACGTGGAAAATTGTCATTGCTTGCCTCAAATGTTCCTGCAGCGTCTTTAGGGGGTCCCAGGCCCTGTGCCACGGGCTGTCCCTCCCAGGATGCACTTTCAGCACCCAGAGGTGACATGCACATTACAACCACAGAATGTCATCAGTCCCCACACTGAGCCTGGCACGCTCAGGTGACACAGGGACCGTGGCAGGGCCCAGCAGCAGCACCTGGACCAGGTGTGGTCTGTGCCAAGGCCAGCAGCGCGCTGTTCCCCAGCAGAGAATCCCCTCCTGCCTTCCTTCCTTCCCCGGGAAGGTGCTCGGGATGGCAGCAGCGTGTGGCTGGGTGGGTTGGTTTGTTTGGGAAACGTGGGATTCTAGCAAAAGGAAGTGTGTTTTCCTCCAGCACTGTCACGCTACCAACCATCTGCTTTCCCCCACAGTTTTCAGGGAGCCGTACACCGTTCGGGTGGAGGACCAAAGGTCGATGCGTGGAAACGTGGCTGTTTTCAAGTGCCTCATCCCCTCCTCAGTGCAGGAATACGTTAGTGTTGTATCCTGGGAGAAAGACACCGTTTCTATCGTCCCAGGTAAGAGAGGAGCGCCTGTTCTCTGGGAAATCCCACCTGCTCTGCCATGTGGGACGTTTGCTGCCGTGGAGGGTTTGGTTTTTGGCTCATTGTCTGTGCCTGTGCTGCCCAGCAAAGGCTTTCAGTGGTGGTTGTGCAGCTCCAGGCTGGGGAGTGCTGCTGGTGTGAGCAGAGTGAGGTGCCCAGGCCCTGTGGGTGCTCTGGCTGTGTGTCCCTGCGGTGAGGGACGCTCAGTGTGATTTTGGCAGCACTCGTGCCCTGTCCTGGTCTCTGCAGGGTGTGTTGGGTACCTGGCACTGTCACCTGCACAGCAGGGACAGCACATGCCCATGCTGCCCTGTCTGACTGCTGCACTCAGGGCTGCTGTTTGTCTTGTCACGATGATGCTCCAGCCAAAATTCCACCTTTTCTTGTCAATTTTCACAACTGATTCAACCACGGGGAGAGGAACTTGGTCAAAACGCCATCACCTCTCTGTTCCCTGTGATGGAAGCTGCTTGCCCTGCCTGTGCCACGTCCCTGCCCCGTGCCAGGGCCCTGTCCCACCCCGAGCTGCCTTCCCTGCGTGGGGAAGGGGCTGTGGGAGGGACAGCACCCCCGCCTCTGCTCAGGCACTCTGCAGGGCCAGCTGGTTGTCCCTGGGGGTTTCCCTGTGGTTTTTTGGCAGCTGTTCCAGCCTGGCTGTGGCAGGCTCTGGCCAGCTCCGTGTCCCCGTGCCCCGGGCTGACCTCGTGGCTCCTCCACGGAGCTGCTGTCGATGCACAGCGTGTGCGAGCTGCTGGTGAAGCAATCAATAGCTGCTTCCCCCGGGGCATCCACAGGGAATTAAAGGATTTGGCCCAAAGTGAGTGCTCTGCGCTTGATATTTGCTCACAGGTCAGAAATCCTCAGTGCTGCTCCACATCTCAGTTCTGCCACGGGGCTGGGGCTGAAGGAGCTGCTGAAGGAGCAAAGTGCTTCACCTGGATGGGGTGACCTGTTCTCCTGGGGGCTCTGCTGGTGACTGTGCCCCGTGAGGGCAGCCAAGGTGCTGACCCAGCACAGCCCAGTGCCTGGAGGTGCCTGGGCTGGTGGTACGTGGGCAGGCACCCAGGGCACAGAGGGGCACCGTGCCCTTGCCAGCCTGTCTGTGGATGTGGGAGCACTAGGTGGATTTCTGTGTGTGAGTGGCAATGAGGAGTTGGCAGTGCCCACCTCCTGGGTTCTCTTGGTGTGTTTTGGGCAGTGCAGGTGATGCTCTGTGGGAACACAAGGGGGATTTCTATGTTCCCATCCCCTGGGATGCTCTCAGTGCATTTTGGGCAGTGCAGGTGATGCTCTGTGGGAACACGAGGTGGATTTCTGTGTGCCCATGCCCTGGGATGCTCTCAGTGCATTTTGGGCACTCCAGGTGATGCTCTGTGGGAACACGAGATGGATTTCTGTGTGCCCATGCCCTGGGGCACCCTGGGTGCATTTTGGGCACTCCAGGTGATGCTCTGTGGGTGCTGCCTTTGGTGGGTGGCACTCAGGTCCATCAGCAGGACAGCCTGGGCTGATGTTTCCTGCCTGGTTTGGGATCCTCAGCTCTGGGATTCTGGAGGATGGAGCCCGTGTGGCCAGCAGGCTCAGGGCTGGGTTTGCCATCCCTGCACTCGCGTGATCCCAACCAGACTTGTTCCCCAGTTTGCTGTGGCAGTGGATTTTTTAATATGATGATTTAATTAGGGCGGAACGATTTTAACATTCTAAAGCAATAATTACCCTAAAGACAGAACATATAAATTGTGTTACAGTGCAGAGTCAACACAAGCAAACATGTTTTGCCGTTGGATTACAAATATAGTATCAGCCTGAAGCTTTTTTTTGTTGTTGCTGGTGTGTTAGAGCTAAAAGTGGCTTTGCTGTTACCAAAAATATGTTTTTCCCTGACCTCTGCTGAACCTCTGCGTCTGCCCTGATTCTGAGTGAGGAGGATGAGGGGAGGGGACGGGGTGGAGGTGAGGAGGGCTGGGCTGTGCTGCTGAGGCCCTGCTGCTCACAGAGGTGGGGTCTGGGTGAGGCTCTGGGTGTGCAAGGGCTG
This sequence comes from Loriotus luctuosus, assembly GCA_035582745.1. Classification (NCBI taxonomy): domain Eukaryota; kingdom Metazoa; phylum Chordata; class Aves; order Passeriformes; family Thraupidae; genus Loriotus; species Loriotus luctuosus. The sequence continues at coordinate 6,436,234 of JAWWEY010000092.1, forward strand.
CAGCGTCACACCTGAGCTCTGAGCCGGGCTCACAGCTGCCTCTGGAACGTGCCAAACCTGCTGCTTTCCCCAGAACTGTGCTCTGGTGCTCCCTGTGGAAGGTTGGGCATCCTCCCAGCAGGGGAAGGAACAATCCTGATGTGCAGAGCAGGGAAAATCTCCATCCGCACTTCTTGGTGGCACAAAGCTCTTTTTAAGTGATTATTGAACAGTAAATTTCTTTTCCCCAACCAAACCACAACACCTGCAGCTGAGAGACATGGGCACGAGTGATTCCCCTGGGGCTGCTCCTGTGAACTCAGCCTCTGCCTCCACATGTGGCTGGGGGACACCTTTTGTGAGGTTTCTCAGGCTCTAGGAAGGAATTCTCCTCTGGCACAGGGTGCCCAGAGCAGCTGTGGCTGCCCCTGGATCCCTGGCAGGGTCCAAGGCCAGCAGGGCAGGGCCTGGGGGACAATCACACCCCACATCAGCTGCTGCTGCTGTGTGCTGGAGGGGCTGGCTGGAGCACAGCAGCTGAGCAGGGGGTTTCACACACCCCTCACCCCTCTGCCGTGCAGGGAGAGTGAGAAAATCCTGCTGCCAGCTGCGCTAGAACTCAGCCTTGCAGACAGCTTTTCTTTGTGATTTTATTGTGATTTCCTGTGGCAGTGTGGAGCCCAGGTGTGTGTGTGGGTGCCTGTCCAGCTGCAGTTTGCAAAAACAACGTGGGGAGCTGCTGGTGACCCCACAAAGTGGGGTTTGAGCAATCTCAGCCCTTCCTCAGCTGTTCAAGGTGTTCCTTTGGGCACTGCTTGGCTTTTACAGCCCTCTGAGCACACACGTGCCCGTGGACTCACACACAAACCGTGTCCAGCTGGCTCAGGGGTGTCCCTGTGCCCAGATTTGGTTCTGGGGTGTCCCATGACCAGCTTTGCCCTGATCAGGGTGTCCCTGTGCCCAGCTTTGGCTCAGGGGTGTCCCTGTGCCCAGATTTGCCTTGCTGGGCACAAATGCCACCTCTGCAGGCTGTGCCAGTGAGGAAAGCAGCTCTGGGGCTGGTGAGGGCAGTGGGGTTTGGAGCAGTGAGCGTTGCCAGCCTGGCAAACCCTGAGCTGAGCTGTTATTTGCTGCTTCAGTGTTGTGTACTCGATAGGCTGTGCTGGGAAAAGTCTAAATCGAGCACTTGTCAAGGTCCCAGCGTTTCTGAGGGCGCTGCCTTTGTCACCAGCCTAACACAAATCCTCTGAGGGCTGTGCAGATGAGGATGTACTCAGTCACTGGTTATCCACAAAGCCTTTTCTCTGGAAAGCAAAACGTAAAGCTTGCCAGAAGGAAGGAGCTGAAAAAAAAATTTTGAGTTCTGTGAAGTTTTAGATGTGTTTTTGTGAGTGTTTCCAAAATATCTCTGCCTGAGTGAAATCTGTTTGTGGTGCTGCAGCTGTGGGCTTTGCCTGCCCTTTCTGTCCCAGCCTCAGATGTCCCCAGGGCTGGCTGGGGACACTTTCTGGGCTCCTGAAACTGCCCTGAGCAGCTCCTTGGTGCTTGGGCAATGAAGGGGCAGCAGCTCCTCACGGTTCCATGCAGTCAATCCCCCCAAAATGTTCTCTGTCCTCTGCTGCACCTGGCCAGTGCTGCTCTGTTTTTCTCTGGAATTACAGAGGTGGAACTGCACACAAACCCCACTGTAATCCATCCCAGGATGTGGTCAGTCCAGGGATGAGGCAGGAGGCTGGATTTCTGGGGTTTCTGGGATTTATTTCTGGGATTTCTGGGGTTTCTGGGATTTATTTCTGGGGTTTCTGGAATTTCAGGAATTTCAGGGATTTCTGGGATTTATTTCTGAGATTTCTGGAATTTCTGGGATTTCTGGGGTTTCTGGAATTTCTGATATTTCTGGGATTTATTTCTGGGATTTCTGGGGTTTCTGGGATTTCTGGAATTTCTGGAATTTCTGGGATTTCAGGGATTTCAGGGCAGGGGGCCCGGGCGGGCTCTGCGTGCCGAGGGGCACGGAAGGCTGAGCCGTGGGGACAATCCAGCATTGTCCTTGTGTCAATGGGCTCATTCTGGGGCACGTCAGGCTCCTGTTCCTGGACAGAACAAACACGGCCGGGCTCGGGCTGCCCCTGTTTGTGCGTGCAGAGAGCTCTGGGGCACAGGGGCCGTGCTCAGGGTCGGTGTTTGGGGGGGTTTGGCCCCAAAGTGGGACGAGACCGACTGGGTTAAAGCAGGAGCTGTGAGTGGAGCTGCCTGCCCCGCTGCCCTGTCCCTGCTGTCCCCTGCCCTGTCCCCTGCCCTGTCCCCTGCCGTGTCAGAACCTTTCCCCTGCCAGAACCTTTCCCCTGGCAGGACCTTTCCCCTGTCAGGACCTTTCCCCTGGCAAGACTTTTCCCCTGTCAGGACGTTTCCCCTGTCAGAACCTTTCCCCTGTCAGAACCTTTCCCCTGGCAGGACCTTTCCCTGTTCAGAACCTTTCCCTGTTCAGAACCTTTCCACTGTCAGAACCTTTCCCTTGGCAGGACCTTTCCCCTCTCAGAACCTTTCCCCTATCAGGACCTTTCCCCTGTCAGGACCTTTCCCCTGTCAGAACCTTTCCCTTGGCAGGACCTTTCCCCTCTCAGGACCTTTCCCTGTTCAGAACCTTTCCCTTGGCAGGACCTTTCCCCTCTCAGGACCTTTCCCTGTTCAGAACCTTTCCCCTGTCAGAACCTTTGCCTTGGCAGGACCTTTCCCGTGGTAGAACCTTTGCCCTGTCGGAACATTTCCCCTGCCAGGACCTTTCCCCTGCCAGGACCTTTCCCCTGTCAGGACCTTTCCCCTGCCGGCCTGGAGATCTCCAAAGGTGCCCTGGCTTCTCCCCCAGCGCTTGCCACCCTCTCTGGCTGCGACATGTGCCCAGACCTGTTACAGAGGGAAGTAGCTCCAGGCGTTATTCTCACCAAGTGGGGTGAGATTCTGTCTGAAATCATTTCATCCTTCCCCAGAGACTTGGCGTGAATTTTATCTAATCGCCATGGCAACAGATAAAAAAAGGTGTGAGCACATCTCCTTTTGCTGTGATAATTCAGATTTATATATTCAGATCAGATTGGAGTTAGAGATTTTAAAAGGAGCAGATGCAGCAGAAGGTGTGACTGCAAATAATGTGGCGAGAACGTTTGATGATCCTGCCCTTTAAGAGGGGAGAGCGCTTTCCCGCAGGTTTTTTTGGAATATAATTATTCCATCAAATCCACTTTAACAAGGACTCATTATAGCCCTGATAATGCAGAGTCACGTTGGAGACAATCTCCACACGCATGCACACACGGCACACGCAGGGACCACAACAAGTAAACAGCAGCCAGGGCTCAGCCCCGAGCCCGGGTGGCTGTCCCGGTGTCCGTGTCACCTCCCGGTGTCCCTGGCACCTCCCGTGCCCCAGTCCCACAGCCCCAGCCTCGCCAGCCCCGCAGCAGGAGCCAGGAGGGGATTTGGGGACACTCAGCTCCTCCTGTCCCAACCCAAAGCTGCAGCATCTGTGGGAAAGGGGAGCTTTGGCTGAGAGCAGCAGAAGGAATCACACACTCGTGGGGTGGTTTGGGCCAGGAGTGACCTCAGAGCATCTCACCCATGGGCAGGGACATTTCCAGTACCCCAGGTGGCTCCAAGCCCCAGTGTCCATCCTGGCCTTGGGCACTGCCAGGGATGGGCAGCCACAGCTGCTCTGGGCACCTTTAGGGCACCTCCAACCCCCTGAGCAGCAGCTGTGCCGCAGGAAAGGGATGGACAGCGAGCACAGAGAGGCTGGGATGGGTGCCTGAGGGTCTGGAGGTCCCACGGGAGGCAGGTGGGCTCTAAAGCCCCTCCTGGAGCGCAGAGAGCAGGAGCAGGGAGAGATCAGCTGGAGGGGAGGTGTGCAGGGAGGATGTGCTGATCTCCTGGGTGCCAGGGTGGCCCTCTGTGCTGGGATGCAGCACTCCAGTCACACTGAAAGGCACAGAGGCTTTCCAGGCAATGGCCAGCAAGGTGGGGACGTGAGGGGAGCCCCCTGGAGCGCCCCACTGGTGCCATGGGAGGGATGTGGGCAGGAGGGGCTGGGGCTGGTGAGCCTTAGAGGGGTCTGGGCTCCCCTGGAGTCACTCAGGGACTCCTGGAGTGTGCCCTGCACATCCCTGTGAGAGGATTCTGCGCTCTGCACCAGCCCCAGAGGAGGCTGTGGGGCACAGCTCGCAGTGGAGCTGAGCTCTGATGAAATCTGGAGCCTCACGTGCACCTTGCTGAGCTCAGCACCCTCCTGCCTGCCCCCAGAACCCAGCCTGGAGCATCTGAGTCCCTGCTGAACCACAGGGGCCGTGCTCTTGTGTCCCTGTTCACAGGGCACTTGTTAAACCCTGATGCTTTTGAGCATTTTGAAGCCCTTTCTGCTGGTGGAGAGCTGAAATCCTCTGGGATGGGAGTTTCTGTAAGGCACGGGAGCAGCCCAGGCTGAGGCTGTGCTCAGCCCTGCATGCACTGGGCAGGGCAAGGTGGGGACTGGGGGGCTCTGTATGGGGGTGCAGCCCATGATCAGCCATGGGCCACCTGCTCTGAGGGGTCCTTGGGAGTGACCCCTCTCTCTGCAGGTTGCTACCAGCTTGGAATGCTCCAAATCCACTTGAAACTCCTAGAGGAGAATGGAAACACAGAATATGGGGAGCTGGAAGGGACCCACCAAAACCCAGCTCGTTGCTCTGCCCAGGACAGCCCTGAGCAGCATCCCAATAAAACACCAGAGCCAGGCCAGAGCTGGGCTTGCTGGCATGTGCAGGTTGTCCAGGCAGCCCCAGTCTGTCCTTTCCCTGCTCCATTTAAATGTCACCTGCGAGGCAGGAGCTGCTGCTGGCTCCTGTCCTGCTGCCCCAGCTCTCCCCCGGGAGCAGAGCCTGCCCGGGCAGCAATTGCTACAGCAAAGCCCAGCGATGTGAGAGCTGCACAGGTCAGAGCTGTCCCAAAGCACGTGTTTGTGTGAGCCTGAGCCCTTCCCTGGGGCCTGAGAGGGACAGGAGCTGAGCACAGCCAAAGGAACCATGGCTGGAGGGACAGAAGCTGAGCACAGCCAAAGCCAGCACAACCTGAGGGACAGGAGCTGAGCACAGCCAAAGGAACCATGGCCCAGGGACAGGAGCTGAGCACAGCCAAAGGCACCACAACCTGAGGGACAGGGGCTGAGCACAGCCAAAGTCACCACGGCCCAGGGACAGCCAAAGCCACCTCATCCCGAGGGACAGGGGCTGCAGCAGCTCATCCCACAGGTTCTGGGGGCTGCTGGCAGGGCAGGGGGAGCTGTGCTGTGCCTCTCCCTCCCCCTGCACAGGCACACACATCCCCAGATGCAGAAACAATCGCGGTCATTATTCCTGCCATGGTGACAGTGACAGTGGCAGGGATGCCAGCTTCCTCACACAGACGGCTTTATTTCATCTCCTCTGCTTTTCAAAGCCTCTTTCATTTTGTATGAGGAGACAGATGTGAAGGGCTGCAGGCTGATAAATTCTGCTGTCTTATGAAAAGAGAGGGTGGGTTTTTGTTGTGGTTGCTGCTCTTCCTCCCTCCCTGCCTCCCTCCCTCCTCAGCTCCCTCCCAGCCACCTCCTGCTGTTGAGGGTGCTCCCTGCTCCAGACTTGGGGACACTGGCTGGTGTCACCTCTGTGGGACAAGCAGGGCTGGTGTCACCTCTGTGGGACAGGCAGGGCTGAGTGTCCAGGGCTGGTGTCACCTCTGTGGGACAGGCAGGGCTGAGTGCCCAGGGCTGGTGCCACTTCCATGGGCCGGGCTGAGTGCCCAGGGCTGGGTTTTGGGTGCAGAACCTGAGGTTGTGCTTGGCACAAAACCAAGCCCCAGGTTGGAAGGCAAGGAGCCCAGGGGTGCAGACGCCTCCCAGAACTCCTCACCCATGGGGTGGGGAGGAGCTGAGCCAGGCTGTGGAGCCAGGCTGAGCTTTGCCAGCAGGCACAGCCCAAATCCTCATCCTCCCTGTGCCACAGACCTTGGGGACACTCCGTGCCACCGAGGAGCAGCTGTGGCACGGGCAGGGAGCACCAGCAGCCCTCTGTGGGCTGTTGGAAGCCTCTGCTCTGTCCCTCTGCCCTCCTCGGAGCAGGGTGGTGCAGTGGGCACTGGAACCTGCCCTGCCTGGCACCAGGGGTCCCAGTGCAGCCCCCCCTGCTCCCCTCCTGCTCTGCTGACGATAGTTCAAGTTTAAAAATAAATTGCTCCATCTTTAATTGCGGTTTAAATAACTGCTTCATTTTTATTTAAATGTGGCTCTGCAAGGCTTGGAGAACAATTAGGAGAAAATACAGGGCATTGCTCTGGTGCATGTGTTCAAGCATATAATTAATTTTTTTTATTATACTGATGTTTGCCGAATCTGGAAAAAGATCTTATTGTTCCTCTTGATTCAGTCACGCAGAGGATCTACAAATACACCAGCCATTTCAGGCCTGCACTGCAGCAGCCCTGGAGCCCTGCTGCTGCCCCAGGGGAGGCTCCTGGGGCCCCTGTCCTGCTCTGGGACTGCCCCAGTGCCAGGCTGGGGCTGCTGGATGTGCCCTTAGTGCCAGGCTGGTGGGCACAGCCCAATGTGGGGCTGCTGGATGTGCCCGAGTGCCAGGCTGGTGGGCACAGCCCAATCTGGCACTGCAGGATGTGCCCCCAGCCCAATCTGGCACTGCAGGATGTGCCCTTGGTGCCAGGCTGGTGGGCACAGCCCAATCTGGCACTGCTGGATGTGCCCTCAGCCCAATCTGGCACTGCAGGATGTGCCCTTGGTGCCAGGCTGGTGGGCACAGCCCAATCTGGCGCTGCAGGATGTGCCCCCAGCCCAATCTGGCACTGCAGGATGTGCCCTCAGCCCAATCTGGCGCTGCAGGATGTGCCCCCAGCCCAATCTGGCACTGCTGGATGTGCCCCCAGCCCAATCTGGCACTGCTGGCTGTGCCCCCCAGCCCCTCTGCAGGATCTGGGCACCGTTTCAGAGCCCCGGGGCTCTCCCTGCCATGCTTTGTGCAGTCTGTCAATGCCTGGCGGTGTCACAGGGCCAGTGCAGGGCTGGGGATGTGCAGTGGAACCTCCGTGCCCCAGGCACCTCCCCAGGGCGAGCTGGCCACTCAGGGCTGTAAATCTCATTCCCAGTCGATTGGGATTAGGTTCGGAGTGCCCGACATTGCTCAAGTGCTGCTCCAAGGGCTGGGGGAAGCTGCTGGAGCTGCCGGGCTCTGAGCTGATCAGTCAAAGGTGCTCTGCTTGGTGACAGGAGCCACTTGTGGTAAACAGGCTGCTGGCCCTTTGGACCCCTGACAATCTTTTAACCATTTATTAATGCAGCTATGAGCTCTTCTTGGAAATGAAATCTTAATAGCGAGCGTGGCAGAGATTTTTCACAGATGGCAGCACTGCCAAAAGCAGGCATTCAAGAAAACATTCATCAAAAACATTCATTTCTTTCAAAAAGAAATTGACGTTTATAGCGTAGACAAATTTGGGACTCATTTGCTTTGCCTTTCAGTTTCTGGATTTTTAGAGGTCACGTTTTTCTGCACCTTCGAGGGTTAGAAACTGGTGTTATTTTTAACTGGAAACTGAGATTCTCGTGTGACATGGCACAGGAAATGGGGCATGTGCAGGGGCTGGGGCATGGCAGGAGCTGTGCAGCGCTGGGGGACCTGCAGGGGATCACAGCATTGTTGGATATTCTCATTTGGAAGTGACCCACAAGGACCATTAAAGGCCTGCTCCTGCCCAGACACCCCAACAATCCCACCCTGTGCCTGGGAGCATTGTCCAAACCCCCCTGGAGCTCTGGCAGCCTCGGGGCTGTGACCATCCTGCCCTGGCTGTGCCCCAGGCTCTGCCCTGGCTCTGGTTTTTGCATGCAGAGCATCCCTGGGGTGGGATGGTGCCCAGCTGGCTCTCCTGGTGATGGAGAGCATGGCAGGGCCCATTGGGAGCTGCATCCCTGGCGTGGTGAGGCAGGGAGCCTCCATATACACCCTGGAGAGCCCCTTGGAGCCTCCACACCCCCTGTCAGGCCCCTCTGGAGCCCACCCCAGCCTCACCCTTCGGGAAGGACGGGTGTGCCCTCCCTCCTCAAAAAGCCAGAAATTCCCCTAAGAGGGAGCAATTCATTCTCGGCTCATCTCCATTTCATCTGAAGGCTGCACCACGCTGGGTTTCAGCCTTGTTATGTTTTCTCTTGAGCAATACCTTTTATTTCTGCAGTGTTTAATATTCCTTTCCCGAGCCTCCCTTGCCTGTTCTGGGTCTTTCCACCGAAAGCAGCTTTCAAACTGTAATTTTTCGTGGCTGAGCATGTCACAACCAGCTGGGTCCTCTTTGCTCGAGTGCTGTCGCCCCTCCTCATCCTTGCCGTGCCCGCTCTTCCCTCCGTGCCAGGCATCCCTAGTGAGGGGTCCCCTCCACAGGCAGGCTCAGCCCGAGGAGAAGTGCTTGTTCTCACCCAAACCAGCCTGGAGATGGAGCTTGGCACTGCCAGGGGCTGTAAATGCTGCCACAGGGCTGGGGAAGCAAATGGTGGTGCAGGCAGGGAGATCATCCCTGTGCTGGTCAAGGGGAAGGGTGGGATGTGTTTGCCCATCCCTGAGGACTGAAGGAAAGGACAGATCTGTGTTTGCCCATCCCTGGAGAGTAAGGGGAAGGATGGGATATGTTTTTATCCATCCCTGGGGAGTAAAGGGAAGGACAGGCCTGTGTTTACCCATCCCTGGAGGGTAAGGAGAAGTGTAAGGTCTGTGTTTCTCCATCCCTGGGGAGTAAGGGGAAGGACAGATCTGTGTTTCCCCATCCCTGGAGAGGTAGGGAAAGGACAGATCTGTGTTTCCCCATTCCTGGGGAGTAGGTGGAAGGATGGGATGTGTTTTTCTCCATCCCTGGGAAGTAAGGGGAAGGATAGGCCTGTGTTTGCCCATCCATGGGATGTAAGGGGAAGTGTAAGGTCTGTGTTTGCCCATCCCTGTGCTGGTCAAGAGGAAGGACAAGTCTGTGTTTGCCCAGCCCTGAGAGGCTTTGGTGATGCCCGAGATGAAAACCCCTTGCTGGACATGGCTTTGCACTCACCAGACCCTTCCCACCGGGGAGTAGCAGTGTGCTGCGGGCAGCAGGAGTTGGGGCCAGCTCTGGGGGTGTCCCCGGTGTGCCATTTGTGCCCCCGGTGTGCCATTTGTGCCCCCGGTGTGCCATTGGTGTCCCCGGTGTGCCATTTGTGCCCCCGGTGTGCCATTGGTGTCCCTGGTGTGCCATTGGTGTCCCTGTGACTCTCAGCCTGTGCTGTGCCCGCCGGGGGTGCCGGCTGCAGGCGCTGCTGTTCCTGCAGCTTGTTTCCCAGCCGGGAGCAGAGCTGTGCCACGCTGCCAGCAGCAGCAGGGCTGGGGAAGCTCCTCCTGGCGCTCAGGTGCCCGGCTCTGGCTGCCTGGGTGGGATTCCCCCCGCCAGGCGAGGCTCAAGGCACGCAGCTCCTTCAGGGAGGGATTGCTGCCTTGCCCAGGTGAACTCTCTGCACCTCTGACCACGGCCCAGCCCTGCTCCCCGTGCTCGCTGGTGTGCAGTCAATCCCACAGATCCCTCATCCCAATCCCACATCCTGGCACATCCCGGGGTTTGGGCAGGAGCTGTGGCTGCTGTGGCCATGGCACACAGGGGATGTACGGCACACGCCCAGCCGTGTCAGGAATTAACTCCATCATCATCCCTGTGATCTCTCTTGGCAGAGCTCTGGCCTAACCTGTCGTGTCTCATCTGGGAGCTGCCTGTGAGTTACAGTCAGCTCCGGCCTGGCCCTGGGCTCAGCCAGCCTTTGGCTCTGCCAGGGCTCTGGTTTGCAGCTGCACAAGCACAGCTGGGGATCTGGTGGGGCATCTCCTGCCTGAGGCTGGGGAAGGGAAGGGTACAGATCACACCCCTGTGTGCCCCCACGGAGCATCCTTTCTGCACCCAGATCTGCAGATCTGCTGGTCCCATCTCCCAAAGCTGTTAAAAACACACACGCGTTTCTCTTTCCTGCAGAGTTCTTTGGAGATTGCATCCTTGTTCTAGTCAAGAGCAGATTTAACCAAATGCCCATCTTGCAATGCCAGGTTCCATGAAATGGGAATGGCTGAGTTCCTTCTTCATTTATCCATATATACACAATGCCCAAAACGAGCTAAAAATGATGAATTGTGGCTAATGCTGCTGCGTGATGGAGATAAGCCTGTAATTATTTGTTTGGGCAGCTTAAATCAACACCAAAAGCCTGATGGAAAACAAAGTGATAATTTGAATCTCTTTGTGTGGCCCTCGTGGGCTGTGTGACCAGGCGTGACCTGGCACCAGGGGCTGGGTGAGTTTTGCATTGGTGTGTGGTTAAAGCAAGTTATTGTGGGGCCAGGCTTCATGTGCCACCCTCTGAGCATGCCAGGGCTGTGCCAGGGGACACACACACTCTGGGCTCCTTTCTGGCAGGGTTTAGCACCTCTGTGCCTCCTTGGTTTTGGCAGCTTGCTGTTGTTTAGGAGTATTATTGGTGCTGCAGGTAGGAAAGCAGCAAATCCTGCCTGCTCCAGGGTCATTGTGGAACCAGGCTTCATGTGCCACCCCCTGAGTGTGCCAGGGCTGTGCCAGGGGACACACACACTCTGGGCTCCTCCCTGGCAGGGTTTAGCACCTCTGTGCTGCCTCAGTTTGGGCAGCTTGCTCTTATTTAGGAGTATGATTGGAGTCCAGCACATTCTGCCCGTTCCAGAGCAGGGTCTGGATCTCCCTCCAAAGCCCAGCCTTGTTAGGAGGGAAGATGGGTGGGTTGAGCTCCAGCTGCACCTGAACCCGTGGCAGGGGCTGTAAATTTTGGCGTTCATTAGGGTTGTTTTGCCTGGGTTTAATTACCGGATCAATGAACGCCCATCCAGCTCTGACTTCTCCTGCTCTGCCATGAATCAGCCCTGGCCGTGCTGGGGAGGGGTTTGAGCATGGGCCCAGCTCCTGAGCTGAGCTGTCCCATCCTCACAGCTGGAATGGCCTGGGTGAGGGCCAGCACAGCCCACAGGGACACCTTCCATTATCCCAGAGTGCTCCAAGCCCATCCAGCCTGGCATTGGGCACTGCCAGGGATGGGGCAGCCACAGCTGCTCTGTGCCAGGGCCTCCCACCCCACAGAGAAGGATTTCCTCTGTTTTCTTTTCCTGGGGGCACAGCATCTCCTTGGGAGGGAGATCTGGAAGCCCCAGTTCCTCTCTGCCCTGCCAAGCCTTGCCCTCTCCAGCTCCACACACTCATGTTCAGCTCATTCTTTCAATTCTCTCTCCTTGGCTCCAACCCCTCCCAGCGAGCTGAGTCTAGCTGAGCTGAGATGTCACCAGTGCTCCGAGGGTCATCCCTGGTGCTTTCCAGTTGGAAGTGGGAGGCAGTGGGACCCTGAGACGTGTCCCTGTCATTAGACCCCTCCTCAGCCTCTGCCAGGGCCCCGTCAGCCTGCCCCAGGGGCTTTCCTTCCCTGCTGAACCCAGGGACTCAGCACCCGTGCCCTGGGCCTTTCTCCTTTCTCAGAAATATTTTGCCAAAATCCGGGAAATTTGAACTATTGTGTCCTTTGAGTTATTTCCTTTTGATCCCAGTTTTCATTACAATAACTTTTCGTGAAGAAAAGTGTTGGAGAGACAGTCAGCGAAGGTCAGATCAGAGGGTCCGTGCTGGATCACTGAGGAGGAGGATGGGGAGGAAGAGCTTTTGCATCTTGCATTACCTCCGTGTATTTATATTTCAGTGTAAAGGGGAAAAAATGCACTTATTATCGAATGATGCACTTTTTTATCTTCTTTATGGCTTCTAATGCTATAGCTGGTTTTTTCAAACCACTAAAAGCATAAGCATTAAAGCAATTTTCTGGAGTAATATAGCAAGAGGTCTGCAGCAGCTCTGCAACATTTGATAATAGTTGCCATCTTCAGCTGAAGATAATGATGTTAACAAATGTAATGGGAGTAATGAGTGGAGATTCAAAAAAGCAGCTTTTGTTTAATTTTTTTGTAATGCAAATGAGTTGGGGAATAAAGGAGGAGAGCAGAAAATAATGAAAACTTCATTGGAAATGAGTCTTAATCCTTGCAAGCAAGCGCTGGAGGGTAGGAGGGAAGGAGAGGGATAGAAGTTGTGGATCCTCTTTACCTGGAGGGGTTGGGCAGGGCTTGGAGCAGCCTGGTCTAGTGGAAGGTGCTCCTGCCCATGGCAGGGGGTGGAACTGGAGGATTTTTAAGCTCCTGTCTAACCTGAATCCATCTCTGCATATCTGGGCTCTGTGTCAGAGTGGAATCAGGTGAAATGTGCTGTCCTGGCAGGGCTGGCCCGGCTGAGCAGGAGGAATCAGCCCCGTGCCAGGCTTTGCTCTGCTCTCAGCCCTGGCACATGGACAGGGCTGTGGGGGAGGTTTGGGGTCCCCATCCCTGGAGGTGCCCAGGGAAGGGCTGGATGTGGCACTCGGTGGGGGACAAGGTGGGGATGGGGCACAGCTTGGGCTCTGATCTCAGAGGGGTTCTCCAGCCTCAGTGATGCTGTGGTTGTGACTCTGATCTCAGAGGCCTTCTCCAGCCTCAGTGATGCTGTGGTTCTGACTCTGATCTCAGAGGGCTGCTCCAGCCTCAGTGATGCTGTGGTTCTGACTCTGATCTCAGAGGCCTTCTCCAGCCTCAGTGATGCTGTGGTTCTGACTCCAGAGCGCAGCTCCTCGCAGCCTGGGCCTGGGGCTGGTGCTTTCTCCTGGCTCAGCAGCTTTCAGGCCAAGCAAAGCTGCCTTCCTCTCCCTCCTGGGAGGCTGGAAACCCTCTGCTTCCTGCTCCTGCAGCACCTTCCACTTCACAATGATGCCAGCTGAGCTCAACCTTGTGACAGCCCAGCGACTCCCTCTCCCCCTCAGAAGAAGTGAATTTGCTTTATTTAGATTGACTCCCAGCCCAAGTGATAGGTATGAGGCTGGCAAATGAGCATCCTTGTGATGAGGACTGGCACTTATGCATGTGCAGAAGATTCAGGTCTGTCAGCTTGTGTCAGCTCGCCGTCTACAGAGTGTTTAATCTCCTCACCCTTGGCCAAGAAATGCATTAAGAGATCTGCAGCGAGCGGGAGCTCAGTGAGGGATGCTGCTGCTGCCTGCCCCGCTCCTGGGGCACCCGGCAGTGATGGCATGGGGGCAGCAGGAGGAGAACCAGCCAGAGCAGCCTGCAGGAGAGCTGGGGGCAGCTGGAACCTGGGGGGAATTGGAGGAATTGGGGTGGTTTTGGGGGTGTAAGTGGAGGTGTTGGGAGCGGGGCTGGCAGGAGCGGGGCTGGCAGGAGCAGGGGCTGCCCCCGTGCCTGTGCTCGGGCGATGGAGGCCGGGCTGGCTCGGCTGCCAGCGAGCAGATGGTGGTCACGGCTGCCTGAGTGTCCTTGGGCTCGGGCAGCAGCGCCCCCGGCCCGGGGGGATGGCGCTGTCCCCGCTCCGCAGCTGCGTGGGCAGCGGGGCGGGACCCGCGCCGGGCACGGCCCCGGGACAGCCCAGCTGGAATCTGGGGGGTGCGGGGCTCCCCTCCTGCCCGGGGACCCTCCCCAGCATCCCTCATCCTCCCTGCGCTCTGAGTTTCAGCAGTGTCACCAGCCCGGCTGGGGTGGCACCTTGGCAACACCGGGTCACTCCCTGCCACCTGCCAGGTGTCGCTGGGGACCCTCGGTGGCAGCGCTGGCTGGGTCACAGTGAGGATGGAGGGACTTGGCTTTGGGCTGAACCCATCTCAGGGGACAGCCATGCTACAAGCCAAGAGACTCTCCCGCTTTTCTCATTTTCCTGGGTTTTGGTTGGTTTTGGTTTGGTTTTTTGTTTGATCTTTTTTTTTTGGAAGGGTGAAGATGTGAGTTATCGCATCTGGCTTTGCAATTTACAGCTTTTAATTAATCTGAAATTTCAACACGGAGTTTTACGATGAGCAGAGGCATCTCTGCAAGCTGGGGAGGAACCTTAACGATGATCCGAGATGAATCTGCAGGATGAGCTTTCAGTGCAATAAACAGGGCTATATAAAACAGAATTGTGAAGTAAAAAATGCTGAGATATCAAGGCAATGATCTACAAATGAGATTTCTTTTTGGAGCCCTTCCCTGTTTGAAGAGTGTTCCTTCCCTGCCAGCATTTGTCAGCTGTCCTTTGGTTGTTCCAGCCCCTGTTGGTGATAAGTGGGCACTGAGTCCATCACCAGGGCACCTTCAGGCCAAGGGAGGAGTAAGGATGGTCTGGCACGGCGTGGGTGAGGTGTTCCAGCCTGGAGAAGCATCCAGCTGGAGCACCCTGGTGTTTTGGGCCAGTCAAGGTGTCCGTGGCTGTGACACTTTGCTGTTCTTTGGCACAAAGGGCCAGAATCTCTCTTGGTCTCCCATCCTGGATGCAGGAGCTGTGCTGGGTCTGCATGGGCAGTGCCCACCTGGTGCCCCTGGGTTGTTTGGGCTTGCCTCTCTCCCAGTTTAACTTTCTGCAGCTTTCTGAGTGCTGCATTATCCTGTGTTTTCCTTCTCCAGCCACCTCAAGGCTGGGAAATTGCAATAATGAAGGGTAATGATACGGTATGGGGAGCAGGCTTCCATTTGAAGTCTCTCAAAGTTGGATAAACACAAACAGGAAGCATTTGTTTACAAATATTTTCTCGTGAACGAGCGAGGGGGAGAGCAAGCTCCTTTTGTCTCTGCCAGGCACATCCTTTCATTCCCTGAGCTTCCTCCCTGCTCCTTCAGCTGGGCTGAATCCCTCAGCAGCGGGATGGGTTCTTCCCCATCCCGGGGGTTTCCTATCCCACCCTGAAGTGCAGAGCCCAGTGCCAGCAGCCCTGTGGTGGCACTGAAGGTCCCTCCATGTGTCCCTCCCCCCGGTGGCTTCTCAGGAATGTGGGTCCTTGTGGCGTGAAAATCCCCTCGGAGGGGCAGGCGAGGGGCAAGCCGGGAATTTGCTTTTAACATCAATATTCAGAAATAGTGTGTGTGAATAATTGATGGGCCTGCGAGCTGGGGCTTGTCTGTCTGTCACAGTGAAGCAGAGGTGACACAGTGACAGCCTGGGCTGGGGGGGACTCCCGTCCCTCCTGGGGCACCCCCAGAGTGGCTGCACAGGGTGGGAAGGGCCTGGATTTTGGCAAAGGCTGCTGGGCTGCTGTGGATGTGCTGGTGTGAGGGGGACCCCAGCATGGGGCAGGGGGTCCTGGGCAGGGACAGGGACAGGGACGGGGACAGGGACAGGGACAGGGCTGTCCTGCTCCCCAGCCTGGCCCACAGGCACAGGGACAGGGACAGGGACGGGGACAGGGACAGGGCTGTCCATCTCCCCAGCCTGGCCCACAGCACTTCCAGCAGCTCCTCCAGCTGCTCCCCAGGTCCTGCTGCGCTGCGGTGGCTGAGGCACCGATCTGAACGTTTTAGGTGAAAAATAATCTGTCAGCAGGATTTGCCTGACCTTAAATTAGCTCTCACAAGAGGAGCTTAACCCTCATTGCTGGGTCAGTGTCTTCTCCCTCCCCAAGTCAACCTGGCTGCGTGCTGCTGTCCCCTCTCTGGTTTAATGTCACTTCTTACTCTTTCTTTGGAGCATCCTTTGTCTTTAGCGCGATTCCCCGCTCTGCTGCGAGCACAGCCTGCCATGTTTGCAGTGAACCACTGGCAATTAGAGCAGAGTAGCTGTCTCCCTAACGATGCCGTGCTGTGCAGCATGGCTGCGGTGCCTGCTGCGGCAGGGACAGCGTGCCCGGGAAGTTTGGGTGCTGCAGGGCTGGGTGCTGCAGGGCTGGGTTCTGCAGGGCTCTGCTCCACGTGCTGGCCCTGGGATGGTCGGTGTGGTGTTGGAGGCAGTCTGGGCCATGAAAGGGGCAGGAGCAGGCCCCTGAGCAGGTGGAACAGGCCGGCCACCCCTGGGACTCAGCCTCCTGCCATCAAAGCCTCGCAGTTCCCCCTTCAAAGCCTCCAGCACCCAGTTCGTGGAGCAGGGAGGGAGAACAGACCTGCAAAGGAAAGCCAGAGCCAGAGCCTTTGCAGCCGGAACCCTGAGTGGGAGGGAGGAGCAGGGCTGAGCTCCCGCCGCTGCCTCTGAGCCGCTCTACAAAGCAGCTCCCAGCTTGGCGAGCGAGATACAGCGAGAGGTTGGCGAGTTGTGACCTCAGCAAATGTATCAGACGGGAGAAAAGAGCTTTTTTCCTTCCCCCTGTTCTGGTGTCAGCGTAGCCGTGCCTTTTAAACCACATTATACAGGCTTGTCATCCAAGATAAAATGTTATTAAGATAAAATGCTACACAGGGAGCAGTAGGGGACTTCCCACTGCCGTATTTCAGCGCTGCCGTAGGACCGCGCTCTGCCGCTGGCACCGAGCCCTCGCCCGGAGCCGGGGCTGCCAGGGACAGAGCAGGACGGGATGTGGCATCCCCCTCGTGTCCCCAGGCCGGTGGGCACGGGGAGTGCTCTCCAGAGTGTGCCACTGTGCCCGAGCATCGCCCTCCGTGCCCGGCGGGCAGCCTGGCGAGGGGGAGGCGAAGGCATCAGGGCCGCGGCCTGCACGGAGCTGACAGCGAGCATGTGGGCGGCCCTGGGGCCTTCCCGGGGCTGCTCCTTCACGGGTCAGGGCTCTCGCAGGCTGCCTCCCTCTCCCCGGGCCCCTGTGCCCCCACAGCCCCGCTCCCACCGGCTTTGTGCGCTGCCACCGCTGCCCTCCTGCCCAGCACCCACAGCCCCAGCCACAGGCAGTGCACTCGCTGTTGGGTGTCCCTGTGCCACTATTGTGTGTCCCCACACCGCTGTCCTGTGTCCCCACCCCACTATTGTGTATCCCCACACCACTGTCCCGTGTCCCCACCCCACTGTTTTGTGTCCTCACACTGCTGTCCTGTGTCCTCATACCACTGTTGGGCATCCCCATGCCACTGTTGGGCGTCCCCATGCCAATATTTTGTGTCCCCATCCCACTATTTTGTGTCCCCACACTGCTGTTTTATGTCCCCACACTGCTGTTGTGTATCCCAACCCCACCATCATATGTCCCCACCCCACTATTTTGTGTTCCCCCTCACTGTCGTGTGTCTCCACCCCACTATTTTGTGTGCCCATCCCACTCTCGTGTGTTCTCACCCCACTATTTTGTGTCCCCACACCACTGTCCTGTGTCCCCACACCACTGTTGTGTATTCCCACCCCACTATTTTGTGTCCCCACCCCACTGTCCTGTGTCCCCACCCCACTACCCTGTGTCCCCACACCGCTGCGGTGCCTCCATCCCCTGCTCGGGGCTGGCACAGCCTCTTTAGCCTCGCTGACAGCCCGTCGATAATATTAATGTACTCCAGCCTCTGTTAATGTCCGTGCAAAGTCTCCTCCTGCCCTTTGCCATCACTTTTCCATCAGCAGACGTTTGTGCAGCACGGTGGTGACATTAATCTGCTGAGCCGTGCTGGCTCTGGCAGCGAGCGGCTCTGGAGAGCAGGTGCAGAATTTCTGGGGAGCTTTCCTGTCCGATCCAGCAGGAACAGAAATGTTTGGGTGAATCCTTTAAAAGGACCTGCAAAGAGCCATGGTGTGCGCCCTGCTCCTCAGCAGCTACACAGGGAGAGGGCAGGGGCGTCCCACCTGGGGCAGGTGTGATCTGCAGGCAGAGCACACACCAGCCATGGAGAGGGAAGAGCTGCTTGACCTGACACCGAGGCAGAACAGAGGGAGGGAAGAAAGGGGAGAGCAGTGAGCTGTAGCTACAAGGCTGGGTAATCCCTCGGTTGAGCCCGGCGAGTGCTGCAGCTGGAACATGAACTTGTCCTGGGCATGTTCAGCTTGTAAGAGGGATGAATGTAAAAGCAATGCTGTTAGCTGCCTTATTAAAGGCTCGGGTCTGAGTCAATACTCACGTGTCCCAGGTGGCTCAGGGCTGTAATTCCTAAAGCCTCACACTTCTCTGCCAGCACTGTGTGCTTGGAGGTTCTCCCTGTCTGTAAAACCCTCCCATCTCTTTGGCATCCTGGCTTTGCATCCCATGTGTGGGGACAGGGCTGACCTGGGGCTGGAGAGAGGCTGAGAAACCCCCCTGAGATGCCAGCACGTCTGGCCCTTGCCCTGAGACTGACCCCAGCCCCGGGTGCTGCTGGAGGGGGCAGTGCCAGGTGCCCTGTGCTGTCACACCTGGGGGGACACCTCGAGGTCCTGCCCGCAGTGCCGGTGTCATTTCCAGCAGCACGGCCTCCTGCTCTGCCTGTGCGTGGGAAATGGGGCTGGGGCTCGTGGTGCTGACCCCAGCGTGGTGCCACAGACAGATGCCACAACCTCTGGCCATCACAGGGCTCCTGGCACCTCCAGAGTGCGTGTGAGTAGGGCTGAGTGTCTGAGCATCTGCTGTGTCTGCTCTGCTGAGCAATGTGTGCAGGCAGCAGGAGACAGTCCCTGCTGGCACAGGTATTTTCCCACCCTGTGCAGCTCCTCTCTGCCTCTCCGAGTGCCAGCCTGAGCAGGGACCCAGCCAGGACCTGTGCCCCTGCTGCCAGGGAGGTGCCCAGACGAGGAGTCTCAGGACTGGCACACTGGGTGTTTCCCACACTGTTCTTCCCTCTCCTGTCCTCTTCACCCCATTCCTCCACACTCTGGCACAGGTTGCCCAGAGCAGCTGTGGCTGCCCCATCTGAGGAGCTGTTCCAGGCCAGGCTGGACAGGGCTTGGAGCACCCTGGGGTAGTGGAAAGTGTTCCTGCCATGGCAGGGAGTGGAACTGGATGGTATTTAAGGTCCAAACCACTCTGGGGTGACTCTGTGATGCTCTGTGTGGGTCTGCTCCATTCTCTGAGCCCTGGAGACCCACCACTGGGGTCTGAGGGGACAGATGAGCCTTGTCCTGGGACGTGTTGCCCCATTAATACCTCTGGACACTCACAATGCCAGCAGTCAGCACCAGACACGCCGTTCTCCTCAGTAATGGGATTTGGTTTTAACCCAGGGACATCCCTTAAAGCTAATGAAAACCTGTGCTGGTGGAGGTGCTTCCTGCTCAGTGTCCTGTGCCTGTCCTTGTGCCCGATGTGCCCGTGGGTGTCACAGCCCTGCAGCCCAGCACTGCAGCTCAGGGGCTGCAGGGGCAGCTGGGGCGGATGCAGCCTGATGGCTCTCAGGGCTGATTGCACACAGGCACAGCTGGTGCCAGGGAGCTGAACAATAAAGTAGCCACTCTGGCCTGATTGGGCTAATCCGTGCTGCAGACCAGGGCCTGTTTTCATTCGTTTTCCTCCATCAAATTAGATTGCCAGACGACAGATCCTATTAAAGCAGGGGAGACCTCCAGCATGGCGTGTCCTGCTGGTCCTGGGACGCCGGCCATGGCTGGCACCTGGCGAGGAGGAGGCTGCTGGGGATGCTGAGGATGCTGACAGTGCAGCTCCTGGGCACAGGGACACCTTTGCCCTTGTCCTGGTGGTGCAGTGGGGACTGTCACTCGAGGGCACATGGCTCTGGTGCTGCCTGGCACCACAGCCCAGCCCTGTGTCCCTCAGGAGAGAGCTATCCTCTCTCCCAGGTGCATCACTCCCCACATCCCCCATTTCCAGCACCCTCCCCGAGCTGGCTCCTGGCCTGTGTGAATTTAATTTTGTTGTAACTCTGCTCCTTGCAGGCGGGGCAGGCCCAGCTGTGAGCTCTGGCAGGGGCTGCTGTGCTGTGTGCCCCAAAAAAAGCAGATTGCAGTGCCCCTAATCCAGCCACACCTCTGGGACCCAGCCCTGGGGGCTGAGCCAGACATGAGCAATGGGATTGGGGCTTCCTTGGGGACTGATTGCCCTATTGATGGCCTGCTACTGATCAGCCTTACTCTGAGACACTCCAGCTCCAGCCTGCCATAACCCATCAGTAGTTACTTCATCCTGCCCCGAAATCCATGGCCACAAAAAGACGTTTGTGGGGCAGGGGGGACAGCTGTTTGTACTGACACAAGCATGGCAGTGCCACCAGGCTTTGCCAAGAGCCACTGCCAGCTTTTGCTGCCCTTTGAGATGGGGTGCATCAGGCTCAATGTCTTTGGAATGGGAAAAATCTTGGTTGTGAGGGACCTGCTGTCCCTGTGAACCAACTCCACACTGTGACCCTGCAAGTGCTGAGGGTCTGGGACTGGCTGCTTTGGGATGTGAACTTCTGCAACCCCATGGCTTTGACTTTGAGACTGATTTCGTGCCAGAGCTCAGGATGGGGTTTATTTTATGCAGCCAACATTTCTTCTCCTTGATTGAAGAAAGAGGCAGGGCTGGGGCGGGCCAGAGTTCCCAGCAAGCATAATTAATAGCAATTTGCTGCCCTGCTTATTGATTGGCTGTGCAGTGAGCTCTTCCAGGAGGATTTCCACGGAGTTACCTCTTCCAGGAGGATTTCCACCGTTACCTTCCCCTACACGCTGTGTAGGAATAAATGTTTCAGCTGCCCTATAAATAATGGAGTGAGTAAAGATGTTGTGTAAGCGGCGCTCTGGGTTTTGCCAGGAGGGACGCAGTTTGTTGTGAGGGTTTTTTGGTTTGTTTTCTTGTGGGATTTTCCGTGCTTGTGTTTTACCTTTTTCTCTCCCCATTTTTTTTTTTAATCCCTGGAGTCCAACACTGGAAGCTTCACAGGGGGGACTTGAGGGAAGAGGAGGAGATGAAGCAGTGGGAAGTGAGGGGGTTCTTGTGGGTGTGTGAGAGCCCTGGTGGTGCTGGGCAGCAGCCAGTGAGGGCTGGAGCAGCTGGGCTGCCAGGGGAGCTGTGCCTGGCCACAGGGAACGGCCTCGGATCCAGGGAGTATCAGCTTTACTCCCTGCAAGTGTAAAAGCTGTAAAGCTGTGTTTTAATCGTGGATTTAAGGAAGGAGCAGGGGCAGCAGGTCTGGAGCCTGTGAGCCCATGGCTTGTGCAGAAGTCCAAGCTTCCAGGCTGATTCCCAAAGCCTGGCATGTTGAGGTCCCCACTCTCACCGTGCCCAGGTACAGGGCTGGCTTTGGCACCTCCAGGCTGGCACTGTGTGATTCTGGGCCTTTTTGTTCTGCTTTAACACAGCTCAAGAGCAGTAATGAGGACAGGATGCCCTGCAGGGGTGGTGTGTGTGCCCTCTTTGGGATGTGGAAGCCAAAGGCACCGGAGTGCTCTGAGCTCAGTGCTCTGTGAGCAGCAGCTGCTTTGCAGGAGTCCAGGGGAAATGGGGACGGGGTCTTCATTTGCTGTGCCTGAGGAGAGGCAGCAAGCTCCGCCCGAGGTTTGATTTCTAATTCGGCTGCATCTGTGTTTCTGCTGGGCTGGCAGCAGTGATGAACAGTCCCGGGTGCCACAGGGGGGTCACGTTGGCAACCTGTGGTGCCAGGGGCTGAGCAGGGCTGGTTCTGTGCCCCTGGTGCCTGGGCTGACCCACACAGCCCTTTGTGATGCTCTGAGCAGCATCCAGACAGGCCAAAGTGCTGCTGGGCAGGAGCTGGCAGGGGGCAAAGGATGCTCAGGGCAGCTGGGGGACCGCAGGTCTCAAAGGAAACCCAGCTGGACCAGGGGGGCTCCCAGCAGCTCCCACTGCTCCTCCTCCTCCTCCTCCTTTTCCCGGGGCCAGCAGGCTCTCCTCCCCTCTCCTGGGGGCCAGCAGCTTTGCAGCCCCACGTTCAGCAGGAGAGTGGATTAGGAAGGGGCTTTTCTCCTCTGGTAGATGAGTGCTTTTAAGCACTCTGTGTTGTTGTGTGTCCTGCTGAGAAGAAGCCAAATGTTCTGACAGCTGGCCAGACCCTGGATCAGGGGGACTTGAGCTGTAGGTGTTGCAAACAAGGTCTTAATTGATTTATCTGGACACACAACTTTTAATTTTACAGTGGAGTTAAGAGCTTTGCCCCAGATCAGGAGGAAGGGGAGAGAAATGAGCTGAGGCAGTGTCTGCATTCAGGGTTTGTGGGGGACTGTGCATGGCAGGAATGCCCCAAATCCCCTGCTCATCTGGGGTTCCCACTCTGCTTAGAGTGGAGCTGAGAAGCCTGAAAGGACCTGGGAGGGCTGGTGGCACCTGGATGAGGAGGGCACGGAGATGGCACAGCTCCCTCCCTCCTTCCCCTCTGATTGTGCCCCGAAGTGCTGCGGAGAGGGGGGAAGCACTGAGGACAGCTTCTCCTGTGGTGGCAGAACCATGAATATTCCACAGTTCTCAGAGGGCCAGGCGGGAGCCCAGGGATGTGGGGAGATCACTTTGCTTGGCAAGTGCCACGATCCGGGCACCTCTGCTCCCTGCTGGAGGTGGATCTGTGGGATCCCTTCCTGAAATGCCCGGGGAGGGAGAGCTGTGTCCCCTGGGCATCCCCTGACAGCTGCCGGGCTTTTCCAGGTGTCCTTTCCGGGCTTTTCCCAGTGCCTGTGCCGGGCTTTTCCCAGCCCCTGTGGCTTTTTTCCCTGTGCCGGGCTTTTCCCGGCGCGCACCGAGGATGCTCAGGGTGTCTCGGGGCTCTGACGTGGTTCAGGGACGGAGTTTTGAAGGGGGACCACAGGGAGCTCTGCAGGAAAGCACAGCGCCCTGATTTCTATTAATTTGGATGAAACTTTCTCGGGGGCTGTCCCGGGAGCTCAGGGGGCTGTGGCACTCCCGGTGGCACCGTGCCCCGGCCGGGCACAGGGCGCTGGCCCCGCTGTCGCCTCGGGTGCCGCGGTGGCACAGCGGGCACGGGCCGGGCTCGGGGGCTCGTCAGGCGGAGACGGCCACGGCCCCGACTCGGGTCTGGCCTCCATCAGTTCCTGTAGGAAATCACTTCACTTAGCCAGATGTGAGCGTACAGCCGCGCTGCCCGCGGGCTGCCCCGTGCTCCCCCGCCAAGCCCCGGCCTCTTACGCAAATCGCTTTTCACGCTTCCTTAATTGAAACTGTCAGATGGGCTTTACCTTTTTTTTTCTTTTTTTCTTTTTTTCTTTTTTTTTTTTGTGGTGATACAGATGTATTAATTCCACCACGGATATCCCGGCACCTAGGAGAGATCAATAAAATGAGGTTGCATCTCTGACATATATATTACAGGAGCAGCACCAGCAATATTTCATCGGGAAAGCCGAGCCAAACACACGTGTGCAGAGCCCTGGCGAGCTCATTTGGCCATGCAGAAGGCAGAGCCGTCGCCTGGCTGCAGTGGCACTGGATTTCTATGCCCTCTTGCCACCCACCTGGCACGCGAAGGACGTGAGGAGCACCCAAGCCCTCATTTTCCTCGTGTCTCTGCACATCTCCTATCCGGGGTTATTTTTGGTGTGCTCTGAGTTCCTGCCAGCCTGCACCTGTGGGTGCCCTGGCACAGTGTCCTGGTGCTGGTGGCACCAGCCCCTGCCGCCTCCCGCCCCCCACTCACCTCCCTGCAGAAATCCCCACGGCGGGGATTTGCGCTTTGATTATTTTCAAATACCGGTTTGTGTAAAATTTGATTTGAGGAAACATTTTTCTCCCACATGCCGTAGGATTGAGGGCGTGTAATCCCTCCTAAATCGCCGGGACGAGGTTTGTATTGCAATGCCAGTATCAGAGCTAACAAAAGGGGATTAGACGGGAAAATTCCGCGTGAAAACCTGCCGCTCTTCCAGGGCTTTTAGTACAAAGAAGATAAGATAGGTAGAGCAGAGCCATTTTTAACCCAGATTTTAATGCACTCAGTGCCTCTCCTTCCAAGCCAAAGGAGAGGGGAGATGGCATCCCTTTTAACCCTTTCCCTTCCTCTGGCTCTGAGGGGCAGCTGGTGCTTCCTTGTGGGTACAGTGATGCAGGGTGAGTGCTCCGAGAGGTGCTGGGCAGGAAAAGCTGCCAGGCAATGCCCAGGGCAGGGCTTTATTCCCTTTCTGAGCAGATGGTGGGGAAGTGTGGAGCTCCATGGAGCCCCCAGCCCTGGGCTGCACTGCTGGCTGTGTGCTGAGCTGCAAATCCTCGCTGTGCTGCTCTGCTGGGGAGCAAAACGCGCTCCCACCTCACCTGCCCCGAGGTGGCACGGTGTCTGAGTGTCCCAGGGAGAGCTGTCCCATCAGGAACGGTGTCTGTGTGTCCCAGGGAGAGCTGTCCCATCAGGAATGGCTCTGTCCCATCAGGAATGGTTCTGTCCTGCCAGGCACAGTGTCTGTGTGTCCCAGGGGCTGCTGTGCCATCAGGAACAGCTCTGTCCTGCCAGGGATGGATAACTGCCCTGTCAGGGATGGATAACTGCCCTGTTAAGGGGAGGTGTAACTGCCCTGTTAAGGGGAGGTGTAACTGCCCTGTCAGGGATGGATAACTGCCCTGTGAGGGATGGATAACTGCCCTGTTAAGGGGAGGTGTAACTGCCCTGTGAGGGATGGATAACTGCCCTGTCAGGGGTGGATAACTGCCCTGTTAAGGGGATGTGTAACTGCCCTGTCAGGAATGGATAACTGCCCTGTCAGGAATGGATAACTGCCCTGTCAGGGATGGATAACTGCCCTGTTGGAGGGATGGATAACTGCCCTGTCAGAGGATGGATAACTGCCCTGTTAAGGGGATGTGTAACTGCCCTGTCAGGAATGGATAACTGCCCTGTGAGGGGTGGATAACTGCCCTGTCAGGAATGGATAACTGCCCTGTGAGGGATGGATAACTGCCCGTGTCGTGCCGCCTGTCACATCGGTGTCAGTCAGGAGGCGGTGTCAGAACACAGACAGCTGTCAACCTTTGCGGACATCCCTCCGCCCGCCAGTGTCTTCCAGGAGCTCAGCAAGTGCCAAGGCGCATCAGGCCAGGGGAAGAGATGCTCCAGGGGGAGATGAAAGGATCCCTTCAGTGGAAATCATGTGGAATAAGCTTTCCACGGGAGATATTTCCCGCTAATCCTCCTTAGCGCTCAGCTGATGCCTTGAAGCATCAGGGGTTTACGTGCCTTTTAAAAATTCATTCTCTCTGCTCTAACAGCAGGTGTGTGTGTTATCAGCTGCCCTGCCGAGGTCCCTCCGGTGCCGGGCTGTGCCCTCAGACCTGCTCGGTGTCCTGTGACATGAGTTCCCCGTGTCACCTGAGCCAGGTGACAGCAGCCTCCCCCTCTGCGGCTCCCCTGGCAAGGTCCCGGGTGTCAGGTTGCAACAACCACGGGGTTTTGATGGTGAATTCATGGGGGGAGCAAATGGAAAAGTATTGTGGGCACTGAGCAGCTGGTGGGATGGGAAAACACCCGGACTGCTGCCTTAGCCCCCATCCATCTGCCCCTGCTAATTGCAGCTGCACTGATAATGTTCCACTTATCTGGCCGAGGGATCCATGTTAGTTATTACAATTGATTATCACTAAAACCCGTCTGATACCCAGATTTACAGCGTGGCTGGAGGGCCAGCAGCTCCAGCGCTGAGCAGCCAGGGTCTGGCACTCTCCTCCATCCAGAGCCGTCTCTCCACAGGTGTTTGGCCAGGGAGAAGCTGCTTTTCCCTTGCCACCCCTGGGGAGCAGATCCCACAGCTCCAGCACCTTGCAGAGTTTTACTGCCATGTTTTACAGTCCTGGGCAGGGTAAGGATGATGAAGCTGTGAGAGCTGCTGGTGCCAGGTTGTTTTTATTGTGCTCTGTGTGTGTGGGAGGTGGTGGCTGCCCCTACACCGAGCCCTGTGGTGCAGTGAGGTCCTGCAGATGTTCTGCTCCCAGGCTGAGGTGGGTAATGAGCGCTGCCCTGGGAGAACCACCATCAATCTGCTGCAGATTAATCATCACCAGCAGCTCGGGCTCTTGGAGGGGACTTTTCCAAGCAAGTGAACAGAGTTTTCCTGCTGTCAATGAGGCTGTGCCCTCCTTGGCTGCTGGGAAGTCCCAATGGCTCTGGGAGCTGTGTGGCCTCTCCTGCATCCAGCACGTGGCTGGAGCTGCAGGAAGGGGGTGTGATCTCGCTGGGATCCTCCTGTCCTGGCCAAGGAGTGCTGCTGAGGGCCCGTTTGAGGCAGAGAGGAGGTTCTGCAGCCTGTCCTGGCCAAGGAGTGCTGCTGAGGGCCCGTTTGAGGCAGAGAGGAGGTTCTGCAGCACCCCCAGAGCTCTCGTGGTCGCTGTGGTGGGGTGGGAGGCGGAGAGGAGCCCCTGCGCCTCCTCAGCTTCACAACAGCTCCGTGGCTGCATGATAAACAACTTGACAAAGTGTTGAAATCCTGAAGGCGGGGCTGGCAGGGGAAGGAGAGGGAGGTCATAATTGCACGGCAAAATAATGAACAGCACTCTTCTTGGAATATGCAGCGGCCTAACAAGAATCGGAAAATTAATTATCTTCTGTAATTAGTGTAATGACCTACACTATTAGAGGTTATTTACAGCAGGAATAAAATTTCCCCCCGTAAATGTCAGGCTGTGCTGTTGGAGCACAAAGGCTGGATCAAAGCTGAGCTGGGTGCAGCAGGGGTCTGGAGGCAGGGCAGGGTGCTGGCCACCTCTGCTCACCCAGCCCCTGACCCTCACAGGGCCCACCTGCACCTGGCACGGGACCTGCTGGCAGCGCCCCTCCATCCCTGGCACTGGTTCTGTCACCCCCCTTGCTTTGTGTCACCCGGGCTTGGCTGCTGCTCTGCTGCCTCAGCCCTGAGCTGGATCAGAGCCTGTCCCAGGTGGGCTCTGCCACCTGAGCTGCCCCTGCCAATGGTGCCCACCTCCCCCTGCAGTGCTGCCCATGCCCAGATCTCTGCTGTTCCCTCCCTGAGCACCTCCTGCTCCCTCGGAATCCCTCCCCACGCTCCTCTGGAGAGGCCCTTTCCCTCCCGAGGCAGCCACCAGCTGCATGTGCACAGCTCAAAATGGAGACATCAGCCAGCTATTGTTCCTCAGCCTGCAGCCCTGGTGGCTCTGAACCTGTCCCTTTTGGTGGCCAGGGTGTGTGGAATGGCTCTGCTTGCAGCGTGGGGCACAGGGAGGATGTGTGCCCTCCTCAATGGGGGTTTGGGGTTGGTTTTGGAGGTGCCAAGCTCTGCTCATCCCTTCTCTCCCCTGGCCATCCTCCTGCTGTCTGTGCCACCAGCCAGGCTCCCAGCCAGGTGGGGACAGGTCCCACAGAGACCCCAGGAGCAGATGGGGGCTGGTGCTGAGCCCCTGGAGGGAGGGCAGGGTGGGGAAACATCGGCGGCGTGGCGGGGGCAAGCTGAGAACTGGCTGACATTTGAGCACAGAGGATCATGACTCCTGCATTATTAAAGGCACGGTGATAAAATGCCTTACCTGTCACTGAGAACCGACATCAATAATTTAGTTTGGCACCTGGTGATTAAAATGAAATAAGCACTGGCCCCAGTCCCTTCTCAGAGCAGCTGTGCTGGAAGGCAAGGGGAGCTTTCCCTGAATCCTGGGCCTCACAACCCAGAGGAAGCAGGGCTGCTGAGCAGGGTTATCTGTGTGGGATCTGTGCTGCCCGAGCTCTGAATGAGGATGGGGACAGGGCTGCTGCTGCAGCATCTCATGTAAGCTCATTGTATAAACAGAACAGAGTGGGGCTCTTGAAACTTGAGAGTGTATTCCTTCCAACAGACCCTTAATGTAATTTGAATGTACAATTGAGGGTTTTTATAGCTTAATATTCCAGTGTTTGTGGTGCATCCTGGAATTTAAGTGTCTTAAACGTAATTATTGTTAATTGCTCGCACGATTCTATAAACTCATCCAATTAAAAAAAAGTTATTAACTTTATAAAATATCGCAGGCATCCCACAGCGCAATATATTTGCAGGAAATAACTGCTGCAGCAGGCAGAGCTGAGCTGCAGCAAGGTAAAGGGGTGACACCTCATATCCCTCCCTCTGCTGTGACCCTTGGGGAATGTGTTGTCTCCTTGGCTGGTGTTTGTGCAGGGATGTGAGGACAAGGCCATGGCCAGGGGACACCCCAGGAGCCCTGGGGATGGAAAGGGAATTCAGTCTCTGCTATGGGGCTGAGCAGAACGGTGCTGAAACCACCCCAGAGAGCTCCTGGGGATGTTTGGGGGTCTTTGAGTGGGGCCCAAAGGGAGCAGCAGCCCCTGGGGAGGGTCAGTGGGGCTGGAGGCTCTCAGTGGAGCAGACACTCCTCCCTCCTGTCCTGCTCCCCAAACCAGGACCAGTTGCGGCTGGCCAGGGATGGTGATTTTCATCTCAGTCTAGTGCCAGAATTCATAACCAGGGATTTATTGTCCCCTGATTGCTCTGTGCTGCCATTTAACTCATGCCCTGGAAGAGTTATTTAACACAGAGTGAGTGGAGTTGTGCTAACGGTGCCTTCTGCACATACATCTTCTCCAGCCTCCTCTTCCTGTTTTCCTCGTGGGAATCCTGGTGTGGGTACCAGCTCAGTCTGGCTCAGCAGGATTTCAGCTGCAGCTGCCTGGCTTTGGGAGCATTGACCAGCTCCATTCCAGGGTGCCCCCTGCGTCTCCCATTGCCTCTGCCCAAAATATTGCTCGGGTGGGAGCTGATGGAATCCTCACAGGGAAGGGGGAAGCTGCAGGTGTGCATTAGGCAGGATCCACCTGAGCCCAGTGTCTTCTTCCCTTTCCATCTCACTGCTTTTCCAGTAGAGAAACAAACAGTCTGTGGGCAGGGGAGATTTGAAGAAAGGAAACTTTCTCTCAGATGGAGACAAAATTGAATTCAGTGCGTGACTGAAATGAGAAGTTTCCACAAAAGCTTCATTTTGGCAAAAAAGCGTTTCCTATGGGATTGCTTCTATACAAAAGCCTTGGTGAGGAGCTATTACAGCTGGTCAAATGCTTTCTCTGAGAGCTGTTTGTGATCCTCCCCTTCCCCATCCCCGCTCTCATCCCCTGTGGGGTCACTGTGCCCCGTGCAGGGGTGGCACCATGGGGCAGGAGCAGCAGCCACAGCCCAGGACAGCCCCAGGCGCCCCGTGAGCACCAGCAGCAATGAATCCACCCTCTCAACAGCAGGGGCTGCAGGTAGATTTTCCATCTGAAGTAGCTGCTGATCGAGTGGCTTCTGGGACAGTGACGGGCTGACGGGGAGCACGCATGAAGCGGCATTTGTCAAATTAATGAGGCATTATAAATTATATCCACAATTTTCTCTTCCATTTCCCGCCGCCCCCTCCTGTCGCTGGCAGGGAGAGGGGACCTTGAGGAGACACTCCCAAGGTCTGTGGGGGCCAGGGCTCTCTGGCAGAGCACCCACCTGGGTCTAGGATGCAGGCTCAGCCCACCTGGTTGGATCAGGAGGAGAAAAAAGCCAGCAGTTCCTCGTTTTCAGGAGGAAACCTGATGTAACTAGTATTGATCTCTCCATTACGTCTGTGAAGGGCAGCTCCATTTTTCAAGTAAAACAACCTTTGTATCTGAAATATAGAAATTGATTTTGAGCGGGGACTGCTGGCACTGGCAGAAGGGGTTGGGCAGGGGCAGGGAGGATGAGGATGAGGATGAGGAGCAGAAGGAGAAGAGAGTCCTTCCAAAGTCGGGAGACACGTCAGGCTTGTCTGACCGTGTTACCTCGATCCAGCATGGAAATAAAGGGGTTTGAAAGTCAGCAAATAAACTTTGCTGAAGGTGCTGGAAAGAGAGCAAGGAGGCAGGGCTGGCAGGAAGGGGAACGGGTTTGGGGAGAGCCTCATCCCTGGCAGGGAGGTGGGAAGAGGCTCCTGGCCATAGCCCGGGTAGTGGTGTCGTGTTCTGGGATGGACTGGGGTGGCTCTGGGAGCACCCAGGGCGCTGTGGGGAGAGCACCCGCAGCAGCTCTGGCAATCCTTGGAACCCAACGAGGCACGGCTTCGTTTTAGGGTTGTTACAGTCCTGCTTAATTGGCTCTCGGGCTCCCTGTGCAAGGCGTCCAGTGCATCTTAATGAGGGATTCTCAAAGACTGGCTTTTTTTTCCCTGGGACTAGAACGCGGTGGTGTTTAATATTCATGTGTAGCTCTGCTCATTTGAAAGGTAACAAGGGAGTTGGATTCCCTGCTGGCAGTGAATCGTAATGGGATCTGGGCTCCTAAATCACCTGCGCATGGCGGAGCTGCCTCCTCCCGGAGTGGGCTGGGCTGGGGGTGGCCAGGTCTGCCCCAGTGGGGCAGCACGGGGCTCAGCACGGACAGGGGCAGTCCCAGGCCAGAGCTGGCACCGGGAAATGCTTTTCCACAGCCCTTGTGGTGGGGATCTGGAGTGTCTCACCACAAGCAGTCACGGAGGTCGAGTTGTTAGCCAAAAGCAATTGGATGTTGATATGACAGGGAGACGCTGCGGAGCGAGAACAGTTCCTGACAGACATTCTGACAGAGCTGTTAAAGCCTTGGCTACAGGCAGGGCTTGGGCTGATCTTTGACCATTCGGGCTGGTCCACGTCTGCCAAGGCTGGGATTTTTTGTGCTTTTGTGCCTGGTGTCGGGTGCTGGATCGGGGAGAGGAGGGAGGTGTTGAGAGGCTGGGTGCTGGCACCGTCCGGAACACAGATGGCCACAAATATCAGCATACGTGGGGGGGTCTGGAGTGCCTGCTGATGAAGGGGCTGGGGCTGGAGCTGCCTGGCAGTGTCCCCCACTGGCCCCCAGGCCTCTCCAGGGTGTCAGCCGTTCCATCCCTGTTCCCTGGCAGCCCTTCCCTCGGCAAAGGAGGGCAGGCTGCAGCAGCGTGGCCTTGGAGAAGAAGCATTTATGATCCCTGAGTGTTGGGAAGAGACAGCAAATGGCCATGGGGAGCAGAGCTTTCAAGGGGCTTTTGCTTTCCATCTGCTGCCCTGCCCTGTCTGCCACCCCCATCTCTGTGTGCTTGGGGACAGCAGGGGGGAGGCTGTGCTGGGCACGTGTCAGAGGGGACCCCTGGGCACCTCCTGCTTGGCCAGAGGGTGTTGTACAGCAAAATGGTGGCTCCTGGAGCCTTCCTGGGGCATAGTCCTGCTGAGGAGATCACAGCAGTGCAACACGGACCACACCAATGTCACCTGCATGCCCTGGCACTGGGGGAGCCCCTCTCTTCCAGCCTGGCCAGGACCATCCCTGGACAAACCTTTGGAGCTCACCTTGCAGTACCCATGCCTGGCTTGGTGGAGAATCGCTCCTGTTTGTGGAAACGATGCTTTCCCCACTCCCATCTTCCTCCCTCCCTCCCTCCTGCTTTTCCTCATTGTCATTTTAGCCTAGATTAAAGAAAATAGGGTGCAGCGCTGTGCGCATGTTCCGCGCGGTGTCTTTTCACAGCACTGTACTGATGCCAAGCAATAATGACAGGTTCAAGCTTTTCTGCATCACAAATGAACTGCATGCAAATGGCTAGTCCTGAATGGAGAATAATTGTCAGCACAGAGTCCTGCCTCCGCTGAGGCAACTCCACCTTGCTTCGAGGGGAGAAGGCTTCAAACAGTTAACGGGGATGGAGACGTGGAAATAGCGGGGAGCTGCCGTTTCCACTCTGCTAGAGCCTAACCTGTTAGTGCAGAGCTGTGTGAAGAATGTCAGGGATTTGTTCCAAGCGTTATCGAGATGTGGCTTTACATCTGTAAATCCTTTTACGCATCGCAGCTCAGCCGTGAGGCCGCCCCACGTGACGGGCAGCGCTGCCTGCCTGGCCCTGCCACGCCGGCCAGGGGCCGTACCAATGCTGGCCATGGCACAGCTTCCAGGGCCTGTTCTGGAGGAAGCACCCACAAAACATTGTGGTTTTCACCTCATTCTGGCTGCAGATTGGCCACGATCCCCTTGTTCTCCCGTGCAGAACTGTCTCTTTCTCTCTGAGCCTCCTCAGTGCTCTCACACTGCCCATTTGTGCTGTTGCTGTCTCGTGCACCTTGATTATCCTCAGGATGCTGTCTGTGGAAAGCCAAAGGTGAGAGCCCCTCAGCTGCTTTTGGCTGACCCTTGGCGAGCTTTTCCAGCTCATGCCAGCTGAGGATTTGACTTAGTGCCACTTTGCTCTCCTGCCACAGTGCTACCGGCAGAACCGGATTTAGCAAATGATTGTGACAATCCCCAGCACCATCAGGAAAACATGCTCCATCATTCACTGTGATGTGCGCTGATGAGGGGAAAAAAAGGCTTGTTCATCCATCAGAAATTCACTGATGCTGTCTCTAGGTGAGCAATTTGCCAGCGTTACCTGGTGTCACTCATTAGACACAAGATGTAACAGTCTCATTTACTCTTCGGGCTTCCTGTCACTTACTTACTTTTGCATTTGACTTTGCACATGAAACTTAAGCTCGTTTTTAGCCTCTGTCGAAGTCGGCTTTCAAATTCCTGCTCATTAAGCCCAGTCCCAGTGTGTGGGCTGCATGCACAGGAGAGGGGTTTTGGAAGCCAGAGAAGTCCCCTGGTGCCTGTTGCCATTAGGCTTTGCAGAACAGTGTGTGTGTGTTTCAAAAACCAGCAGAGGAAGCAGTTTCTGCCCTCCCATCACTAGGTCTGAACTTCCCAAAACGCCTGGGCTTTGGCTGCATTTTAGTTGTATATTTTTTACAGACTTGTGGGCTGTAACTTTTTAAGACATCTACATTTTTACATCGGATGTGATTGATGCTTGTAGCCTGTTTAGGGTTTTTTGTATCAGACATAAAAGCAGGGC
Organism: Loriotus luctuosus; assembly: GCA_035582745.1. Taxonomy (NCBI): domain Eukaryota; kingdom Metazoa; phylum Chordata; class Aves; order Passeriformes; family Thraupidae; genus Loriotus; species Loriotus luctuosus. Next base: position 6,468,695 of record JAWWEY010000092.1, read on the forward strand.
AGAAAGGGCCAGAATTTGGTTTCCTCTGAGGAAGCAGAACCAGGGCTTGAGCAAGTGTTTCATGGCCAGAGCTTTGCTGGTGTCTGGAGCAGAGACACCAGAAGATGCAGGTGGGGGATGTTTCAGGACTGAACCCGAATGTTTCCTTTCTCTGTTTGTCTCTGCTGCTGGATTTACACAGTTTTAGCTTCTCCTCTTGCTGGACAGAAGGGGTGAGAGCAGGGGGAAGGTGAAGCTATGGGTGCTGCTGACTCAGAGACTCAGGACACACAGGGATGGGGCAGCTGCTGCCTTTCCCTGAGCTCCCAGAATTTCCTGCAGCCACCCAGGCCCCTGTGCAGCTGTGGTGGGCACTGGAGCAGCCATCCCTCACAGCAGAGCTCGTTGGTGTCTGTCTCTTTCCACCCCGTTTCTGTGGACAGAAATGGCCCTCTTTGTTTTTAAGAGAGTCCCTCCCATTCGTCTGTCCCTCGCTGCGTCATCCAAACTTCATCCTATCCTCGTGGTTTGCACGCACTGGATGAATTTAGGATGAATTTCAGCCTTGACACAGGCAAAGCACCAAGGAAATAGGGTGATGCTGAGCTGAACTGTGGCGTGTAGAAGCAAGGATTGGGGGTGATTCTGCAAGATGCAGAAAACTGGGAAACTGGCGTTTGAGAGGGCTGGTTTTGTGCTGAGACAAAAAGCCCTGTTAGAAGCAATGTTTATTTCTCTGCATCTTTGCTTTAGTTGTCACAGCTCAGCTCTTTGGGAGGCAGAGGGTGAGGAGCAGTTGTCTAAAGCCTGATGGGAGGGAAGGTGGTAATCCCTGGGATGTCTCTGCAAGTGGTGCTGGAAAATCATTGTCCCAGGCACCATGGAAGGGGCTGATTTCTTTACTGGTGGTGTTTAATGTGGTGTAGAGCTTGTATGAACCACAGTGGAGGGACTGGTGCTGAGATATGCACTACAGTGATAATGCTGCAAATTCCAGAGCTTTAGTGTTATTAAAATGTCAGGCTGATATCTTCCTCAGCATTAAAACTCTTAATGTACTTTATCCTTTCAAACTCGTGGTGCTCCAAGTGAAAGCATGAGGGAAAAAAAGGTGGTTACAGAGCAGAGGATTAACAAGAAAGAAAAGGGGGATGCCCTGATGCAAGGCTGCTGTGCAAATTGCTTCCTTGAGCACTTGTGCCTTTCAGTCGGGTTCAGCTTCAGCAAGACATGTTCACTTTTGTGACAACAGCCTGAAACTTGCTTGTGTTGCCCAAAGGGAGCATTAGCAGCAGTACTGAGCTTTTAATGTTGTTGGAAAAGAGCTGATATGGTCACAGTGGGCAGGCAATCCCAGGTGCCAGCACAAACTCTGGAGTGACAGGAGGGAAGGTCCTCTGTGCCCGCAGAGCTGGCCTGGGGCTCGTGGCCAGTGCTGGGCTTTTGGACTCATAGAATTGTTCCATCTGGAAGAGACATTTAAAGGCCATTCAGTCCAGCCCACCACAGTGAGCAGGGACATCTTCAACTAGGCCAGGCTGCTCGGAGCCCTGTCCAACCTGACCTTAAACATTTCCAGGGATGGGGCATCTGCCACCTCTCCCTGGGCAACCTGTGCCAGTGTTTCACCACCTCATACAAAAATCTCTTCCTTACATCTACTCTCAATTGACCCTATTCTGGTTTCAGACCGTTTCTCCTCGTCCTTTTGTGTACATCCTGCTGATACTTCAGGGGAGAAGCTGTTTGGGGGAAATGGGAATTATGGATCGCGTCCCCTCACATCCACGTGCGCGTTCCGGGCGGTTGTACGCTTCCCCGGGCCGCCCTGGATGGCACTGCCTACTCCTGGAGCTTCCCGGGGAAGTCACCAGATCTGGGGGTGGCAGCACACGCTGCCAGCTGAAAGGTTTCTGCGGGAGGAGGGGATGAGGAGCCCAGTCCTGCCTGAGCTGTGCTGTGCTGTGCTGGCACGCTCCGTGCCGAGAGTGTGGGGCACGGAGCGCCCGCTGCTCGCCCTCCTGGGAATAAATAAACCCAAATTCGTTAAATTAATAAGGCAAAATCCCGGCTTTTTAAGGGCTGCGGAGAGGAGCGGGGTCCCTGCGCTGGGCCGGGCGCTGTCCGCGGTGCTGAACGCTCCGGGTGCGGACCTGTCCGTGGTGCTGACCAGTCCGGGTGTTGACCGCTTCACGGTGCTGACCACTCCGCGGTTCCCTGAGAGGAACATCCTCACTCTCCACAACTCCCAACAGGAGGGTGCAGCCACGAGGGGACAGGGAAAAGAGGAAACGAGCCTCAAGTTGTGCCAGAAGAGGTTTAGATGGAGTACTACGGGAAATTTCCTCGCCAGGAAGGTCGTCAGGCACTGGCACAGCTGCCCGGGGCAGTGTTGGGGTCACCATCTCTGGAAATGTTTAAAAGATGTGGCACTTGGGGATGTGGTTTGGGCTGGGCTTGGCAGTGCTGGGTTATTCCAGGTGGTTTTAGATGGATTTTCCAGCCTTAACAACTCTATGATTCTACATTCTAAGCACAGTCCTGGACTTTCTGCTGCCCTCAGTACATGCCCTTTATGCCAGGTTACAATTTTCCCCCTATTTTTCCCCCATTTTCCCACAATGGAACAGGCTCTTCCCCAGTATAACTCATTTCCTGTTCAGTGCTGCTTCCAGTGCCTCTCCTCAAATGGCAGCGGAGAGGAATCCAGTCCCCAGGCAGTGAATTAGGAGGTGGTAGCTGTTCATTTTTCATCTCTGTGATAAAAAAAAAAAAAAAAATCTAATGCAATCATCAAAAAATAAAGCTGCGTTTTTCATGTCTTCACCATTAGGAATGTCTCTTGCTACTGCTCTCTTTTCCCTCCTACTCCCAAATTATTGAGGTCTCAGCAGTGTTTAAAATCTCGTGGAAATTTACTTTTGGATGCCAGCAAAGGGGTGGGAGTTTGAGTAATCTCTAGGGCAATAACATTCCAGAAGTGTTGTGTTCCCTTAATAAAAACACTTCTGATTCAGAAACATAAATGTTATTTTTCAAGGCACCCTCCTGAACGGGGCTATTCTTTCTTACCCTCTCACTTAAGGCAATACAACTCTTGGGTGATGTTCTGCTGCTTCAGTAGCCATAACCTTACATTTATTGCATGCGTGGCCACAGCAGCCCCCTCTGATAATTCTGTTTAGGGCTGTGAATTTGCCTTCAGCTCTGAAATCGAATCCATTCTCTGCCCTCAGCTCCACGATGGGCTCCTACATGTCTCTGTCTGCCAAGGATGTTTGTGGTTATTGATGCTGAGTGTGGCTATTTATCACAGACAATACAGAACAAAGAAGAATTTATTAATAAGTCTCCTGGTCCCATATGTTTCCCCGAGGAACCTGAAGCGTGCTCTTTTCTCCTTGCCCCATTTATATCTGCATGGTTTTGCTGCTGTCCACTCAGATTAAATGCTGGCTGAGGAGAAGGAGCTGCTCCACAGCACACGGCCGGGTCAGAGCGAGGGTTCAGGGAGGGCTCCTGGGTTATTGGGTGGCAGCAAACAGGGAAATAATGTGGAAATCTGTGAGAATGACACCAGGATGTCACCCAGGGGTGGGGTGAGGATGCTGCTGGCCCAGGCAGCTCCAGGGCTGTCGAGGGTTGCTCCACTTGGTGTGGGTCAGTTTGTGTCAAATGGGGACAATATCCACGGGCAGGAGCTGTGCTGTGTCCTGCTGGGTGACAGGGGCCACGTGGGGGCAAGCAGCACCTGCTGGGGGCCTCTGGCCCCTCTGTTGCCTCACTGACAAAGGAGCACAGAATCACAGAATCATTTTGTTTGGAAAAGACCTCCAAGACTGAGTCCAACCTGTGACCAATCCTGAGCACTGAGTGCCACATCCTGTCATTCCTTGGGACTCAAACCTCCCTGGGCGCCTCCTCCCAATGTTTAACAACCCTTTCATTCTTCTTGATGTCCACCCTGAACCACCCCAGTGCAGCTTGAGGCTGCGTCCTCCTGTCCTGTCAGGAGCTGCCTGGGAGAAGAGGCAACCCCAGGTTCCTGCAGACACCCCTGGTGGGAGCCTGGGGCCTCTGTTTGCCCATCCCTCACCCTCCTCTTGGCCCTGCTGGGACACTGGAGCAGGCAGAGAGGAGGAGGATGTTCTATGGGAGCTCCTGCCTGGAAAATCAGAGTCACTGCTGTGGGGACGCAGTGATTCCTGCTGTGCTTGAGAAAGGGAAGGTGCCTAGGGAAGTTCTGGCTTTTCCCCATCTTGTGCCTCCTTATGCACTAATTAAAGGTCAGTCCCATTTGCATTCAGCGCATTTCTCTCCTTCCCTGGGCATTTGCATTGGCAGAGGGTTGTTTTCCATTTGACCAAGCCGTGGTTGGAGCCATCGCCCGGGGCTGAGAGTCTCTGCTCCCACCTTTGGAAACCAGCAGAGCCCACGGTGGCTCAGGCAGCTTCTGCAGGAGAGAGGAGCAGAGCCCCTCTCGTGCTGCTCCCGCTCCCCAGCCCCACAAGACGAGCATTAGGCATTTATAGGTTTTTCTCCATGGATACATAGCCGGGCACGTTGGTAAAAATATACCCGTGCACGAGTATATTTATGTGTAGTGCAGCAAGGCAGCGCAGGCTGAGCTGATTCCCTCGGGTGGAACACCAGCCTTCCCTCCGAGCACTTTCAAAGGGGAGCTCTGCTGATAATTAGTGCAAATATTTTGAATACAGAACTCATCACGGGCCTTTGTCGCAGTGACAGGCAGTGACCTGAGATACATTTCTCCTTTCTTAATGCACCCGGAATATGTAATTAAGAGGTGACTAAAAGATTCTTTATCACTCTTTGTTTTCTAACGTGGCAGGCTGTTATGAAATGCTGCCCCCTCCTTCGGTGGCGTTCGGTTCCCCGTGACAAACGCAGGGATGGAGGTTTGTTCTGCTCTTCAAATCACTCTGAGCTCCTCCACTTCCAAGGTGCTGTGCCTGCCTTCTGCCTGGCCCGGGGTTTTGAGAGCCAGAATCTGGAGGCAAAGGCAGCTGGCAGAGCAGGGACTTGCCCACGAGGTGCTGTTGGAAGGGCACAGTGAGGGTGGGCATGGTGCTGCCATCACACCTGCCCAGCAGCTCTGGGGCTGCTGAAGGAAATTCGTGGAAATACACCTGAAACCAGGATGGACAACACCTCAGGTGCAATCTCTGTGGGCCCTGACACCCCGAGCTGAGGGTGTCAGGTCCAGGGCTGGCCCCACGTTAGCACAGCACTGGGCTGTGACACGCTGCAGTAAATGCAGGGTGACAGCACCTGAGCAGGCTACGTGCAGAACAGATGTCCCCTGGCTGGGGCTGGGCCGTGGCACAGCATCACCCCATCCCTTATAGATCATTTTCCTCACCATCAACAGCGCCCAGAACGGGACTGCTAAAGGAGACATTAAAGGGTTGAGAGCAGAGGAGGAATTTGAGAGGGGAGAGCTCGATCTCTGGGCTTGTTCCCTGTCTGGGAGATGGTGGAGTGTTAGCAGGGCCTTCCCTGGCTCCTTGGCCAGCTCTGCTGTGCTCATCACCTCTGAGCCCTCAGAACCCACAGCACCTTCCCTGCTGGGACCCTCACGTGGGTGATGGGAAGGGACCCAGGCTGCTCCTTCCTCTCCTCCTCCTCCTCCTCTCTGGAGAACTCCACCTGTGGGGCTGGATCCTGGGATAGCTGCAGCAGCTTGAAAACTTCCCAACCCCATCAGCTTTCACTCTCCTGTTGACTTATTTGTTTGTTTAATTGTTCCAGCTCGCTGCCCTTACCTGGCAATCCCGCCTCATTACAGGAAACACGGGCTTTTATTAGGACTGTGGAGTGTCATCCAGTGTTTTCACTGAACGTATAATTTGCCATGTATGAAAACCATTTCCCGAATTAATTTACCTACTGCAAACAGTTTGTATTAATGAAAATGCATTTTTCATGTGGGTTTGCTGGCAAAGCTGGCTGGAGCTCAAGAGCTCACTTTATCCATCCGGCGTGAGTAGGAGATGGAATTTGTTTAAAAATTAAATAAATAACACACCCACCCCCCATTTTTTAATACAATATGGCCCAGCAATAATCTCCGAGGCAGACTGCAAAGGCTGCAGAAAGCTCCATCTGTGGCATTTTAATATGCAGCATTGTCTCCCATTTTAATATCCCCCCTTGCCCGGCTCGTGTTTGTGTAAGTGAGAGGCGAGATGCTGTCATCTTCCCGGGTCACATTTTGCTGCTCAGAATGAACAGAAGTGGAGATGGATGCAGCCATGGAGCCCTTCCCATATTAACACGCATATTTTAGAATAATTGATGCTGAATTCATTTTGCAGCCTCGTTTCTCCTCAGCCTTCCCCCACCCCCTCTTTCATATTTGCATGGAAAAAAAATCCTGTGATCCGTCCAGATGGCAGCTGGAGGCTCTCAGCTGAGCTGGGCCGTGCGCTGGCTTTGGGAGGCTCCTCCTGGCCAGGCTGGGATCAGGGGCTGGAGGTGGGATGCTGATGGCTCTGGCACTGTCTGGAGGGCAGGAAGAGCCTCTTGCTTGGATGTCACCCCAACGATGCTCAGCTGCATTTGGGGTGTCCTTCTCTGCCCCTTGGACAGGGCTGCTAAAGCCTGGCTTTGTGCATAGCCAGGCCTGAGCTCTGTCTCAGTGGAGGGGACATCAGGAAATAAAACCTGGGGCAGCACCCAGGGAGCAGCATCACTCTCTGCAGAAATGTGCTCATCAAACCTCTGGGATGGGCAGAATGAGGGTTCTACTGGTGCTTTAAAATAAGGAGGTTTGAAATAGATTGTAAGGCTACATTAGGAAAACTTGCTCCTGTTAGGGGATTGTCTTCAATTTCTGCATGCTACCAGAAAACCCACACCAAGCTCTTTTCTGGAAGTGGAAATTAATACAGGCTTGTGGAATTTCCCTTAAGAGAATCAAGAAAAGCATTTGAAAGCGTGCAGGTGTGTTTGAGTAGATGCCCTGCAGTGCCCACAGTGTTCTTGGCCTCTGTAAGGAGCTCTGGAGCAGCTCAGTGCCCAACCTCTGTCCCTGTGAGCTGGCTGGGCACCCGCTGTCATTTCACACCCCCTGTGCAGGGTTTGTCTCTGCCCTTTGTCCCAGGAGGTGACACCGAGCATCCCAGCCTGCTGAGCCCCTGGTGTGCACAGCTGAGCCCACGAGTAATCCTTTGGAGATAAGTGGACATTTCATGTGCTTAAAGCTAAGCCTGTGCTTAAGCACAAGCAGGACTCAGGCTGGCGAGCTGGGCACCCTTGGGTGGTGGTGGGCACCAGGAAAGGGGGCACACCCCGGGCAGGGGGGTGAGGCTGGCTGGGGCAGGGGCTGCAGAGCCCCATCTGGGTGTGCCCTGCTGCCCTGAGCCTTGCAGAGTGCAGCTTTGCAGGCATTCCCTGCTGCTCTCCCCGTGTCTGGGGACTCCCTAATCAAGGACATTCCCGAGCACACGTGTCACCTGCCACTCAGCACACAGCTTAACCTCATGCCATGTGTTTATCTCATTCCAGGACTACTGTCAGCAATGCCACTCTAAGCATAAACTTAATTATATCTCCTCGGGTAGCAGCAGGGAAGTGATTTATTGCTGCTTTTTGTTCCCTCCCTCCCCTCACCTCTCCGTGATTACGCTCCTGCTTGCTGCTGTGGAGATGCTGGTGCCTGACTGCAACTTTGCTGCAGTTGCAGAGCCCGTGTCTAGAGGCAGTGCTGGCCAGAGGAGCCCTCTCGGTGGCCACAGAGCTCCCTCGTGGTGGCCCTGTCTCTACACCCACCAAACCAGCAGGGTGGCACAGCACACTGGCATTTTTGGGTGGGCAAGTGGGATCTCCCAGGGCTAATGCTCAATCACGCCTTTTCAGAGGATGGTTTTATTTTAAAATAATTGCTGTGCCGAGGCGGGAGTCCCCTGGCTGAAGTGGCTCCTTGGGAGCAGATGTGCTGGCTCCTCAGTGCTCCTCCAGCTCGGAGGCTGAGATTCCCCCTGCAGCTCTGTGCTGCTGGCTGCTGTTCCCTGGCTCCATCCCCATTCTGGGGTGCTGACAGGAGCATCCCCACAGGAGGCTCCTGGCTGCTCTGCCCCGCTGCCAGGCTCCTGGGGAAACCAGAGAAGTTTGGGAATGGTTTCTCTTCCCTGTGCCAGGCACCAAGGCTCCTGCTTTGGCTCTCCAGGGAAAGGGAAGGTGCTTTAATTATTCCTGCCTTCTGGAAAGCCGTGGTAATTAGCAGTGCTGCAGAGAGCAAGGCCTGGCTGGGCTTCTGAGCACTTTGAGGAGGCAGAAGCTCCTCGGTGCTTTTTAAAGACATTTCCCCTCCGAGCTGCAGCTGTGACAGCCCTGGAGCACCTGGAGATGCCCCTGGCTGTGTGGGACAGGATGGGATTAGGGGTGCACTGCCTACCTTGGGTCCCTTTGGCGAGTGCCCCAGGATTTTTTACAGCATCACATCAGCCCCAGGTCTCAGCATGCAGAGCACAGCCCTGCCACAACGCACTCGGAATTTCTCCGTGTGGCTTTGAACAAATTGCTGATTATTTTTCCCCTCATTATTCACCTGACAGAGGAGCAGGTTGAGTAATTAGCGAAGGCGCGTGAACTTTGCAGTGTTTTTATGAATAAAACATGTGTGAACGGGCTGGGTGCTGGCCCTGCTGCTCCAGCCTGGGCACCCACCCATGTCTGTCAGCGAGGGCATCCCTGGCCTGGCCTGTGCCACCGTCCCCGTGTCACCCTCCCTGGGACAGCTGAGCTTTTTGCAGTGAAAGCTCCTCGGGCAGGCGGGGCCGCCTTCCTCAGCGCTGCCGATGAGGAGTTTCTTTGTGTGCCCGTGCTGGATGCTGCAGTGGCCCCTCCTGGCTCCCAAATCCACCCCATGCCCGCCCTCCCCGCGTGTGCCGGCAGCAGCTGCTGCTCGGAGCCGAGCGGCGGCCAGCGAGGCTTCAATAGCAGCTGAAAGGAGGAATCATTTGCATCCCGTCACTTTGGAGAGGCGCTGGGAGGCGGGATCTGGCTGCAGCACCGCAGGGACAGAGGGACCCGGGCTGGGGAGAAGCGCTGAGCGTTCCCAGGCTGCTGATGGGGGAGATGTGGGTGCCTGTCCTGGGCAGAAGGGCTGTACCAGGGGTTCTGTCACCTTTGGAGGTGGGCACATGAGGCTGGATGCTTCGTGCCAGCCAAGGACGCGCTCCCCAGCCCATGCCACCCTGTCCCTTTGTACCTCCGTGTCCCCTGCTCCCTCCTGTGCCTGCCCTCCGAGTGGACCCAGCCCTGGTGGCTCCCTGGGCTGGGCTGCCCGTCCCTGAGCCCAGCCGTGCCTGCTGGAGCTGGCACTGAGGCCTCGGGCTGTCCTGGCACAGCCAGTGCTGTGAAGGCAGCACTGGAGCGTGCAGAGCAGGAGGGAGCCCTGGGCAGGAGGCCAGGGGCTGAGGTGTCCCCCAGGCTGGCAGTGCCAGTGTCCCCGCTGTCCCCATGTCCCTTGCCCTGAGCCATGCTCCGACCTGGCAGCTCTGGGGCACCCCCAGAGCCTTCGGAGCTTGCACGAGATGAGGGGAATTCATCCTGAATGGCACTGCAGGGAGGCAGAGGAGGCAGGAGCAGGGCACAGTGAGCTCGAGTCTCACATAAGCTGAGAAGGGAGTGAGATGCAGGTCACCCTTCTGAGTCACAGGACAGTTACAGGGTCCCAGCTCTCCCTGATCACCCAAACTGAGTGAATTACAGTGTGGAGGTGGGGGACTGTGTGCTGTCTGTGCCACCGTGCTGACAAATGGATATTCCCCCTCCAGCCTGGTGACAATGCCCAAGGGTGCCAAGCCCTCGTGTTCTGCTCTGTGTTTTCCCCACACTAAACCTGTCAAGGCAGTGCTGGGAGCCAGGGCAGCCCGCTGTGTCCCCTGGGCTCCTGGAATGCAGGTGACAGCACGGTGTGACAGGATCTCACCTCATTTAAGGGCTGGGAGCCGTGCAGAGGCCGCTGCTCTCCTGGTGAGCTGCCCCAGCCCCTCGCTGCTCCTTGCTGGGAAATCACACCTGATCCCAGGGCTGGATCACCAAGCCGAGCTCAGGGATGATGTGTCAGGGTCAGGAGGACACGGGATCTCCCTTCCCCGTGCCTGTGGTGTCCAAGGAGCTGCTCAGAGCTGGGTGCAGGGGGTTGTGCTGCATCCCACAGCACCTCACTGATTCTTCTGGCCCAGAATGATTTTGAGGTCACGTTGTGGACTCTCAGAGTGCTTCCCTGCTGGCTTTGAAGCCTAAGCTGTTCCTCACAACGCCCAGTGCTCACACGAGGCTCCCCAATGCCAGGAGGGAATTATTTTGATGGGAAGGGTCCGTGCCAGGCCTGCCTCCATCAGGACTGCCAGGTTGCTAAACAAAGCCACCGGGGCTGCTTTTCTTCTTGAGCATCTAACTAGGTCAACAGCCATTTGCCTTGTCTTAATAATTATTGATAAGCTGCAGGGGATCATGTGTGGTGCCGAGGGGGCTGCTCCTGCTCCCAGCTGCCCGTGCAGATGCTCTGCAGGGGATTTGTGCCCTGGTTCTGGTGGAACACCAGGGGTGTTTCCCCCCAGGAACCTGTGCAGCTCCCCAGCTCCCTCTGAGCCTTTCCAGCTCTGGAGAATGGGAGGGGATGGAGAAGGGCTCGTGGTGGCACACTGGTGGCTTTTGTGGCTGCAGGGACCCCGCTCCCTTCAGGCCCTTTCCAAAGGGATGCTGTGGCTCACACACACGTTTCAGTTCGTGTTTGTTGTCGCTGGTGGGAGGTGAGAGCAGCGATGCCCTGTCCCACCCCACACCTCCCTCCTCTCCTGCCCCCAGCCCCATGAGGGCTCCTGGCTGCAGGGAACACGAGCAGAAGAGGTTTTCCTCTGGAGTCACCCCCTCTGGAGGGTGGGGACAGGGAGGAAGGGTCAGAGTGCCCCACAGGCTGGGGAGGGTCGCTGTGAGCTGTGCCAAGCTGCCTCCAGCCCCCAGGGCAGCTGCCGGGGGAATCTGTGGCTGTGCAGAGCCAGCTCTGCAGGTGAGTGGCTCTGGGGTCCCCTCCTCGCCGTGGGCTCCTCTCTGAGCCTCCACAATCACAGCGTGCAGGCCAACTCCAGCGAGGTGAGAGGCAAAGAACAAACCCAACCACCCTCTCCAAGCCGCTCAGACTTCAGAGCTGGAGAGGAGGTTATGTCCTGGGGATTTTTTTTCTGTTGCTTTTGCAGCACTAATGAGCAGGGAGGAAGTTCTACGCTTTGTTCGAGTCGCGTTCACTGAATTTTTTCCCCAGTGAGCAGCGGGGAGGGGAGGAGGGGATGGGAGGCACCGCGTCTGGACACGTGGGACCGCGGCAGCAAACGGGATCGTTCTGCTTCACCCCTGAGCTTCAGGTGACACGGCTGCTTTTGGGAGGCTTTGGTTCTCTCATCAGATCAAAACAAGGTCTTGGCTCCAGCAGGGTTCTTTCAGAGCTGGTGCAGGGCAGTGATGTGCAGCTCTCTTGCAGTTTTACACGTTGCACAGGGAGTTTCTGACCTCGTCTTCTTCCAGCAGTCAGCCTCAGGCTCAGGCTCAGGGCTCAGGCTCAGGATCAGGGCTCGGGGCTCAGGATCAGGGCTCAGGATCAGGATCAGGGCTCAGGATCACGATCAGGGCTCAGGGCTCAGGATCAGGCTCAGGGCTCAGGATCAGGGCTCAGGCTCAGGCTCGGGCTCAGGGCTCAGGCTCAGGC
>JAWWEY010000092.1:6480650-6512149 GCA_035582745.1 Loriotus luctuosus
GGCTCAGGCTCAGGCTCAGGCTCAGGATCAGGCTCAGGGCTCAGGATCAGGATCAGGCTCAGGGCTCAGGCTCAGGGCTCAGGATCAGGATCAGGATCAGGGCTCAGGCTCAGGGCTCAGGATCAGGCTCAGGCTCAGGGCTCAGGATCAGGGCTCAGGCTCAGGATCAGGGCTGGCTGGGCACGGTTGGGCCGCACACAGGGAGGGGGATGTGGCACTGCACACCCTTCCCACCTCGTTAGCCAGATTTCACAGCGTGCAGTAACAGCGAGGGCCGCGCTGACCGCGGCGCACAGAGAGGGGCTCCCTCTCACGTGCCTCTCGTCTCCCTTCCCTCTCATCACGGGAGGGTTTACTTAGCAAGCTGAAAAAATCATTACATATGCTGCTAGTGGCCTGGTTAATTAAGATCTACAGTTCTCTGGGTAGGAAAAGACGACCTATATTTACTGTATGTAGGAAGACATCTGTCAGCTCCAAGCGCTAGATATCCCGGCGCAGGTTTGTCCTGCTTTTGCAGGCTCTGAATTGCAACTGTTTTAAGCTCTGATGCAGACCAAGTTAATTTTAAGATGACTGTTACTATTCTAAACATAAGGAAGGGCATATTTAGCCTCTCAGTACTCAAGAAGGCAAAACCCCCTGCATGTTTCTAGTAATTTTTCCCTAACAGTTTGCACAAAACAACAACAACAAATCCTATTTGGTTTCTGCAAAAGAATATGTTCGAGGGTGATCGTAAAATAGATTATTTTTAAATCTGCAGATGGTTTCCACATATTCCTCCTCAGCTCACTGCAGCTTTCCACCTCAGTAAACTGGTTTGTAATTTAGCCGAGGGCTGTGGAGCAAGCGTTCTGTCGTCTTGTTTTTCTTGTTCGCCTCCTTTACCCCCCCACGCCCCCCTCTGCTTTCTGTCCCCTTTCTCTCCTCTCTCCTCGCTTCTCCCCTGCCCAGGGGCTGTCGGTGCTGGGATGGGTGTGAAGGGATGCTGAGCCACGGCTGGCTTGGCCATGGCACCCCCTACACCCCGTGGGCAGCATTGTGGGCAGCTCCTGGCGGGGCTGGGGCTGGCATTGGGGCTGGGGGGAGCCCAAGCCACTCTCCCCCTTCACTCCTCAGTGGGGAGGCTCTGCCATGCTGGGCTGCTCCCATCCACAGCACCCCCTCCAGCTGAGGGAGTGATGGGGGGCTCAGGCCGTGGGGAAAGGGTGAGGGATGCACAGCCCTGGCAAAGATAATTAGAGGAAGGATGCACTCTGAGTTCTGCAATGGCGGCTCCCCCCTCCCCCCGCTCCCTGGAAGAAAACACTGCTTTTTTTATTTCTTTGTTCTTTCACGGTTCGGCATTATAATTATTGAGATTTCACTGCAGGGCAAAATGATCATTTGACAATGTAAGTGGGGAAAATAATTCTCGTGTTATCCAGCAGCCTCACTCTTATTATAATTATGGCGAAACTCCTGCAGACTGAAGTGGGGGCAAAGAATTTCCTCCTATGTGGTGTTTGGCTTTTCAAGATTTCTCAAGATTTGATTGCAGATGGGAGAATTTTTTCCCCTTCCCATCAATAACCCGAGGTTGGTGATGGATGGCGAAGGACCAGGATACCTGTTGTTTTCCCCTTTGTTTTCATTAGGCATTTTCCATTTCTGTCATTCTCGGCACCGGTGATGGATTTTTATGAGCAAATATCTTGGTTCGAGCCATTCAGAATTGTTTGCACAGTAATGTCTGCAGCGGCAGCAAAACCCAATTAAAAAATCAGAGGAAAATTGATGCAAAACTGCAAATCAGCCCCTCTCAAGATGGGGGACAGCAACGGCACGTTCTGTGCTGAGGCAGGCCCTGGGGCTGGGCTCACCTGCCCTGGGCTGGGCTCACCTGCTCTGGGCTGGGCACCTGGGGCTGTGGCCGTGGGGGTTTCTCCCTTTGGCTGTGGGCAGTGCCATTCTGTTGGGAGTGCTGTTGGAGAATCTCCGATTCTTTGTGAGCCATCCTTCCCAGGGCAGTATGGTCACCACATTTCCTGTTCCATGCTCCATCCCATGCCATCCTCCCTCCCATGTCATCCTCCATTCCATGCCATCTATCCTGTGCCATCTATCCCGTGCCATCCTCCATCCTGTGTCATCCTCCCTCCCTCCCATCCTCCCTCCCGTGCCATCTTCCATCCCGTGCCATTCTCCATCCCATGCCAGCCTCCATCCCTTGCCATCCTCCATCCCATGCCACGGTCCATTCCATGCCACGGTCCATCCCATGCCACGGTCCATCCCGTGCCATGGTCCATCCTGTGCCATCTTCCATCCCATGCCATCTTCCATCCTGCGCCATCCGTCTCATGCCATTCTCCATCCCGTGGTGCCAGCCTGGTGCCCAGCATCCCTCTCGGGCTGGCAGCCGTGGCAGGGAGCACGGCGTGGTGGCAGGGAGGTCTGCTGTCCCCTGCCAGCCCGGGGCTGATGGAAACGAGCTGACAGAACACAGGCAGCATTAGCCTAATTATGGCCATACCCGCTACCTCTGCGTGGAATTTCCTTTCTTAGCGACTTCCTGTTTTCCTCTTTGAGATGCAAATTTTTGCACAGTCCTCGATCCAGATTTTCTCCTCATTAGCATGAAATCTGACTAGTTCCGCGGTTTTTTAAATAGCAAATAAAAAAAAAAAAAAAGAAAAAGAAAAAAAAAGAAAATTAAACGCTGTGCACAAAGTAGCAGCGAAACCCCCCCCGTGATTGTCGGGGGCAGGGGGTGGAGGGGCTGGTGAGGATTTTTGGGAATCACTCAGCCACAGCCGCGGTTTTCCACGCCAGGTTGCTCAGCTGTGCTCGTGCGTGGCTGAGCGGGATGCGGGATGCGGAATGGGCACGGAGGGCTCGCACAGAGCCCCTGCCCAGCTCCCCGGCACCTGGGCTGCCCTCCCAGCCCACCCCCGTGAGCTGGGCACACACAGGTCTAGCCTGTGGGCCGCAGCGTTTTCTTTGCCTTCCTCCCGGAAAACGAGACTCGTCGTAACAGGAGGTTAAAAAAAAAACAAAAAAAAAAAACCAAAAAACGGCGCTCCAAAAATCCCTTTTTGAATTGAGTGTTCTCTTGGTGGATTTTATACGTTTTTATGCCTGCCGTAATCCCAGCCCGCTGCAGCTCAGCGCTGCTGGTGGAGCCGGAGCAGACGGCACTGTTTTGTGCTAAATGTCACTCTAGTAATACTCAGCTCCGCTCGGAAATAGAAATACAACCCTGGCTGGCGTGCGGCTTGGTGAGCCGGGCTCGGAGCTGCCCTGCTCCCCTGCCGGCGTCCCGATGCTCGGAGAATGCCTTTTGCCTTTTGCCTGGCATCGCCTCCCCCTCCCCAGCTCCCTGCCCAGCCCCTCCCTCCCCGCTGCTTTCCACCACATAATGAGTTTGATAAGAAAGTGTCTCGTTAACAGGATTAGCCATGGAAATCTCTAGTCCCCTCCTATTCATTTTGTAATGCTCTTCATCCTGTTCTGTAATTTTCTGCTGGTATTAGGCGGCTCCGGACCACCTCGGGAGATTAATTCCTCCTCCTTTGGCACTGCCAGCGTGCCTGGTGACGGGGGGATGCTCCGTGGGCAAGCCCCGGCCCCGTGGCCCCCACCAGGGGATTCCTCCTCTTCCTCCTCCTCCTCCGCGCTCTGGTTCGGTGGAAGTGTGCCACTCCCAAAGTCGCTTACGCAAACAAACCCAAGTGTCCCCAAACACTGCTGGCTTTGGCTGCCAAGCGCTCCGGTGACTCAGAGGTGGATTAAAGCCCGGAGAGGCAAACTGTGCTCTCCCTCACACCCGTGTGAATCCATTTCCGTGGGCAGCGTAATTCCGGATTTACTTCTAGGAACATGACTTGCGAGACTGGCCCTTGGGTAAATAATGACTCTTGATTTAATAACTCCTGCCAGCCCTGCAGGACACCTCACTTCCGAGGCAGCTAATAGAGAGAGATCTTTCCTAACATCTGTTTGCCCAATTTTGCCGACTCGTGAGCCTGGATCTGGGAGGCAGCAGAAGCTGCCCACTGCCAGCGAGTCCAGTGAGGATGGGAAACATCAGGGAAACGCGGTGCGGAAAACATCAGGGAAGCACGGCGCAGAAAACATCAGGGAAACACCGCCGGGTGCTCCCGGTGCTCCGCTGCAGCCACGTGCTGGCTGCTCACACCCGGATGCAGGATTGGCAGTGCCAGCTCCTGATCATGCCCATAATTTGTTCTGGTGTGTGTTTTCCTAAGTCCTGAGAGGAAAATCCCTGGTTTTGCTGGAAAATTTCTCCACTAGCCCAGCAGTCGGGTGTGCAGTGTCCTGGGCACCCCCAGGGCAGGGTGACAGTGGTCGGTGACACATGTCCCTGGTTGCCATCCTGTTGCAAAAATGTGATGCTCAGAAATCCCCTCCGGTGTTCCCTTTTGGATTTTTTTGGCTTGTCAGATCCCCGGAGCCCCAAGAGTGGAGACCTGGCACGAACAGCTGCTGGACACGGAGGTGACAGTGACACCCTCCTTGTAAACCTTTTCTGCTTTTTCTTCTCTCTCTTGTTTCACGTCTCCCTCTCAGAAAAGCCATTTAAATGTAATTCTGTTCTTAAGCCCTCTCCCTCATGCATGCCTAATGAACAGCCGGCAGAGGTGCCGGAAACGGCCCGAGCAGGATTCAATCTCGCCGAGTGTCGACAAGTCATTTGGAAGGAGCCCTGGGAGCGCGCCCAGTTTTATTACAGCGTAATTAGAAATAAAATCTTGTTGCGGGAGGAGAATGAGAGATGGGTGTTAATCCTGGAACGGGGGGAGATGGAGCCATGCTTATTAAGGAGATTAGGGAGGGGAGGTGGAGAGGCCGTCACGACTGCCCGATTTCCACCCCTCCTCTGCTGTTCCCTCTGTCCTGACTCCCGCAGAAACCACCGGGTCCTTCTGAAAAGGGAAAAGGGAAAGGGAAAAGGGAAAAGGGAAAAGGGGAAAGGGAAAAGGGGCACTGCTCCTGGGGGAGGATGAGGAGGATGAGGAGGAGCCCGAGCTGCGGGCTCAGCTGGCGCCGCTCGCGTTACAAATGCCCGTGACTCCTCCAGGTGGGAACCTTTGGCTGAGCTCACAGCTCTGCTGCCCCGGCTCTGCCGGAGATCTCCGCTGCCTTTGGAAGGGCTGGGAGCAGCGACGGCCCTGCAGCTCCCCTGGGATCCCCACGGCAGGCAAACACGTAAATAAATCTGTCAGATTTGTGCAGGTCCTATGAAATTTGCATCGGGCTCAGCTCAGAGCTCCTCTTTAACATCTCCGCCAGGGAGGGATGCAGGGAGCTTTAATCTCAGTGCCCGACCCAAGCCCCCTCTGCTCTCAGCATTTGCTGTGGCACGAGCTGGGCTCAGCCTGCTGAGATGAAAGGCAGCTCTGGAGCATGGGCACCGATGCCAGCGCCCTCCTGTGTCCCCTGCCCCGCTGGGCACTGTGCCCTAGGGCTGTGGCTGTCCTGGGAGGGAGGTGGTGATCATGGGCGGGCAGGAGTTCCCATCCTGGCTGGGTTTTCTGTGGATGCTCCTTGTCCCCAGGCGAGCTCCATGCCGGGCAAAAGGCATCCTGGAGCAGCAGCCACAGCAGAAAAGTGCCGCTGTGGCAGCGGTGGAAAATTACAGGCTTTGCTCTCTGGGGCTTCCCCCTCCGTGCCTTCCCCCCGGGAGGCGTTTGTCACTTTAAACGCGGCCACAAATAGCAGCACACACTTATTGGATTTGTTTGGGATGCCTTGGGATGCTCATGCTCCGAGTATGGCTAATTCATAAACTCTGGCACCTATTGATTCTGCAGCAGTACCAGGGGAAAGTTATCTCATTAGTCTTATGAACTATAAACGTGCTCCCTCCTGCAGCCCTGACCCCGTTGTTTTGATAAATCTATATTGGATAGAGCAGGAGCTGGTAACCTGCACCGAGTGTAATCTTTCTCTTGGAATTGGGAGCCCCTTGGGAGTGATGCTGGGGTTGCAGGGCCACCGCTGGCAGCTGGGTGTGGGAGAGGTGTGTGTGTACTGAGTGAGACCACGCAGGAGAGCCCCTCTGTCACCCTAATGCTTTTCCCCGGGTGAGAGCCAGGTCCTGGGAATTTAGCTCGTGGTGGGCTCTTGGTTTGATCCAAGGGCTTTGGTGTCTCCAAAGGTAGCAGCTCAAGTCTAGCTGGAAGGGTTATTAGAGGCACATCAGCCTGGCCACGGACGTGCTTAATCCTCTGCTTCCTGTAAAGCCTTTCCACCTCCTGGCAGGCAGAGAGATCTGATTGTGTTTGGAGCCCTGCGACGTTAATCTGCCTGGCAAACTCAGCAATAAGTCACTTGGGTGAGGTCTGTTGGAGCCGTCACATCAGTTACAGCCCCCCGAGCACCTCCCCTGAGCCAGCAGAACGTTCCTCGACAGAGCCGCTTGTCCCCTCCCAGGAAAAAAGAAAAAAACAGCAAAGGAAGCTGTGCTGTCAGCTTGGGTGGATCTCACACGTGATGGAACAGTGTCACCACACCGTGCGAGAGGCAGATGCCTCCTGTCACTCCACGGTGGAGATGTGGATGCTAAACCCGCAGGGTTTCTGCCTGTTCTGTCCCCGGGGAGGTTGCTGTGGCTGGAGCCCCGTGCAGAGCCTGGATCTCGGGCACAAGGCTTTGTTCCCAGCCCGGAGCACGGCAGCGCAGGGCCGTGCATCCCCAGGCACGGCCGCGTGTGAGGGTGTGGGCTGGGGCTGCCAGCACTTCGCAAAATACAGCCCCGTTTCCATGGAAACCGGCTCCCCCCACCTCAAACTCCAGGGCAGCCGATGTTCTCCGCTTACTGGTTTGATGGGAGATGAAAAATTAATGTTTGATTTGCATCTTATTGCGGTGCTGTGGGACCACTCCCCCGGCCCTTCGTCGGGGGTCGCACAGAGCCCGGGGCGGCTCCCGCTGGCGGTGGAGCACAAATCCTCAAATCCCGGTGCCAGCCGCGGGGCATGCGCTGCCATGCTGGGGCCGACACGCCACGGTGGCATGGAGCTTTGGGCTGAGGTTTGGGCTGGTGAAGCCCAGAACCCTCCCAGCAGGGATGGAACCACAGGGGTGCTGCCGGAGCTGTGGGGATGGCAGCTCCCGGGGCTGGGGCTGCCGCTCATGCTCCCGCTGCTCCCAGGGGGCATCAGCACAGGGTGCCAGCCTGGCAGTGCCTCTGCCGCTGTCAGCCACAGCCGACTGGCATTATGATTAACTGTTTGCTGAGTCTTTGCTGTTTGGAGTACCCCACTGCCCTGTATCGAGCAGTTGGAGTCAAGCACACACATCTGGCCGAGCCACGGCTGGAATGGGTGATGCCAGCACAGCCTGGCACTGCCATTGCCTTGGTTGGTACCAGGAATCCTCCCTGGTTCCCTGGGTGAGGATCCCTGCTTTCTGCTGCTCTGTCACCTGCACAATTTGCAGGGAATTGGGCCTGGGGTCCTGCCCAGGGTGTAGGAGCCAGAGTGCTCTGGGAGCATCTGCCTCTTGTCTTCTCTCGCTCATGCTTACTCTGCACTCCTGAGTTTGACCATGGAGCTTTCTTCTTGCCTGAATTGAGACTATCCAGGTGCTTCCAAGAGGTGCTGGAAGTAGAAACAGTTGTTTGGCCTCATCAGCTAGATCTTGGCTTAGCAGGCATTGTGCAGGGCTTGAGGGAGCCATTTGCAGATGTTGCTGATTTACAGGCTGGGTTTAAAGGTTTTCACTCTGAGCATTCAGCTGCACTAAATTACCTTCTGCAGCCGTGGGGTTTGGTAGGGGGTGGTTTGGCTGGCAGCACGGTGCAGCCGAGCAGATGGAGCATCCCATCCCAGCTGAGACTGGCGCCGGAATAAACCCCAGAGCCCCACAGAGCTGGGGGTGAAAGCCTTGCTTGGCACGGAGGGGTAGGGCAAAATGCTTTCCAGGTGGGCACGGAGCCTCTCCAGAGCCCCAGCTTATCCTGCTCTCCATGTAGCCACTACACAGGCCTTTCTATTGGTGTTAATTACTGTTATAATTCATGACGAATTACAGGGGTCAGGAGCCAGCCAAAGACTCCTTCCCCCTGTGCCAGGCTCCAAAACCAGCTGGCCTGAGGGGGCTGCTCTCCCGCCACCCTCCTCCGGGGCTCCAACATCAGCTCAAGCCCTTATTTGTTTTCACATGATTCTAAGTAAGTTAAGCTAATTATTAACTCAGCGGGACGGATTCACTTTTAATTGCCGCGTTGCCATGGAGCGCGTGGCACGGCGGCGGAGCAGGAGCGGCGTGTGCCGGAGCTGTGCCACCCGCTCCGCTCCCCCTCTGCAGCCACGGCCCGCCCGAACCCGAGCCCTGCGGGTCCAGGTGCGTGTAGAGACACCCAGAGCCACCTTTACACCTGGGCAGGTGTGTGTGCTTGGCTGGGGGAGTGATGGATGGAGGGAAGCGGTGCCCACAAACGCCGGGGCTGCTGTTGCACACACGATGTTCCTGTGGCTCACCCAACTTCACCAGCCTGCCTGAAACTTCAGCCCGAGCTGCACCCCGATGTGCTGGGGGTGCAGGGAGGTGGAACAGGGTTAGGGTTAGCTTGGAGTGCAGGGGCTCTGCCTGACCGGGCTGCTCAGCCTGGGGCCAGGGGAGGCCCGCTCACTCTTCTCCTCCCTTTGTGTCTCCAGAAAATAGGTTTTTTATTACTTCTTATGGAGGTTTGTACATATCGGACGTGCAGAAGGAAGATGCCTTGTCCACCTACAGGTGTATCACCAAGCACAAGTACAGCGGCGAGACGCGGCAGAGCAACGGCGCCCGCCTCTCCGTCTCAGGTGAGCCCGTGCGGCTGCCGGCGTGGGCGGGGGGCGAGCCCCGTCCCCGGGAGGGGGCCCAGCCCTGCCCAGCCCTGCCCGCTGCCCACTCCCCTTCGTGCCGCCCCGCACAGGGAGCGCTGGCACCGCCACCTGGGGTCCCCGCAGCCAGGGGACACCCCGGTGCGGGGCGGGAGGTGCGGCGGGGGCTGCGCGGGGGGCTGGCAGTGCCCGGGCCGTGCCCCCCAGCCCGCAGCCCCCCAGCCGGCCGGGCACGGCGGCGGCGGTGCCGCGAGTCACCCCGAGCGGGAGGCGACGGGGCGGGCGGCGATGCGATGTGACAGCCCGCGATGTGAGCAGCCTGACGCGATGTGACGAACATGCAAGCGATACTGCGGCGGAGGCAGTGCAGTCCGGAGTGCCGGGTGTCTCGGGGCGCTCCCGGCTCCGCTCACTGCCCAAATTACTCCGCTCGGCAGGGAGGGAGGGAGGGAGGGAGTTCGCCCGGCTCGCAGCGCTCGGCGCGGCGCGCCCGCTCCCTGCCATATGCTGTTCCCATCCTCGGGTGCTCCCGCACCGGCTGCTCGAATTAACCCCCCGGAGGGCACGGAAGAGATGCGGATCTTGCCTCTCGGGGGCCCGCGCTCCAGTCGTGCCCGTCCTGCCGCACGTCCCGGCGGTGCGTGGCCGTCCCGGGTGGATCATCCCAATCCGAGCGCTCCGATCTGGCCCGGGCCCCTCCCGGTCGCTGTCATTATTTACACGTCACGGCGTTTTACTTCTGCTTGGGAGTAATGAAAGAGGTTTCTTTCCCCTGGAATTTAATTTCACGCCTGAGACTTAGTGATTAATTTTCTCCTTTCCCAGCTGCCTGATGGGCCCTTTTGCTTGTAAATTTTGAAATGTGCCACAAAATTTGTGTATTTTGCACCAATTAGGTGTCACCTTGAGTAATTCCTCCGATGCTGAGTTTATTCCTCCCATCAGCTATTTAGGATGTGGTTTTCCTCCCACCTCAGCCTGTTGTCCTGGCTGCCAGGGGCTGTGCTGGTCGGGTGGGACAGGGCACCCCACGCTCAGCAAGGATAACGGGGTGCACCCTGCACTCCTCTGTGGCAGAGCCAGCAGCTCAGGGGAGTGGGGAGAGCCAGTCTCTCGTGCGTGGCGCTGACTGGGCACAGTGTCACCATGCCGGGAGGTCTCCCGGTGTCCCTGAGACACCTCCCTTCCTCCTGTTCCCCGGGTGAGCCCAGTTCCTCTCCCACCCCAGACCCGGCGGAGTCCATCCCCACCATGTTAGACAGCTTCCAGTCCAGGGAGGTGAAGGCGGGCCGGCTGGTGGAGCTGCCCTGCATCGCCTCGGGCTACCCCAACCCGGCCGTGCGGTGGATCAAGGACGGGCGGCCGCTCCCCGCCGACAGCCGCTGGAGCAAGCGCATCACGGGGCTGACCATCAGCGACCTGCGCGTGGAGGACAGCGGCACCTACATCTGCGAGGTGACCAACACCTTCGGCTCCGCAGAGGTCACGGGGACCCTCACGGTCATAGGTGAGAGCCGGAGGGAGGAGCGGTGGGGGGCTTGGTCCTGCTGCGTTCTGACACGCGAAGCCTTTATCAGTATTCAGCTTTAGAGGTTTATACAGCTGTATAAACAACAGCCTTGTGTTTTGGCACAGTGTTTGGCTCGCTGGAAGCCACTGTCTTGCACATGTCCGACGTGTTGGGTGCTTCTGTGCTTTGCTTTGTTGATTTACATAAAATTTATGTCGATTTACATAAAATAAGCTCTAGCCAAACAGTAAATACCATCTGGGCAGGCCAAGCATTTGTCACGTGCTGTTTTCCTGGGGGTTCCTCCTGTCACCGGGATCCTGGCAGTACCAGAGGCACTGTGCCTGCCTTACCTGGAGCACGGTGCCAGCCGGGCACCGTCAGCCTGCTGAGAGCCAGCCTGCTGTGTCCCCAGCCCAGCACTGTGCCTGTCACACGGACCACATCTTCTTCCAGCCATCCTGCCACCTCCCCAGAGTATCCTCACCGGGGGCCTGGGGCTGACGTTGAAAGCAGGGGCTGCCAGCAGCGGGGACGGTGGCAGGGCCACCTGCCTCATTGTGCGGTGACATTTACAGCGCAGCCGGGCTGGCGCTGCCGGGGCAGGAGGAGCGGAGAGCGCTCAGCGTGGACGAGCCGCCTCCCGCGGCACTGCCAACGCCTCTCCCCTCTCTCACAGACCCTCTGCGTGTGACCCTCACACCAAAGAAGCTCAAAACGGGCATCGGCAGCACCGTCATCCTCTCTTGTGCCCTCAGCGGGTCCCCCGAGTACGTCATCCGCTGGTACCGCAACACGGACCTGGTGGCGGTGGATGACTACATCTCCATCCGGGGCATCAGCAACGAGACCCTCCTCATCACGGCCGCCCAGAAGAGCCACTCGGGCGCCTACCAGTGCTTCGCCACCCGCAAGTCCCAGACGGCACAGGACTTCTCCATCATCACGCTGGAGGGTGAGCTGGCTTCCCGGGCTGGGAGCTCCTTCCTCTGCCCCTCTCGGAGGGGATGCTTTGTGCATGGCTGGGGGGCAGGGAGACCCGCTGGGGTGGGAGTCCTGAGGCTGCTGCCAGCCTGTTCCTGGGCCCTGTGTGCTGTCTGCAGGGGCACAGCACAGCCGGGATGGGGAAGGACAAAAATAACTGTTGACTTGCCATCCCCAGCCCCTGGGCACCCCATTCACCAGGCCCTCCATGATCCAGCCCACGAGTGTTGGGATAAGGAATGGGCTCTGCTGAGGGAGGTGTCCCCTCAAGCTGGCATCCGTGTCCCCTCGCACCTGCCTGCATGTCCCTGCCACAGGGACACCAGCACAGCCATGCATGTGTCCCCAGCGGGGCTGCTGTCCCGGCTGACCCTGGGGTGGGAGCTCAGTGCCATCCTGCTGGCGGGTGACTGCTGCTGCCTGTGGCTGCCGCTCCCTGACCCCCGTCCCGCTGGGTGCCCCCCAGATGGGACCCCCCGCATCGTCTCCTCCTTCAGCGAGAAGGTGGTCAACCCCGGGGAGCAGTTCTCCCTGATGTGTGCCGCCAAGGGGGCCCCGCCACCCACCGTCACCTGGGCGCTGGACGACGAGCCCATCCCGCGGGACAGCGGGCACCGCTCCAACCAGTACACCATGTCTGATGGCACCACCGTCAGCCACATGAACGTCAGCAGCCCGCAGATCAAGGACGGCGGCGTGTACCGGTGCACCGCGCGGAACTCGGTGGGCAGCGCCGAATACCAAGCGCGAATAAACGTAAGAGGTGCCTGTCTACTTTTAAATATCAGAATAGGACTTTTACTGGGCTTTTTTTTTGGTTTTGGTTCTTCTGTTCCCTCGCCTCTCCCTCTTCTTCCCCTGGCTACCCCAGCCTCACCCCCTGAGCCCTACCCCACTCCTTGCACACTGTGGGGTTGAGCTTCTCTGATGCTTCAAGCAGGGAGTTTAAGAAAGTGGAAAACAATTCTAGAGGCTTGGAGAGCTGGAGCTTGGTTTTGCAGAGTCAAAGGGCATCACTGTCCATACTGGGGTCCACTCTCATTCTGCCAAGCCCTGCCTTGGGGTCTGCACAGGGTGGGCAGGCAGTCCCTGAGGGACCCCACCATGGAGAAGGAGGTGGCAGGCCCAGAAGTGTCCCAGGTCCCCTGTGCTCTGCCAGCTGCCCCCATTCCCTACCGGAGCCCCACTCCTTGGCAGCCACCATGCCTGGTGGCACCATGATGTCCATGACAAACGATGATGAGGCAGCACGTGAAATCGTGGAAAATGAGCTTTGATTTGTCATGTCTGTATTTTCTTTGTCTGCTAAAAGCCATGGCCACGTTAATCACCGTGTTATTACAGCTGCAGCGCATCGCTCGGTGTGTTCTGGGGAGCGCTCTCAGGCACGGGCTATGCTGTAAGCCCCTGCCTATTAATAATCCCCAATTAAAGCTCCCAGGCTTACAGGTGGGAGCGAGACAAGATAAGGGAGCGTTTATTTGTCTGCTGAGAATGAGGGTTGAAGGGCTGTGTTTGTCTGTGTCTCAGGTTTGAAATGGATCTAGTGGCTTTTTGGCTGGGATCCCAGGAGAGTCGGAATTTTGCTGCCGTTTACTGCTGAATTTGGAGGAAGTTCATCCCTCAGCCAGGAGAAGCCAGAGCAGCGTTTTCAATGAGGATGTTCCCTTGTCTCCCTTTTCCCCCTCTCTCAGCTCTTGATGGGCTGTCACTAGATAAGATTCAGGTTTCTTTTTCAGTGGCACAGAGCATGTCCCTCAAACAGGCCCAAGACATGGTTACACAGCCAGATGCTAATTCCTTTCTTCCTGCTCCTTCTCTTAACGTGTCCTAGAATGAAAAACACTGTCCATCAGCTGATCCTGAGTGACTGTTAAGCTGTTATCTTGCTACACCCTCAGGATGAGGAGTCAAGACAGGGTTAATCTTTAGATTACTTCGCTATTTTATGCAGCGACTGGGAGAACAATGTAATTATTGATGCATGAAACCTCTCGTTTAAAGGCTCACCTGCAGCCTTCTCCCAGTCCTCAGGCAGCTCCAAAGCCAGACGGAGACTGGTGGCTGTCTGGCTTTTCAGTGACACGCAGGTTGGCAGTGGGGGGTGCAGAAAGGTGGGGTTCAAGGAGGTGAAGTGTTTTTGCCAGTGGAAGCCAGGTTCCCATAGCAGCTCTTGCCAAGGATGTTTGGCACAATGCAGGCAGCTTCCTCCTGGGAGAGGCAGAGAGAGGCTGTGATGGTGGGGGTGCTCTCCCCATCCCTCCCATATCTCTGGTGCTGCCAGAGGAGCCAGGTGGAGGCACCCTGGGCAGGCAGAATGCCCAGAGCAGAAAACAGACACCATCTGACCTCCTACAGTGGGCAGCAGTGGTGTGTGTGGGTTTAGCTCCCCCAGAACTGGGGTGGGATTGCTGTTTGAAGTGTGGCTGTGTCCCAGGAGCACAGCCCTGTTGGTAGGTGAGGGAGAGCAGCTGTAGGGCTACAGCAGAGGCTGTAAGCTCCTGCTGGAGGCTGCAGCCGAGAGCAGCTGCTCCACACGAGCTGAGAGGAGGCTGTGCCGCCTCCTCACCCAAACCAGGCTGCCCTGGTCACCTCCTCTGCCTGTGAAGCTCGCTCTGGAATAGCAGCAGATGTGCACGCAAGCAAATGGCCCTTCGGAATTAACCTAGCCTGCCTCTCCCTTCCTCCCCAATATGTAGGTCCCCCGAGCATCCGCGCCATGAAGAACATAACAGCGGTCGCGGGTAGGGACACTTTCATCAACTGCAGGGTCATCGGGTACCCCTATTACTCCATCAAGTGGTACAAGGACTCTCTGCTGCTGCCCGATAACCACCGCCAAGTGGTCTTTGAGAACGGCACGCTGAAGCTGATGGATGTGCAGAAGGGCATGGATGAAGGAGAGTATCTGTGCAGCGTGCTGATCCAGCCCCAGCTCTCCATCAGCCAGAGCGTCCACGTCACCGTCAAAGGTGAGACAGAGGCTGGGGATCGTTCCCCTGGGTGGCTCATGCAGGTTGTTTTTGGGATCTCCCGCAGTGGGATGGAGGCAGAGGAGCACCTGCATGGCCAGGTGGTGGCTGTGCTCTGTAGTCACCAGGTGTGGCAGCTCAGTCCTCGGGAGCTGGCTTGGCTACCTGGTCCTGCCAGCTGCCAGCAGCTGCCCCGAGCCACGCCGTATCCATTTCCCCTTACAAGTGATGGAGCAAGGATTTGTGCTGTAAACATAACGTATTAAAACATCTAACCTTTGCTTGGATCACCTTCACCGATGTTTTTCTGTGTGTGCTAGCTTTTAAAAAAATAATACTCTCGGTCTTCCGAGCGCACAGAACATCTTAAAAGCTTCTCCAGGCCATCAATTATTCAGCCCCATTGAGGGAGCTATCAGTCCTAATGAATTGAGCCGGATGCATTCCCTCCCAGTGACTGGCTGAGATTGTGCTGGGAGCTCCCGGATCTCCCCTCCTCGGGAGTTGTGGGGTCGGCTCCGCCCGTCGCCAGCTCGGCGTTGGCCGTAAATCATTCAGACAAACACGGCGGCGCTGGGGACAGAGCCGGCCAATTGTCATCCTGCCTCTCACCCAGCGGGGGATTCGTGCGCTGGATTTACTCTGATCCCCCTCCCTCCCCTCCCAGCCACCATTTTCTTATTAGGAATCAGGTTAGCGAGAGAGCATCAAGCTGATTAGAGATGCTACCACTTGATTAGCTAATGCTCTTCTCCCAGGCTTCCAAAGGGGAGAGGAGGCTGTGGGTAACCTGTCTTAGGGGGGGTGCAGGGAGGTCTTCTTGCCCCTGGGGTCTGCAGGGCTTGCCTAGCCCTGCTTTTCTCACCTCACATAAATCCCCGTCCATGTGGAGCCCCAGGGCTCGGAAAGAGGCCAGAGATGCTGATCTTGTCTTGGGACAGGCAGGGCTGATGTGGGCACATCATCACAGGGTGTTTGTGAGCACTTAAATTATGGGATTCGCTGGGAGGTGCCCTCAGAGGGTGCAGGATGCTGAAGTTCAGCTGAGGATTTGTGTATCCTGAAGGAACTGCTACTGAACCCTTCCCAGTGGATTTACTGCCTCGATTAGTGGCTGGTGACAGGCTGAGGAAGGTGAGCAGGCTGGAGCATGGTGCAGCACGGGCCAGACGTCTTCATTCCCCTGCCGGAGATTTACACCCAGCCCCGCTGGCTGAATTCCTCATTTCCTCTGCCCCCTGGATAAAAGGCCTGTGGAAAAGAATAGCAAAGGCCCTAGCAGAGAGTCAGGGAGTGAATAAACATAAGGAGTGCGGGGTGGCGTGGAGCACCATAAAGCTTTTACAGCCCCAAGTGCCTGGTGACCACATGAAATGCCAGCAGTGAGTTATGCAGCTCCTTCCCATCTCACAGTAAAAGCTTTGCAGTTCCCTCTGGCACTGCACCCCCCGGGAACGGGGATGTGCAGCCCTGTCCATGAGGCCTCATCCCCGAAGCTCCTGCCCAGGTGTAGCTGCTGCTGCTTGGCCAGGGACCCCAGGATCCCAGTTTCAAACCTCCCAGCTCCCCAGGGCTTTGCTGATCAGGGGTGCTGCTAGGGGCTCTTCCCTGCACTTCCCCAGCAGCACAATCCAAAATCCAGCCTCCTCCAAGGTGCCATGACAGCTCCTTACTCCTGCAGACATCTTTGAAGGTTTTAATGAATCCCCTGTGGTCTGCGCCATCCTGGGACTCCCACACAGCCCTGCTCGGGTAGCTGCAGTTTTGGGGAGCACAGGGCTGACACAGTGCCAGGGCACTGTGGGGTGATGCTTTGCCCTACAGGAAGGCAGAGGCTGCTCACAGGGTCACCTCTGCATTGGAGCTGCTGGGATGGGCTCTGTGGTGGCACCATGGGCAGGATGCTCCAGGCTGTGGGCAGGTGAGAGCCTGGAAGCTCTGGAGAAAGGAGAATCACGGTGGGAAGCGATCCAGGAAGGAAAGGGGAGTTGTGAGCTCTGTTTGTGGGAAGCTGGAGCAGGGAGAGCGGCTGGAGGGGCGTGTTTGGAGAGGCGTGGTCCACAAGCCCATCCCCGCTCTGCAATAGACTGCAGTGCATTCCCAATTAATTATTCATTAATTATGGAAAACAGGCAGCGCTGGCTCCATGGCTCTGGCAGCTGGAGCCACGTTGCTGTCACTGGCAGAGGGACAGGCCAGCCCTGCCTGTACCTGCCTGCCCCATGGCAGTGGCTCCCACCTGGGCACAGTGACAGCCTCTGCCTGCCATGCTCTGGACCAGGCACCAGTGATACCTGAGTGATGGGATGGGCACAGGGTGGAGGTGGGAGCCTGGGGAAGTGAGTGGGGGTCCAGGGAGCTGCCCCTGTGCCTGCATGGGAGGGCAGCTCCCTGCTGCCAAAGGGACAATTGGCAGGCTGCTAATTTAATTATGGAGACTGCAGAACGAGGATCTCATCTACCAGGTGCTGAGCCTTGTTAAGCTAATTGTCTCCCTCTCTCCTCTTTCTTCCCCCTCCCACACTGCCAGAGATGCTGCTGCAGTTGCCTAATTAAGTTATCAGAAAGATAATGGCTGGTTCTGAATCCAGCACCTTTAAGAAAAGCATCCATCTAATGATGGCTTTTCTGGGAGTGGATAAATGCTGAGGTGGAATTTCGGGTGGCACGTGCTGGGGGGACTGGGGCTTTCCCCAGTGCAGGGTCAGCGTTTCTCCATCCCACTCTCAGCAGGGTGGCCCTGCCAGGTGGGAGAAGTAGTCCTGCTGTTCTCTGCTGGATGGCACCTCCTGCTGTCCCCCAACCTTGTTCTGGTGGAATCAAAGCCTGTCTTACCTTCTGGGCTGCTTCTCCTCCCAGGACAGCATCTTCCCCAAGCCCCACTGCAGCCCATCCCCACTGAAGGAAAGCTTTCCTGGGATGGGCTCTCCAGCATCCTCTGCCTCTCCCCTCGACAGTCCCCCCGCTGATCCAGCCCTTCGAGTTCCCGCCAGCCTCCATCGGACAGCTCCTCTACATCCCCTGCGTGGTGTCCTCCGGGGACATGCCCATCCACATCACCTGGAGGAAGGACGGGCACGTCATCCTCTCTGGCTCTGGGGTCACCATCGAGAGCAAGGAGTTCATGAGCTCCCTGCAGATCTCCAGCGTGTCCCTCAAGCACAACGGGAACTACACCTGCATCGCCAGCAACGACGCTGCCACCGTCAGCCGGGAGCGGCAGCTCATCGTGCGGGGTGAGCCCGGGGCCCCGCATCCCACCTGGAGCTGCTGGGAGAGGGAGGGAGGGAGGGCAGCACAGTGGGCAGCAGAGGGAATTTGGGAGGGTGGGGAGCAAGGCTGAGCCACGGCACCCCTGTGCTCACAGGCAGTGGGGAGCTGTAGGGGTCTGATGGGGATTTTCCTGCAGTGACCGTCCTTCCTCCCAAACTCCGCAGTGCCTCCTCGCTTTGTGGTCCAGCCCAACAACCAAGATGGCATTTATGGAAAAGCTGGGGTGCTGAACTGCTCCGTTGATGGGTACCCCCCTCCCAAAGTCATGTGGAAGCACGCTAAAGGTAGGGATGGGGCACAGCAGGTGTGGGGATGTCAGTGCACACTGGGGAGAGTCCCTCGGGCATGGCCACCCCAGCTCCGAGCCTGGTGAGAGCTGCTCTGCCTCAGCTGAGCTCTGTGCCTCTGTGTCCCCTCCTAGGAAGTGGCAACCCCCAGCAGTACCACCCCATCCCCCTGACGGGCCGCATCCAGATCCTGCCCAACAGCTCCCTGCTCATCCGCCACGTGCTGGAGGAGGACATCGGCTACTACCTCTGCCAGGCCAGCAACGGCGTGGGCACGGACATCAGCAAGTCCATGTTCCTCACCGTCAAGAGTAGGTACCCAGGGCTGTGCCACGGGGCATCGTCAGGGGCACAGGGACCTGCTCCTGGCAGAGCCACAGAGGTGACCCAGGGAGCAGAGGTGGGCACGGTGAGGGTGGCTCTGGGACATGGGGTCACCAGCAGAGCCTGGCCTGGTGCAGCCTCCCTCTCTGTTCTGAGGGTTCCAACCACACCAGCCGTGCTCCAGCCCTGGCCCCATGCATCCCCACGATCAATGCAGGGCACGGGAGGGCATCGATTCCTCCCCTCCAGGGACCCGCTTCTCTTTTGCTATTAAACACACTTTGTCTTTAATAAAACCAGGCAATCAATCTACATCATCCAGGAGGAAAGGAAATAGCTGGGCTGCTTTGACAGGGATGGGCTGGGAAGTGTTGTTAGACACCGTGTTTGAACTGTGTGTGTTATTGGATTGCTCTCCCGTTGCTATCAGCAGAATGTATAATTGCCAGCTCCCTGGTAGTTATTGGGCTCGTTGCTGCTGGGAGCATTCAAACCTCCAAAAGGAGGTGGTGGAGGGGGTCCAGAGCAATCCCCCTCACTCCTGGTGTCTCCAGGAGGGGTTGGGGTCAGGATTGGGCTCAGGAGGACTAAACTTTGCCTCGACCACGCTGGGAATGAGGCAGTGAGCCCAATGTGCAGGGGAGATGGAGGCTGCTGGTGCTGCCATGGGAGCCACCACTCCCTGCTTGCCCATCCAGGGTGCTGTGGGCAGAGGGGACGTGCAGCCCTCTCTGGTCACCACCATGCCCTGGCCTCCCCTCCCCAGCCTGCTGCTTTCTTCCCTGACACCAGCAGCTGTTTCTCTCAGGGGCTTCTCCCCTCCCCACGCAGCCTCTGCCTTCCCAGGTTCCCGCTCCCCTCGCTGTCAGCTGTTTAATTTATCCCTGCGAGTGATGAATCAAACCCAGCCACTTCAAACAAGGCACTTCAATGAGTGCAGGTACAAAGTCGAGGCGATTAATCCCGAGTGAGCATGCCAAGTCTGGGAGCCCGGACTGGTGCCGTGTCCCTGCTAGCTCCTGTAATTGCATCCCAGGACAGGTTGCTCGCTGACTTGAATAGCACATAACCTTATTATGCGAGTGCTTTTGCATCTCGCCGAGCCCTCGGAGCCCTCGCTGCCTTTGAAAAGGTTTGGATGAATAGGTACACCAAGCGCCACAGCCAATTAAGCATTAGATGGGCTCTTTGTTTTGTTTCATTTTGGGGTTTTTGTTTGTTTAGCGAAATGTCAGCCCAATTAAAGGGAGATCAGCGCTGGCTTTCCCTGAAAGTCAGGCCACTGCGGACTGAGTTAAATGAGAGTTAATCAGAGCCCAAACAAAGCGTGCTGGCGGTCAGCAGGGGAGAGGGCAGTGCCACAGCCCGCTGGTGTCACACGTCCCCTGCCCTGGTACCACAGCAGGGTGAGCCGGGACAGCCAGGTGACACACTGGGTGTGTGTGCCTGAGTGTGCCTGAGCTCCCTGGGCTGGGCAGAGCCAGCAGCAGCTGGGTGATGCTTCTGTCAGAGCGTGGTGGGTGGAGAAAGCCACCAGATTTGCTTGGGAATGTCACCCATGGGGTTGAGGCTTTTCTGTCCCTGGGTGCCACATCCCCTGGACTCCCACAGCATGGCAGCCTGTCCTTCCCTGCTTTGGGAAGGAACTCACCAGCACGCAGAAGGTGAGGAATGGAAGGTGAGGAGTGCTGGAGTATCTGAGTGTGTGCCTGGGGGGACAGCAGGCTGGGCTGGGCGCAGGTGAGGGGCCCAGCAGTGTGTGATAAATGCCATTTAGCACATGGCTGCACACCTGCCCGGGTGTCAGGAGCGTGTGGGATGGGGACAGTCACATCCCCCAGGGTCCTGCCTGCTGTGCCACAGCGGCAGCACCCTGGGCACTGGGGAGGGGGCTCCTCTGCCTGCCCCGTGCCAGCACCTCGGTGCCAGAGGCCCAGCCAGGGGGCAGGTACAGGGGTCTCTGGCCGCGGTCATGGCACAGCCCTCTTTGGAAGTTCGCTGCCACACAGCGCGAGCATAACTGATTGCTTCCATGCAATTTGAATTAATCTCATGCTTCAGGTGAAACTCAGCTAATCAGTGTAGAAAGGAAGCTGAGACGGGTGCAATCAAATTAACATCACAGAGCCAGCTCCAAACAAGAAAGAGGGGGGCGAGGGAGGCAGGCACAGCCCTTGTCACCCTTGTCACTGTTCTCATTCAGCTGTCAGCAGCGCTCTGCCAAGCAGCTCGTGCCCCAGCCGGGTGTGGGACGGCAGTGTGCTCTGGCTGTTGGCTTCCTTTGTTCCCAGGCTTGTCTCTGCCCAGAGAGGGGCACCAGCTCTGGTTGTGGCCTTGTTAACAAGGCCGTGGGCACCAGGAGAGGCTGGGTGGGTGGGATGTGCCCTGGTGAGGACATACTGGAGGGCACAGGAGGTGTTGGAGGTGAGCTCTCCTCGAAGGAAGCCTGTCTGCCCAGAGTGCTGCATGAGCTGTGGCTGATGCCATGTTATTGATGCCTCTGCACCCAGGAAGGGATCACAGACTGGTTAAAAGCAGCCCCCAGCCACCCGTGGAGGTCCCTGCAGCCATTCCCAAGCAATGTGGTCCCTCTGCAAGCTGCAGAGCTGCTCCAGGGCAGGTGTTAGGCACCAGTGCCCAATCTGTGCTATCCTCACAGCTGCTTGGGGTTTTCTGGGGGTTTGTTGTGATCTTTTCCTGCTCTGGACTACGTGCAGCTCCCATGGGACCCTGGCAATTGAGAGAAGTTGATATGTTTACATCCAAGGAGCTGCTTTTAATCAAACATCAATAAGTGCATTTCAGTGAAGCAGAGCCTGAAACAGAGCTCCTCTCCCGGGGCCTCTGCTCTCTGCTGGGAAGGGCCTGGTGCAGCCAAGGCTGCTGCAGCCCTGAGGGGCTGTCCTGCTCCTTTGGCCCCACAGCCTCACACCCTCTGCTGCTGCACTGTGCTCCAGATGGGCTGAATGAGGGCTGGGTGCAGGGACCATATCCCCAGTGTCCCTATTTGACAAATAGCAGGGTGCCCCCTCGATGGTTTTGCATGGCAGGAGCAGGGGACAGTGGGCAGGAGCCTGGCAAGGTGTGCCAGGACTGGGTGCTGAGCCCCTCCTCCAGCTGTGTGTGCCCTTGTGCTGGACTGTGCTGTCAGCCCTGCCCTGGGGCAAGTGCAAGAGCCCCTGGCTGTCCCTGTGCTCTGTCCTTACCCCATGGGACATGGGAGGCTGGGCTGGGATAGTCCTAACCCTAACCCTAACCAGGCCTGCCTCTGTCCTGGTGTGTCCTGACCTGGGGCTGAGGCAGGCAGAGG
The DNA here is from genome assembly GCA_035582745.1 of Loriotus luctuosus. Lineage (NCBI taxonomy): Eukaryota > Metazoa > Chordata > Aves > Passeriformes > Thraupidae > Loriotus > Loriotus luctuosus. The sequence continues at coordinate 6,502,148 of JAWWEY010000092.1, forward strand.
TGTCAGAGCACTGGGGATGGGAGAGGGCAGAGTTTGGAGAAGTCTTGGGCTGCTTCTTGTGACCCTTGGTGGCCCAGGCTGCACCGCCACAACATCCCTGCTCTTTGCCATCCCCTGCCAGGTTGGGTGTGCTGTGCTCCCCTTGTCACACGGGCACCAAGCTGGGCACTGCTCTGTCCTGCACCCCACAAACTCCAGCAGCTCAGGAGGAAAGGTTTCCTTCGCTGTTAATTGAATTACATTGCCACAGAAAGCCGAGGAGTCGTAGCTCATTAGAGCCTCTTGTGTCCCATTAGAACAGTGTGTGTTGCCTTTGCGGATTGTCATTATCATACATTACTGCAGGACTCAGCACTGCTGTTTGTTTATGCATTACATTTTTTTCTGCTTACCCAGCCTGCCCTTGGTCCCCCAGCCCGTTCCTCCTGTGTGCTGCCTGTCACAGCCAACCCGCTGCATGGCACTGGGGTGGCACAAACAGCTTGGCTCTTGGAACAGGGAAGAGCCAGGCCAGGGATCAGTACAGCATCCTCACAGCCCGGATCAGCCATCCCCATCTGTGCTGCACCCACTGCTTGAGCACCTCTGGGTTCTGCACCCCTGCCAGGTGCTGACCATGGCACAGGGTGTCCCCACTGGCCCCGTTTGTATATTGGGGTGGCTATGGAAATAAAACCTCATCTCTGGCATCTGCAATGCAAAGGAGGCCTTGCTGATGGGAAATCACACTCTGTATTCTGCCCAGGTTTATATGAGTGAATTATGCAAATCCGTGATGGAAAACATTCTTCCTCTCATCCTCGGGAGTGTAAAACCTTAGTCAATAATTCATACCCGCACGTCTCAGACTGGAGGCTTTCTCTTCATTATGGTGTGCACTTGGTTATTTGTCTTTCACGTTTTATTGTCTACCCCGGTGTAATGCTATGCATTATAAAATTTATCTGCTTCATTATTTTATGATCCTGAGCTGTATAATGCAGCGCGACGGTTCCGCTCGGGGCTGCGCGGCCGCTCAGTGAGAGCCGCATCCCTGGCGGCTCCGTGGGCTCTGCAGGGCCTGGCAGCCACAGGTGGCACCTGCCCGTCCCCTGGGCACACGGGTGACACTTTGCCTCCCCACAGTCCCGGCCATGATCACCTCCCACCCCAACACCACCATCGCCATCAAGGGCCAGACCAAGGAGCTGAACTGCACGGCGCGGGGCGAGCGGCCCATCATCATCCGCTGGGAGAAGGGGGACACCGTCATCGACCCCGACCGCAACATGCGCTACGCCATCACCACCAAGGACAACGGCGACGAGGTCATCTCCACCCTCAAGGTGAGGGCCGGGCGTCCTGCACCTGCCCAGGCTGCTGGGTGTGGGAGAGGAGAAGGGAAGGAGTGGAGAGGGTCTGGTGGTCCCCAGGAGGTATCACATAGCCAGGCACTGCGCTGGGCTCCCTGAGTAGCAAAGCTGAGCCCAGAGGGGAGTTAGGAGTGCAGCTCCAGGGAGTGGCACCATGGTGGGAGCAGGCAGGGGAAGGCAGGGCACAGTGCTGGGGCAGCTCAGTCTGAATTGGCTCCTTTCCCTGGAACACTGGCAGCTGAAACCAGCCGACCGTGGGGACTCCGTTTTCTTCTCCTGTCATGCCATCAACTCCTACGGCGAGGACAGAGGCCTGATCCAGCTCACTGTCCAAGGTACTCCATCCCCCCTGCCTGAGCCCTGCGGTGCAAAGCCTTGCTGAGAGGCTCCCCCTGCTCCTGGGTGCCTCCTCTGCCTGTGTCCCTAACCTGCCTGCATGTCCCCAAGAGCCCCCTGACCCGCCGGAGCTGGAGATCCGTGAGGTGAAAGCCCGGAGTATGAATTTGCGGTGGACGCAGCGGTTCGATGGCAACAGCATCATCACTGGCTTTGATATTGAGTACAAGAACAAATCAGGTAGGTGACAGTGATGTCCCCTCCCCGTGGCACAGTGGGGCTGGGGGCTGGCCTGCACAGGCAGGTGTGGGACTGCCCCAGTGGTGCCTCCAAGGGAATATTCTGCATCCCGGTTCCTTTGATGAAGAAAGGAGAGAGCGGCATTAATGAAATATGGTAATTTCTGTTGGATGGGAGCATTTGAAAGGGAATATTAAAAGAGACAATATTTGCAAAAAGTTGAACCCCAGCGCGCAACAGCAAGAGAGAGAAGCAGCGCCTCTCCAGGGGTACCAGAGCTGGAGGTGCTGGGGGACCTCACCTGCTTGATCATGACCCCCTCAGCACTGCAGACCCTGCATGGGATTCAGGCTCTGACCCTTCTGCCTCACTCTTCCAGATTCCTGGGATTTTAAGCAGTCTACACGCAACATCTCCCCGACCATCAACCAGGCGAACATCGTGGACCTGCACCCCGCCTCGGTGTACAGCATCCGCATGTACTCCTTCAACAAGATCGGGCGCAGCGAGCCCAGCAAGGAGCTCACCATCAGCACCGAGGAAGCAGGTGCCTGCCTGGGCTCCTGGCATGGATGGTGGGGATGGTGGGCAGGGGGAACACGGGGAGCTGGTTGAGGTACAGCTCTCCTGAAGACAGAGATTTCCTGGTGAGGAGCTCCTGAACCTTCTCAATGTGCTATTTTGTGTTTGTGTCTCTCAGCTCCTGATGGCCCTCCAATGGATGTCACCTTGCAGCCAATCACATCCCAGAGCATCCAGGTCACCTGGAAGGTGAGTGAGGCTGGGATGCTGTGTGGGCATTTTTTGAGTATGGGGGCTTGGACAAATGCTGTCCCAGCATGTCACCAATGTCACAAGAATCAGGAAGAATTCTCCAGGAAAAGGGAAAACATGCAGGCTGGGCAAGCAGCTCACCTTATTGCTCAGGGCTCTTATCAATCATGTTTTACAACAAGCTCATTATCTCATAGGGTGTCCGTGGGGGACCATGGGGCAGAGAGGATAAATATGTAAAAACTCAGGTGCTGGGTTGCAAAGTGTTTGAGCAGAGATCAATAAAACTTAGAATCGGATTTATTTTTCCAAAGCTGCCTAATGAAAAATAAAATTGATTATAAAGTTAGGACTTGGGAATGAACTGCTAAGTCAATAAATTTAGGGTTCCAGCTTCTCCCCCCACCTCCCCTTAAGCACTGAAAAACAGATTAATGAAAAGTAAGATTCACTTGAAAGATAAGTCACTTCGTTTTAGGAGTATTTCAGCAAGATGGATCGCCCTGGCATTGTAACATAAATTTGCAATCAACCCTATTGATTTGTTAATGCTTCAGAGAAATATTGTTAAGATTGATCTCAATCTGGCCTCTCAGGCTGCCAGAATTGGGATTTCTCCTGCTGCAGCTGGGGACTGGTGCTGTCCAGGCAGCACTTTCCTCTCTGGTGGCTCTGAGGACCCGCTGGACCTTTTTTATCACTAATTTGCCCCTCAGTGAAACGTGGGGAGGGAAAACAACTTGAAAGGCTTGGGAAAAGCCACTGGGGAGAGGTGTTTGGGGCACAGAGCCCTGTGAGCCTCCCAGCCCTGTGACACCGCTTCGTCCTGGCCTCGCTGTCCCTCAGGCCCCAAAGAAAGAGCTGCAGAACGGGGTGATCCGCGGCTACCAGATTGGCTACCGGGAGAACAGCCCGGGCAGCAACGGGCAGTACAGCATCGTGGAGATGAAGGCCACGGGGGACAGCGAGGTCTACACACTGGACAACCTCAAGAAGTTTGCGCAGTACGGGGTGGTGGTGCAGGCGTTCAACCGCGCGGGCACGGGGCCCTCGTCCAGCGAGATCAATGCCACCACGCTGGAGGATGGTAAGGATGGCTTGGTGACCAAATCAGGTCCAGGTCCCACCCAGGGGACCCTCAGTTGATGCCCATCCCATCACACATGTCTGGGGTGGTGGCTGTGTGTCCCCACAGCTCCCTGTGCCAGGAGCACAGCGCTGTCAGGACAGCTGTGACGCTGGGTTTGTGGCACAGCTAAAGGGTGCAAGGTGGATTTTGGCACTGCTGAAGTGCCAGGCAGGTTTCCATCTGGGACACAGTCACTGATGGCCTCGGTCCTTTTAAAAACAATGAGGAAAAAGTTTTGCAGTGCGTTTGCTCAGCAGTTTTTCATACTTAATTAAGGCTCTCGTTAGCCTGTCAAACCGCAATCGTTTCCTGGCTGCATTAGCACTCCTCCCGGGGTATTCAAGGGCCCCTGTTTTAGCAATAGTGTCTTTTCCATAATTATATTACCTTCATTTTGTTCAAACGGACTATCTGTATTAGTTTATTATACTCTGTCCCTAATTACATGGTGCTTATATTTTTGCACCTAAGTAATATGAAACAATAATCATTTTCAAAGAGGATCGTTACGGTGATGTATTATCATTTAAATGCTCATAAAAATTAGAGTTACCTCTTGCGGGGCAATGGGATCTAATTACCTCGCATCCAACCAGCTCTCCCACTCTCCCCTTGCTGGAAGCATCCTCCCTGTCACCACCAGCACAGGGTTCACACCCACCTCGCTGGCCCAGGAGAAGGAAAACTGCGTGTTGGAGACAGAGCCCTGCTGGGCAGGTCTGGCCGAGGGCTTCCAGCAGCACAGCGGGGTCTGTGTGGGTGCAGTCAGGGTGGCTGTGTGGGACACAGCTCCTTCAGCCTGGCATCTCCATCCTCCTGCTGATTGCCCTCCTCATCCCCCCCCAGTTCCCAGCCAGCCCCCCGAGAACGTGCGAGCCATCTCCATCACCTCGGACGTGGCGGTGATCTCCTGGTCGGAGCCCCCGCGCAGCACCCTCAACGGGGTGCTCAAGGGCTACCGGGTCATCTTCTGGTCCCTCTACATGGACGGAGGTGAGCACACCTGGGGAGCAGGTGACACTGGGGACCTGGGGACACAGGGGCTGACTGGCCCTTCTCCTGCAGAGTGGGGCGAGATGCAGAACATCACAACCACGCGGGAGCGAGTGGAGCTGCGGGGCATGGAGAAATTCACCAACTACAGCGTGCAGGTGCTGGCCTACACCCAGGCAGGTGATGGTGTCCGCAGCAGCGTGCTCTACATCCAGACCAAGGAGGACAGTAAGTGCCTCTGCCACCCGCTCGTGCCCAGGGGCTGGAGAGGCTGCCGGGCCACAGGGGAAACCCCCTCCCGTGTACAGCCATGGGCAGGGCATTTCCCTTTCCCTTTCTTTCCTTTTCCTTAAGTGCTGATACTTAAATATTTACACCGCGCCTGCCCTACTTTAATGCCATTAGCTCGCTAGCAGAGCATCCCTGGGCCTGTGTCCTAGCAAGTGCCAGATGCTGGGAGGGAGGCGCAGCTGGGCAGGGTACGGCTGACAGATTAAGGAGATGGCCATTAAAAGCCAATCATGATTTCTAAAGCAGAGCTTGGGCTGCAATTAACCCTCCTGCCTCTGGCTCACACGGGGACCAGAGCCACCCGTGGAGAGGTGTCCTGCAGGCAGACCTGTCCCTGCCTGTGTGTGACACCACCATCACAGCTGCTTCCCCGGGTGTGGCTGGGATGCCAGCCCCACAGCAGGCTGCTGTCACATCTCCCAGCTGGGCAGAGATCTCGGAGACCTGCTGGCACCAGCTCTGCCACGCTCTCCCTCCTCAGTTCCAGGTCCCCCGGCTGGGATCAAGGCTGTGCCATCCTCTGCCAGCAGCGTGGTGGTGTCGTGGCTGCCGCCGGCCAAGCCCAACGGCATCATTCGGAAGTACACCATCTTCTGCTCCAGCCCCGGCTCGGGGCAGCCGGTACGGGGTGGCAGCGGGGCTGGGAACCGCCACAGTGTGCCAGGGAATGCTGGGCTGGCCAAGCAGGAACGGGAGGGAGGGCTGATGCCAGGCAGCAGCCGCAGCAAAGACCTCTTGGGGTGCACTGCGGAATTGTCCAAGGGCATCCATGGGCACTGTGCAGCAGGGATTGGTCCCATCTTCTCTCTGTTCCCATTCTCTGGCATCTGCCCTGCTCAGCGCCTGCTCCAGAGGGGGAAACATGCCAGCAGCCGACCAAAAATGAAATAGAAATCCAACCTGGCCCCATCCCTCCTTGGTGAGGGAGAGGTTGATGGGAGGTCTGCAGACTAGTGCTTATCAAAAGCTCCTTCTCAAACTCATTTCACTATCTGAGCCTCTGGTTTCCAGGGCAACATAATCTTTTCATCAAAGCAACTGGTAAAACCGCTGGGATCCGATATTGTTTTCTTGGCATCTTGTCAAAACTGTCATTTGGGTAAAAAAAAAATTATGTATACTATACAATATTCATATAGGCGTGTCTGCTTTGGGGTACACTCACATCCATGTCCCCGCAAGGGCACACGTGTGCTGACAGTGAGCACACAAGTACCTGCCAGGTCATGTTTTAACAGACCCATCCTGTGCCACGGGGGTCATGGAGCCCATCCCTGCCTGGTGCTGGCATGGTGGCACAGCCGGGTGGCAGTCCTTGTCCTCGTGGCATTCTTGGGGCAGGGTGACTTTGTCCTCGCTGTGATGGGGACTGTCCCCAGTGCTTGCACACAGCCAGCCCTGTCCTCAGGGCCACCACAGGGCTGGGGCAGGCAATGCAGTGACCCCACATGGGTTTTGGGGACCCCTTTTCCTCTCGTGGGTTTGGGCCATCCCGGCTGGGGTTGGCTTCAGGCTGGCGCTGCTGCAGCTCGGCGGTGCCAGGGCAGAATCCTTTCCCGGGAACAGGGATGCTCAGCCATCTGCTCCTGGGCTGCAGCCCGGCTCCCTGGAGGAATCACGACACCAGCCGGCTCTCCCTGGCATTGAGGGGTGTGAGCGGAGCCGCTGTGCTGGGGATAAACCCGCGAGGGGCTGTGGGGTCTGGGATAAACCCGCGAGGGGCTGTGGAGTCTGGGATAAACCTGCGAGGGGCTGTGGGGTCTGCGCAGAGGCCATGGGCTGAGGGTCTCACAGAAGCTTCCCCTTCTCCCGTGTCCCCCTCTGCAGGCTCCCAGCGAGTACGAGACCAGCCCGGACCAGCTTTTCTACCGCATTGCCCACCTGAACCGGGGCCAGCAGTACCTGCTCTGGGTGGCCGCCGTCACCTCCGCCGGCCGCGGCAACATCAGTGAGAAGGTCACCATCGAACCTGCGGGCAAAGGTACAGCCTGGAGGGCTGCCAGCCTGGGGGGGCACTGCCGCTGCTGTGCCCTGCCCTATGGCCTGCAGGGAGCAATGGTTGGGTGACCCCAGGGCAGAGGAGGGACAGCACTAGGGTCCCGGGTCTCCTTGCACATCTCAGGGGGTCTGTGCACGGGGCCCGCCCCCCAGGCTGACCTCCTCCTTGCCCCCAAGCCCCTGCCAAGATCATCTCCTTCGGAGGCACCGTCACCACGCCGTGGATGAAGGACGTGAGGCTGCCGTGCAACTCTGTCGGGGAGCCCGTCCCTGCCATCAAGTGGACCAAGGACAGGTATGGGGGGGGCTGCCAGCCATGCTGGGGGCTGGTGCCAGCCCTGGCTGTGCCACACAGGGCTGATGTGCCCCCTGTGCCCCTGGCAGCGAGGACTCGGCCATCCCGGTGACGGTGGACGGGCACCGCCTGATCCAGGCCAACGGGACGCTGGTGCTGCGCTCGGTGAAGGCCGAGGACTCCGGCTACTACACCTGCACTGCCACCAACACCTGGGGCTTCGACACCATCATCATCAACCTGCTGGTGCAAGGTGAGGGCTCCGCCTCCGTGCTGCCCTGCACGGACACGCTCCATCCCCACTGCCCAGTGCCCGGGCTCTGTCCTGCACCAGGGGCTCCTGCTGGCCCAGGCACGAGTGCAAGGTCTCCTTGTCACTTCTGGGGACACAGTGTGGGGCACTCTGCATGTGTGAGGTGCTCACGGGCTTTCCCTCATCCCTAGTGCCCCCAGACCAGCCCCGCCTGACCGTCTCCAAGACCTCGGCATCGTCCATCACGCTGGCCTGGATCCCTGGGGACAATGGGGGCAGCTCCATCCGAGGTAGGGCTGCTCTGGGTGATGGGGCTGCTGCCAGCAGCTCATCCCAGAACCATGACTGGTTCCATTCTCATGGAACATGTTTGCAGGCACACTGTGCCCCGTTTTTGTATCTGCACCTCTCCAAAATGCCTCAGCAATGCTTCAGAGTAAGGCTGATGCCTCTGAGCTCTTAGCAGGGGCTGCCAGCCCTGATGAGGGGTTTGTCAGGTGTTTTGGATGAGCTGCAGGTTCTGATGCAGCTAAAGAAGGGCACATCACTGGGTGCTAAGGTGGGGGTGGCCAGGGCCAGCCCCGGAGCTGCTCCACGTCTCCTGGCATTGGTGCCACCCTGAACCCACCAGAGCAGGAGCTGTCCCACATCCCTGACAGGCTGGGGGCTTTGGGAGGGCTCCAGGAGCATCCCAGCTTTCCCAAGTCTCCTTTCTGCTCTGATTCATCTCATGAATTATAGGTTGAAACAGCTGCGTGCGGAGGGGGGAGTGGGGAGCGAGGAAGGAGACCTCGCTTACAATTAATTAAAAGCATGAAAGTAATTACAAGCAAATCTCCCCAGCCAGCAGCCTTTCACTCCAGCGGACTCTGTTGATAAATTTGGTTATAATTGGATTAGAAATATTAAAAACACACCGCATGTACAAAATAAATAAATAAGCAGTGGCAGGCACCAGGGTGGGTGGTGTGGGGGTGTTGGGGCTGGTGTTGACGCTGCTGGGAATCACATGCCCATGGCTTTGGGAAGCTCCTGGTGTCGCCATCCACAGGGAATCCTTGGTGGTGGGAAGGTGTGAGCAGTGTCCCCACTGCTCTGCCCAAGCTGGAGCTGGGTGTTCACAGAGCTCCTTCACCTGAACACTCTGGCATCGCCATGGTGGTACCTGGGTGCTGTTGGCATCAGAGCCATCCTGCCAGCCCTGCCTTGTGCAGCTCATTATGCACACAGCAAGGCAGGAAGCCTACTCTTCCCTGCTATTTTTATTTGAGAATTGGCTAAATATCCTGCAGAAATAGCCAAACCTATCAGTGCATCAGGAAAGTTTGGTCAGCACAGCCGGGGCAGCAGGGATGTGCTGTCCCGGGGTGCCCTGATGCCCTTGGGCCTGCCCCTGTGTCCCCTGCTCTCCCAGGAAGCCCAGACCAGCCATCTCCAGGTGCCTTGTTGATGGCAGCGTAACAGGTTGGCTCATCTAGGACACAGTGTGCTTCCTAATACTCCCCATCACGGGAGAGGAGGCGGTCTGCAATGACAGAAGCAACTTCCCTGCAGCCTCCCGAGGGAGCTGCTTCATTCCGGCTTTCCCTTTATAGCCTCGCACCAGTCAATCACAGTGTGTACTCCCTTGTGGAAATGAGCAGTGGGGCCATCCTGGGCGTGCTGGGGGCAGGCAAGGTGTGACCAGGGGTGCTGGCAGAGCTCTCAGGAGGTTCTGGGTGTGCCCATGCTGCTCTTGTCCATGGCTCCTGCCTGGCTCTCTGTTGTGGGCACAGCAGGCAGGTTCCATCTGTGCTCATGAGCACAGAGAAGTGCAGGAATTGGTGTGTGATGGGTGCCCTGGCACTGCAAGGCCGTTCTGGATGTGAGCACAGGCTTTGTGCCAGCCATAACCCCTTCCCCTCACCCATGTGCCCAGAGGTGACCCCCTCCTTGCCCCCACAGGCTTCGTGCTCCAGTACTCGGTGGACAACAGCGAGGAGTGGAAGGATGTGTTCATCAGCTCCTCGGAGCGCTCCTTCAAGCTGGAGAGCCTCAAGTGTGGCACCTGGTACAAGGTGAAGCTGGCAGCCAAGAACAGCGTCGGCGCCGGCCGCATCAGCGAGATCATCGAGGCCAAGACCCACGGCAGAGGTGAGCCTGGCCCCTGGTGTCCCTGCCCCACCACAGGGGTCCCTTCTCCACCCTCCTCCTGTCCCTCGCCAGCCGGGGTCTCTGTACAAATCACAAATGGGACGGGGCTGCTGTGGAACTGCCTTGAGCTGTTTTATTTTCCAGCATCAGTCTCATTACATGGTTATGACAATGGGAAGATGCCACCAGCTCACATCCCAGGCAGCAG
>JAWWEY010000092.1:6512249-6558369 GCA_035582745.1 Loriotus luctuosus
CCCCTGACACTGCAGGAGGGCTGCAGCCACAATTCCAATGGGACTGCTGCCAGCACCCTGACCCACAGGGTGTCAGGCTGGGTTCTGACTCTGTCAGTGCTGCTCTGGTGTACTGCATTGTTTATTTTATCCTTTAATTTTCTTGCCTATTAAAGAACTATTATTTCCTGCTCCCATATTTTTGCCTCAGAGCCCCTTAATTCAAAATTTATAGCAATTCAGAGGGGTGAGGAGGGTTTACATTCTCCATTTCAGGGGAGGCTCCTGCCTTCCTTAGCAGACTCTTGTCTTTCCAAACCAAGACACTGAACAAACCTGGGATCCCTGGAGATCATCCCCTTAGGGCCTCACTCGCCAAGCACTAGTGCTCCCCACCACCTCTGAGTTTTGAGGTTCCTGCTGCCAGGTGAGTTAGGCAGAAGTGTAATTCCTAATGCTTTATAATTCAGTGAGTACCAAAGCAGGAAAAACACAGAACAGGAGCTTCTTTTTAGTCCCTGAAAACTTAATCATTGTGTTGTGTAAAAGATCACTCATTTCAAGGCCTGACATGTGAGTTGCCCTTTTTTAATTAGAGCCAAGGGACAAGAAACCATTGCACCATAAAGTCCAAGTCTTTATGCATTTATTTACTATTGTTTCACTGGCTGTTAAACTATTTGCTAGTACTCATCCCAAATTCATGAAGTACTATAAATACTCGCAGAGAAAAACTTCATTACTTTTTCATAAAGGACAAGAAATACATTTGGGAAGTTGAGTTTAGTAGTCATGCTTATAAACAACTGAGGGCTTGCTGGGTTCCCATTACAATCTTGTCAGGTGGCACCTATGTTCTGAGCACTGGGTGGCCTATTCCAAGTGTAAGATGAAAAAATTAAGCATTTCTAATTAGACATATTCCCATATGTGGGAGGCACAACCACCCTCTGATGGTATACTTCATAAAATCTCTAAATTTGGTGGAAAATCATCACTACCTATTGACACCTGCCAAGCTTCACTTTTGATTTTTAACCCCAGGTCCTCTTTTAGGTCCCTTCACACTGCCAAATAAAATTATTTTGGTATGGGTAGGAATGGAGTTCTGCCCATTTGTTAAGAAAACATTTTGGTGGACTCTGGCTCTCAAACTCAGTGCCTAGGAATCCTTAAAATGTGACAATCTCTCATTCAGGTTAGAACAAACTTGGCCTGATGGAAAAGAGGTGGTTTTGTTCCTTGCTTGTGGTGTCTTGGCACAGACCTGTGGTGGTGATGGGGGGCACTGCTGTTACCCTTAATAGATTTTACCTCAGACATAATCTGGCTCAAGTTTTCAAATTGTCATTACTGTACTCATTATACCCACTTAAGTGATATTTTAAACTTTGCTCTGAGTCACCAAGTAGGCTTTCTCCCTTCCCACTCATTTGTAATATTTTCTATATATTCACCCAGGTTAATGCTCATTAATTTAGGTACCAAAATTAATAATCCCCTGATAAAATACTCCAGTTTAAATAACTCCTTTGGCAGATGTCATGTGTGAGTCATAATGTATTCCCACCACTTTGAGAAGAATATTGTTCACAGTGTCACATCCAGAAACATCAAATTATCTCCTGAATATTTAGAAATGAGTGTATATTTGGTAACTAGAAAGAAGAGATATGAATGCATGATCCAAAATGCTATTACTGTAGTGATATTTATTAGGTGTTTTTATTTGTTGGCTGCAATATAGTAGTTTAAACAGATCTGACTTATTTTCAAAAGTCAAATGGATAAGATACTCTTAAGGGAATGCTGGTAAGCATTTTCTAAACTAATTTTCTTGCTGGCTGGGAGAACTTTGATATATCCCTCAGCCATCCCTTTTATAGCTTGGTCTGCACTGAGCTTGGCTTCAAAATCAGGCAGTCTGGGAGAGCAGAAGTAAATGTGCTGCTCTGTCCCTGTCCCATTGCCAGTTTTCAGGAATGCCAATGCCTTGGCTTTCCCAGGTGGTGTGGTTTATCCCTCAATGGCAGCTAAATACCCCTCAAATGCTCACTCCCACCCACCCTGCTGGGATGGGGAGGAAAATCAGGAGAATTAGTTTTAAAAAAATCCCAAACTCATGGATTGAGAGAAAAACAGTTTAGTAATTGAAAAACAGTAAAATATACTACTACTACTACTAATAATAATAATAATATTAATAATAATAACAATAATATTTGAAAATAAAAAAAAAAGAAAATAAATTAAAACAAAGGCAGACAAGTGATGCACAATGCAATTGCTCACCACCCAATGACTGATGCCAAGTCTGTCCCCAACCACCAACCCTCACCTCCTGGCCAACTGCTCCTGGGTTACACACTGGGTGTGGCATTCACATTCTCTGAAAAAATTCCTTCTCCCAGGACTTTTCTCCTGGGAAGCTGAGAGGCCTCAGAGAAAAGGAAAACAATTCTCATCTCCTTTGCTCCTCCTGTGTTTTGCTCATGTGGAATGTGTTTGGAGCTTGTTTACCCACAGGTGATTGTTTCATTGGATTCTGCTGTGAGTTGTTTTCACTCGTTGGCCAATCAGGACCAAGCTGTGTCAGGACTCTGGAGAGAGTCACGAGTTCTCATTATTATCTTTTTAGCATTGAGTAAGTATCCTTTCTGTATTCTTTAGTATAGTATAGTATTCTTTATATAATATAGTATCATTAAGTAATAAATTAGCCTTCTGAGAACATGGAGTCAGGTGCATCACTCCTGCCTTTGTTGGGGCATGCCCTGCAAATACAATACAATGGGCATGGCCTTCTGTGCCTTGGATATTCCATTCCTTTGGAATATCCTTATGGCCAGCTTGGGTCAGCTGTCCTGGCTGTGTCCCCTCTACCTTCCTGTGCATCTCCTCCCTCCCACAGCATGGGAAACTGAGAAGTCCTTGGCTCGGGGTAAGCACTGCTCAACATCTAAAACCTCACTGTGCTATCAGCATCACTGCCACACTAAATCCAGATTCCAGCTACTGGGAAGAAAGTGAATTCTATCCCAGATGAAAGCAGAACACTTGGTTTTAGTAGCTAGTGTGGGGAAGCAACAGGCTGGAATGAATCTGGAGGCTGTGGTGTCATCTTGGTAGCTGCTTGTCTATGGCACCAATCAATGCATGCCAATAAACACCTCTCCTGCAAAGAGCCTGCCACATTTCCTCCCTCGGAGAAGAGGGAGCAAGGGCTTGCTGGGGTGTGTCCAAACTCTCCAGAGTGTGGCTCTAGCTGCCTGTTTGCTCAGCCTGCTAACAGGGAGGGACGCTGCTGCTAGATCATGGCCAGCAGATCCCCCCATCGAGCTTTTGCCATGTCAGCTCCTACTTGTGGAAAGCTCCACCTGCAGGTTTGCAGAATGTGATGTCTAAAAACAGATTGGCACTGAGAACCAGGAAGGGTCCTGCTAGACTGCTGACAGGTGGAGAGCAGCAGCCCTGTGTGTGCCAAGGTTTGGAAATCAAGATCATTGTCCCGGGCCTCTGTACAAATCACAAACAGGACAGGACTGCTAGGAACGTGCCTTGAGCTGTTTTATTTTCCAGCACCACTCTCATTACATGGTTATGACAATGGGAAGATGCTATCAGCTCATATCTCAGGCAGCAGACCAAGAACTTAATGTTTCAACTCACTTTATAAGTTTTTTGACCAATCACATAAAACAAAAGCACATTGACAGTAGTTCCATCCAGCCACTAGAACCACACGTATCTTCAGTTAAAACAATGCTTGCTTATTTTGAATGCAATACCTGCTTGTAAAACACAATGCACAGAGCTCCACTATTAAGCTTAGAACTTCCTAATCTTGCTAGATAAACTTTTCTGCAGCTTAGGGAGTTATTCTAGACAAGCATTAATACACAGACCATTGTTCTATTTGCCCTTGTTTTCTACTTTTAAAATAATTTTTCTGCTGACCTATCTCATGGCTGCTGCCTAGCTCTAATCACAGTTCTACTATCTCTGAGGCCTGCCTTTTGCACCTTTCCCAAAACCCTCTGATTTTGTGGATTCCCACAGAGCCCTCCTTCAGCAAGGACCAGCACCTCTTCACCCACATCAACTCCACGCACGCCAGGCTGAACCTGCAGGGCTGGAGCAGCGGGGGCTGCCCCATCACCGCCATCGTCCTGGAGTACCGGCCCAAGGGCAACTGGGTGTGGCAGAGCCTGCGCACCAACAGCTCCAGCGAGGTGTTCCTGACCGAGCTGCGCGAGGCCACCTGGTACGAGCTGCGCATGAAGGCCTGCAACAGCGCCGGCTGCGGCAACGAGACCGCGCAGTTCGCCACGCTGGACTACGACGGCAGTGAGTGGGGACACGGGCTGGGATTGACACCAGAGAGGGGGGTCCTGGCACGCTGAGTGCCCACCCGCCCCTGCTCTGCCCTAGGCACCATCCCCCCGATCAAGTCTGCCCAAGGGGAAGGGGATGACGTGAAGAAGCTCTTCACCATCGCCTGCCCCGTGATCCTGGCCACGCTGGGAGTGGCCCTGCTCTTCATCATCCGCAAGAAGAGGAAGGAGAAGCGGCTGAAGAGGCTTCGAGGTGAGATGGGATTCAGAGGCACAGCACACGGGACCCCAGGTTGTGTTCCTGGGCTGCCTCATTGTGCCTAAACTGCTCCCTTACAAAAAACTTCTTGGTTTTTGTGTCTCCTGCACAGATGCGAAGAGTTTGGCAGAAATGCTGATCAGGTGAGTCTCGCATCTGCTTGTGGCTGGGACTGGGTGGGCAGGCAGGGAATAGGTGGTGCTGAGGGTGGTCGTGGCTGCTTTTAAGCCCAAGTACAGCCCTCACTCAGTTTCAGACCTTCTCACACTCACACCAGTGAGGGCTGTGGCAGTGACTCTGTGGCACAGCAACCCAGTGCTGCTGGCTGCTCCTGCCTGCCCGAGGGTCCACATTGGAGCTTGCCTGGGTAGAGCTGAGCCCCGGGTGGGCTGGCTGGTGGCAATCCCCAGCCCCTGGCAGGCTGGAGCCGCCGGGGCTCTGTCCGGTAATGGGCGGGCCTGCGTCCCCTCTCACCTCACAGCAAGAATAACCGCAGCTTTGACACGCCGGTGAAGGGGCCCCCGCAGGGCCCCCGCCTGCACATCGACATCCCGCGGGTGCAGCTCCTCATCGAGGACAAGGAGGGCATCAAGCAGCTGGGTAAGCACAGGCAAAGCTCCCACCCCCTGCTGCCCCAGAGTGCTGGGGTGCCATGGATGAACTGTGGGCCAGCAGGTGCCTACAGTGCCTGGCCAGGGAGAGGTCTGAGCTCCAGCTGCCTCCCACAGGGGATGACAAAGCCACGATCCCAGTGACCGACACGGAGTTCAGCCAGGCAGTGAACCCCCAGAGCTTCTGCACGGGCGTCTCTCTGCATCACCCGGCCCTGATCCAGAACACAGGGCCCCTCATCGACATGTCCGACATCCGCCCTGGCACCAGTGAGTGTGTGGGGCTGGGCTGGCTGTGCTGGGGCTGCACACACGGGGCAGGGGTGGGGAATATCCTCCAGCACTGACTGTGTCCAAAGGCAGCTGCTGGGGAGGCAGAAGGGGTAGGCTGTGCTCCGGGGAGAGGGGACAGCATCCTGGGTGTAAGGGACTCACCGTGACTCTGCCACCCTTGTGCCACAGACCCTGTGTCAAGGAAGAGCGTGAAGTCTGCGCACAGCACCCGTAACCGGTACTCCAGCCAGTGGACACTCACCAAGTGCCAGGCGTCCACCCCCGCACGGACCCTCACCTCGGACTGGAGGACAGTGGGCTCCCAGCATGGCATCACTGTCACTGAGAGTGACAGCTACAGCGCCAGCCTCTCGCAGGACACAGGTATGCAGGGCCACTGCCTCCCTGGCAGTAATCTGCTGCTTTGGGACTCACAGAGAGCCCACACTGTGAGCTCAGGGTGACTGCAGAACTTATAGTGGGATTGTGGAGCCATGACTTGGTGGCTCTGAACAACCAGGGCCTTGCCCAGCTGTGGGAACAGATAGAATCATTAAAAACCAAAGTGGTTTGGGTTTGAAGGGACCTCATTGCTCATCTTGTTCCACCCCTCCACTAGACGTGGTTGCTCTATGTCCTGTCCAACCTGCCCTTGAGGGTGACCAGGTGTATCCCAGCAGGGACAGCCTGGGCACTCCCATGACGTGGACAGAGTCATTCCCGTGCCAGGGAGAGGTCTCAGGTGGGTGACACATTCTCTTCCTACAGACAAGGGGCGGAACAGCATGGTGTCCACGGAGAGCGCCTCGTCCACCTACGAGGAGCTGGCGCGCGCCTACGAGCACGCCAAGCTGGAGGAGCAGCTGCAGCACGCCAAGTTCGAGATCACCGAGTGCTTCATCTCCGACAGCTCCTCGGACCAGATGACCACGGGCACCACGGACAACGCCGACAGCATGACCTCCATGAGCACCCCGTCCGAGCCCGGCATCTGCCGCTTCACCGCCTCGCCGCCCAAGCCCCAGGACAGCGAGCGGGGCAAGGGCGTGGCCGTGCCCATCCCACACCGCGCCAGCAAGAGTAGGTTCCCAGGGGCTCCCTGGGGGTCCTGCCCTTCCTCAATGCCCCAGAGCTTCCCAAAATCCTTTGGAGGCCTTCCCAGTCCTGTATTCCTCTGCATTCTTGGTATTTCTCCCTGTGGTGTACTGTTCTGTCTCTACTGCTTGATGTTGTTCCCCATTTCTTGGTACTTCATCCTTTCCTTGGCATTCCATCCCTTCCTTGGTATTCCACCCAATCTTTGGTATTTTTTTGCCCAGTTCCTTGGTATTTCTCCCCATTCTTTAGTATTCTTTCCTATGCTTTAGTATTTTTTCCCTTATATTTTACTGTTCCTTCCCATTTTTCAGTATTCCTTCCTATTTGGTAGCATTACTTACTGTTCTTTCCACATCCCTCGATATTTCCCCATGGTTTTTTTAAATTATTCCTTCCCATTTCTAGTATCCCTGGCTATTCTTTACTGTTCATTCCCATTCTTGAGAATTCCTTTCTATTTTTTGGCATCCTTACAGTTCTTTCCTCACTGATTGATATTTTTCATTATTTGTTTGTTGTTTTTTATTATTCTTTTCCATTCTTTGGTGTTCCATCCCATTTTTTAGTATCCCTGGCTATTCTTTACTCTTTCTTCACCTTCCTTAGTATTCATTACCATTTTTAAATATCCATCAGTATTCCTTGTTATTCCCCCCCATTTTTCAGCACTGCCCCAGACTCTCAGTACCTTCCCTGTTTTTTGGTGTTCTCAGTATTTCCCTGCCTTGTTTTTAGTATTTTTCAGTATGTATCAGTATTTTTCCCCTTGCTTTAGTGTTCATCAGTATTCCTTTGTATTCCTCAGTATTTCTCCCCTATCCTTAGTGCTAGAACCCCGACAATCTCCCACCTCCATGAGTTTTATTACATCAAAATAGAACAACACCAGGAAGATACATAAAAAATACATAGGTAGGAATTGATAGTTAATGTATTTACTGATTATATAACACACAATATGATGGGATCATTTTTCTCTTCAAATTAGACCACATATTTTTATGGCATAGTTTAAGTAGCACAGAGTGTATTAGGTGTAACACCGCTGTAACCTTAAAAAAAAGGAATTTACAGAACCTATAATAAAGCATACAAGTTTTAAGGCAATAGTGCTATAATATAAATATAATATATTTATATAATATATAAAACCAATATAACACCTGCAAAAGACAATATAATAACGCAGGGCTTCATATATATAAAAATATATATTACATTATTTTTATATATTTAACTATATATTTTTATATGTTTATTTCCAAATACATACACTTATATAAAATAAATTTATACATAAATTTTTTATCTTCTTAATATAGATTTTTCTATATTGATATATAAATTTCAGTATTTCATATAACAATTTCTATATTTCCATACAAAATTTTATACATTTATATTTATAAATTATATATAATTATATGTAAGTTTTTATATATTTATATAGAGATTAATGTACATATCTATATCGTAAAGTTTTTCTATTTTATTATAGAAATCTATATGTATTTATATAGAGATTTATGTACATTTTTATATAAATAATAACCATTATCTATTTTTAATTTATTTATAATATTTATTTTATTATATATAATATTTATTTTATGTAATAATGTTTATATTTTAATACAAAAAATTATAGATATATATACATAACCATAACTCCTTGAATTAAGGTACTAATACATATAATCCCATATCTATATGTGCTGTATCTTATATTAACACCACAGATCCTGCAATACATTCTCTCCACATCCTGTGAAGAGAGGAACGTGCCCTTGCAGCACACACTGCACAATATATACAATTAAAGGGGTAATGCTCTATGCCTGGAGGTGTTATATATCGCAAATATAAAAGGCAAACTAATAACAAGGCCTTTACATCTATGGACATATAAATCCTTAAATTAAGGCCCTACAGCTGGAGGTGATGCTGTAGAACACAAAGGGAGCAGTAATAGAACAGAAATAAAACCCTCTAACGCCAATAACAGCCAATATAACAACACAGGTTATCCATACATGGACATAAAACCCCTAAATTAGGGCACTAACTATAGATGATGCCATAACACAGCACAGCAGCAGCTGTGGTTTATGGCAGCACAGCCACTCACCTTGGCAGAGTACAGCTGGGTATAGGACACACCACATCCCTCTGCTGGATGCTGGCACAGGTGGGACACAGAGCACAAGGAACGTTTCCCCCTGTCCTTTACAGAACAGGATCTGTGCCTGTCCTGTGTCAGAACTTCAGCATCACGTTGTTATTATAATACTATGTCACACTGTACATTCAGCATTACTCACATGATAACATCTATCACTGTACATTTAGCACTAGAATTAGCACTATTACATCATCATACATTACAGGACACTGTGTACAGCGTTGAACGCTAGAGCTTGACACATCCCAGGCATTGCACTGCATGGAGTGGGACAATTTTGGGATGATGATGTGACACATTCTTTATAGCACAGCGCGTTCTCTGCGGCACAACACGTTCTCCCTCTGCAGCAGGACCTGTTCTGTGTCGCACAACATGTTCTCAATAGAACAACACATTCTCTGTAGCCCAGCGCATTCTCTGTAGCACAGAGGTTCTCCATAGCCCAACCTGTTCTGTGTAGCACAACACGTTTTCAATAGAACACGTTCTCTGTAGCCCAACACATTCTCTGTAGCACAGGTTCTCCATAGAACAGGTTCTCCATAGCCCAACATGTTCTCCATAGCCCAATTCATTCTCCATAACCCAACATGTTCTCCACAGCCCAATTCATTCTCCATAACCTAACATGTTCTCCACAGCCCAATTCATTCTCCATAACCCAATATGTTCTCCACAGCCCAACTCATTCTCCATAACCCAACACG
Source organism: Loriotus luctuosus (assembly GCA_035582745.1). Taxonomy (NCBI): domain Eukaryota; kingdom Metazoa; phylum Chordata; class Aves; order Passeriformes; family Thraupidae; genus Loriotus; species Loriotus luctuosus. The sequence goes on from JAWWEY010000092.1 coordinate 6,521,696, forward strand.
TTCTCCACAGCCCAACTCATTCTCCATAGTCCGTGTTCTCCATAGCCCAACGTGTTCTCCGTAGCTCAGTTCATTCTCCACAGCACATGTTCTCCGTAGCCCAACGCCAACACGTCCAGAGGGTGGGGGGCAATAGGGTCCCTACCGAGCCTTACCTGCCTGCTCTTCCCTCGGCAGGTGACTACTGCAACCTCCCGCTGTACGTCAAGTCGGAGGCCTTCTTCCGCAAGCCCGACGCGCACGAGCCGTGCCCGGTGGTGCCGCCGCGGGAAGCCTCCATCCGCAACCTGGCGCGGGCGTACCACGCGCAGGCCCGGCACATGACGCTGGAGCCCGGCGCCAAGCCCCTGGGGCTGCCTCCCCCGGCCTCCGCCGCAACCACCTTACCTCAGAGGACTCTCCCCATGCCCGGCCCGGCCGGCCCCGCGCCCGCCGCCAGCGCCGCCCCGGCTCCCCCCGTGCCCGCCGAGCCCCCCGTGCCCGCCGGTGCCGCCGCCGAGGCGCGGGTGCCCACGCACTCCAAAGTGGGGGGCTCCAGGGACTCGCTGCTGGAGATGAGCACGTCGGGGGTAGGCAGGTCTCAAAAACAGGGCGCCGGAGCCTACTCCAAGTCCTACACGCTGGTGTAGGGCCGACGCCGGATGCTGCTCGTTTCCCCGCGCCGTTTATATTTAATTAACAAACTTGTACATAACGGACTCTTTTGTATAAATGAAGCTATTTTCTTCTTCTCCGAACAGAAAAAGAAACCAGGGCACAAAGAATTTGATGTTACAGATTTAAAAATATAATATATATGTAAACATATATATATATTTCACATCATTTTGAAAGGGGCACAAGGAAAGACTCAGCGACTTTTTTTTTTTTTCTCTCCCTGATCTTGTCGGTGGTTTTAAAAAAGGAACGTCTCCGAGACATTGCATGCTATTTTACTGTTCTGAAAACAGCAGGAGTTGCTTCAATTTGCAAATGCTTATGTGTTAATACCTTTTTCTATGAAAAAAAACCCAGCGCTGTGTGCAATAAAGGTTATGTTTATATGTGGGGCGTTTGTGAAGTGAGCAGGGAATTAGGCAGAGCAGGGCTGGGGCAGGATTGGGCAGGAGGATGGAGAGGGACAGCCAAAGCGCAGAAATATGAAGACAAGGGGTCGAATATTAGAGAATAATAAGGCAATTAGCCACCTGCAGAGCTGTGGGGCAGCAGGAGGGTCAGGAACTGGAGCAGGGTCCTGGGAATGGTTCCATGGAGGAGGACAGACCAGAGTGTGCCACAGCCTTGAGAGAGCAGTACCAAGCCCAGCTCCAGCCCAGGACAAAGCATGGTGCCAAACGGGAATCCTGGCCCAGCTGCCCAGACCCTCGGGAGCCACAGCAGAGCTCTGGCAGCTCACGGTAAGTGCAGGGTGGCTCCAGCACGGGATCCAGCATCCAGCGAGGCCCAGCAGCTCCTCCAGACAGGGTCTTGCTCCCTGGGACGTGTCCCAGCCCCAGCTGGGATCAGGAGAAGGAGCATTGCTGTCCTTGGTCACTCTGGAACGTGTCGTGGTGGATCCAGCACAGCCTGGAGCCCAGGGAATGCAGCACAGAGCCCTGTCCCTGGTGTCTCTGCCTCCTGAATCCTGGTGAATCATGGCTCAGGGCAGCACAGCACTGCACAGGTGCCCCAAGACACAGGGCAGCACAGAGAACCACCCAGCACAACCTCACCCCAAAATTTGTTCTTATTTTCCCCTTAGTTTTCACCACCAGCCACACCAATATCAGACCAAAGAAATGCTGAAGCTACTTCCCCCCTTTCATACAAGGTTGTGAAAACAAGAGCACTTGAAACCCCCGGGCTGCCAGCCCTCCACACCTGCTCCAAAGGCAAAAAACAGCTCAGGCCATTATTAACTCTTGTTTTAGGTACCCAAAGTAGAACTTGCCCTTTCTGAGGGGCTTCTGGTGCTGTCTGAGGTGTAGTTAACTAATTGCACTTTCATTTCCTTTTTTCCTGTAATTTATAAGCTCAAGTTTCCATTACTTTCCCATCTATGAAGGCTACCAGCTGGGTCCAGCTCTTTCCTTACAAACAGATCCATTTTCTATTTTAGCCCAAAGCTGTTGGAGCATCTACACACAGATTTGTACCACTCTCTCTTTTTTTTTTTTTTTCTGCTCTTGACAGGGTTTAATTCATCAGCTATAATCAAGCACTGCAGAGGTCATTTTTTTTCAACCTCTCTCTCTCCTTGATTTTTTTTGTTTTTAATTGGAGTACCCAAATTAAAATGACATGCAAATACAGTGATGTTACTGCAGCTCTGCAGTGCCCTTCCCAGCCTGCTGGCACACTGGCCAGCAGAGCCTCCTTTGCCATCTGGTTCTTCCTAACGAAGGTAACTCCTGCAATCCTGCAGAGCAGGAAGTGCCTTGGCCAGAGCCTGGCAGCTGTTCACTTCTGGGGCTTGAGGAACAAGCTGCTGAGACAATTTCTTGTGCCCATTTTTTATAATTTTTGGCCACTGTTCAGGTACCCCTCAGAGCCAACCTCTGTCAAGGAAGATCCCACATGGAGAGGGGCACCACCCTTCCCAGCCAGGCTGGTGGGGAGGCATCAGAGCACATAATGTCTCTAAACCATTATACAACACAGGTTTTAAAGAAAACCAAGTGCCCAGCCCTTAAACCAGGGTCACAGCCAGGCAGCACCTTCAAAATACCAACCCTAGGCTTAGAATAGAAATAGAAGGGGAAAACAGAATTAAAAATAGAAGAGGCAAGAAAAGGCAAGCCGTGAGAGTAAGCAGATTAGCAAGATAAAAAGAGGAACAGATTAACAGAGATTAATACAACTTTATTGGAATTGGCTAGTACAGATTTCCTTCTACATCTCAGCAAGGATCCCCCCCTTCCCTTCCCCAGCAGGCACAAGCCCTGGCCCTGCACAGTTTAACACAGCACGAGTTTCCAGCAGTCCCCCCGAGCCCCTGCCACCCCCTGCTCCCAGGGAGCCCCCTGGGCTTCAGCACAGCAGGATGGGAAGGAGAACAGCCCCCTCAGCTCTGCCTCCCAACAGCAGAGAAGCCACCAAGCTCAGGAATGCCCCAGAGGAGCAGGCCAGGGGCTGGGTGGGCTCCAAGCCCAACCCCAGCATTGCCAGGGGCTGCCTGGGGAAGGAAAGTGGGGTCAGCCTCAGGACACAGAGCCCCTGCTCTGGAAGCAGGACACCCCAAGCAGCTCTCCCCAAAGGAAAGGTAAGAGCAGCTCCCAGCTCACCTCCTGCTCCCCTCCTCACCTGCAGCACGTTCCCCTGGCAATGTCCCACCCAGGCTGGCCCCACAGCCTGTGCTGGCCACACAGAGCAGGGGACAAAGGCAACTGTTCCCCCCAGCTCCAGAGGCAGAGTGGAGGAGGTGGAGGCACAGGGGAGGGTCCTTGGGGTGAAACAAGCCCCAGCTGGGCAGGGTCAGCCTGCACAATCAGACTCTGCTGTGCAGGACCCCCTCCCACCCACACAGCTGCTGGGGCTCACAGCGTCACTCAAGGGCTGGTCAAGGCTCCCAGACGTGCTGTCCCCTCTGTGCCCTGGCCCACGAAGTGATGCTGTCTGGGGAAGGACTGAGCAGGACAGAGAACTCCCTGTGAGCACCAACACGAGGGCAGGGAACCTACACCTGCACCAGGAGCTACGGACGGGGGGCAGGCTCACAGTCACCACGGCCCCAAATGCCTCTGGGGTACAGAACACACAGACAGCAGGGACAGGGCAGGCCACAGGTGGCTGCTGTGGCTACTTCTTCTCCTGCTTCTGCTGCTGGTACCTCCTGAAGTGGGTCTGGATGGTGATGGCTGCCCTCTCAGATGGGTCAGTGACCTTGCTCTCCTTGCTGCCATCAGGGGTCGCGTCACCTGGGGGGCACACGGAGCATCACAGTGAGCACAGACAGTACCAGCAGACCTGAACAGGCTCCACGGAGCAGGGCAGGGCTCTGGCATCACCCCCACGGGGTCAGTGGCCTCCCCATTCCCCAGACAGGACATCTGTCCCCGCTGCAGGGCTGACAGATGAAACCAGCACTGTGCCAGCTCACAGGGACATGCCCAGGGCACCAGGAGCAGGGGGCAGAGCAAAGCCCAGCCTCCCTGGCAGGGCTGAGCCCTCTATTTACCCAGCCCCAGTCCCCAAGGCAGCAGCTTCCCCACGTTCAATCAGCACGTAGGATGCTCACTTACTTTCGCACACACAAATAGGATTAGAAGCCAGCCCGGCCCCGCGCAGCAATAAAGCTCTGACGCTGACAAACGGGAGCCCTCCCCACTCCTGCCTAATGTGGCATTAGGGAAGTATTGTGAAATTCAACAGGAACTGCATCAAAGGCACTCAGCGGTGCTCCTCTAAGCCGCTGTGTCACCGCTAAGCACCCCCCGAGCAGCCATCAGCAATCCTGGGGCCAGATGCTGCCGAATAAACCCACGCTGCCACCTGAACCCATCTCCTTCCCTGCCTGAGAGGAACTGCAGAGTAAAAGGATAAATAAAGGAGAGAGTGGGCTCCCCCCTACCCTGCCCAACAGGACATTGCCAGCTGTGAACCCTGCCCAGGGGCAGAGGCTGAGGACAGGCACAGCTGGGCACTGGCAGGGCGAGCCCTGGTCGTGCAGCTCTGCCAGGAGCTCACCTGCCTGAGGGGCTCAGCCCTGGCACCCCCAGAGCTGCCCGAGGGGCTCAGCAGCCCCTGGCACCCCACACCTGCCCGAGGGGCTCAGCCCTTGGCACCCCCACACCTGCCCGAGGGGCTCAGCCCCTGGCACCCCCACACCTGCCCCTGTTTGCAGGGAGCCCCTGCAGCAGCCAGGCTGCCAGAGCTCCTGGCCATGGGCAGGGGTGGCAGCCCCAGCCTCCCCAGCCCATGATCCGCTCAGCACTGAGAATAGAAGGGCTCAAATCCTCTTTGCTGAGCACTGCAGGGCCTCGGGACAGGCCCAAAGAGAGGAGGGGGGTTCTCCCAGAAGCAGGAGCAAGGGGCTGTTCGTGGGACAGCATGGCCCCAGCTGAGTCAGGGGGGCAGGTTCCCAGAGGAGCAGGGCTCTGCACAGACACACTGGGGTTACAAATTCAGCCCTGCAGCACTGGGACCTTCACTGGCTGGTGCTGCATACAGTAACAAATATCTCATCATCAAATACCCCTTGACAATGTCACAGACATATCTGGGGAAGGAGAAAGAGGCCAAGAAGGATGCAGCTACTGCAATGCCTGCTCCTCTGCTGCATCCACAGCCCCAGCCAGGAGTTCCACCCGTTTCTTGTGTTGATTGGGGTTTTCTTCCCAGCCTCCCTGCCCGTTCCACACTCACCTTTCTCTCCTGAAAGAGAGTAGATGCTGTTGTGCCGGGAGTTCCTGCCTCTCTAGAAAGGTAGAGAAATAAAATAAAAGTTACTTCTATCCCAGGCAGAGGCAGTGAGGGCAGCCCCTTCCAGGCCAGCCAGGAACCCTTCCACTCTCCATTCCCTTTAGGAAACTGCAACATGCTCACTCTTGTTCCCTTAAAGAGCACTGATTAATTAATCTGCATTTATGGAAAGACCTCCAAGGAGAGGCAGGAAACAGCTCTGCATCCAAACCCAGAGCTGTGAGATGCTGCAGTCCATGGATGGATGTTGGCACTGGCTATCCTCACTGGATCTGCATTTCAAACCAGTAAGGAGGCAGCCCCTACACCATGAACCTGCAGCTCCTGGGCTGCCAGGTCTACCAGGGGAAATTTCCATTTCTAAAAATAAGCTTGAATTTGTCTGCAAATACCTGCTTACCCTGCCCTCCTGGCATTGCATTTCCCCCTTGCCTAAACCTGCAGGCTGCCTGGCTCACAGCTGCCCCTGCAGCAGCACTGCCACCCCAAGCCAGCTGTCCTGGCAGTGCCAGCATCCCTCACCTCTCCTGGCTGTCCCAGCAGTGCCAGCAGCCTCACCTGGCTGTCCTGGCAGTGCCAGCATCCCTCAGCTCCCTGTCCCAGCAGTGCCAGCCTCCCTCCCCTCCCCGTGCCAGCCTCCCTCACCTCGCTGTCCCGGCTGGTGCGGCGGCTCTGGGACACGCACTGGATCTGCCAGGGCAGGGGCTGGTACACCAGGTAGGGCAGGGGCTCCTCACGGAACAGGTTGGTGCCCAGCTGCACCCGGGGAAGGTTTTTCAGCAGGGAAGAGCACAGGAGAGGAAGAGGAACAGAAAGAGCTGCTCAGGCTCGCTCAGCACCAGAGACCCCAGCCCTGCCCAGCCACAGCGACCCCACAGAGCCCCCAGCCCTCCTGCCCAGGTGGTTTAGGAGGCACAGCAGTGCCAGCTTTGGGGGTTCAGGAGGCACAGCAGTGCCAGCTTTGGGGGTTCAGGAGGCACAGCAGCCATTCCCAGCAGGGCAGGCAGGAGCTGCTGCCTCCTCTCCCCACCCCAGGTGAGCACAGCCCTGCAGCAATCCAGCTCCCTCTGGGAGGACTCACCTGCCTGACCACCCTCACCACGAAGAACAGCGCTGTCATCAGGGTGCCCAGCATGGCCAGGGGCTCTGCCAGCAGCACTCCAGCACCTCCAGCAGCAGGACTGAACTGTGCCTCCTTGGGCAGGCACAGGCCAAGCCCCTTAATGAGCTTACAGCCCTGCTCAGCTGCTGAAGTAATCAGGCTCTGCCCTTTTGCTCTTCTAATCGCAGAGTTTCTCCAACAGACAGTGCTGGCATTCCAGGAAAGGCAAATCCTCTGCTCCAGGAGCAGGGACAGACAGCCCAGCCCACAGCTGCTCCCTGGGGACCACCTCAGCAGGGTCACAGCCCCCCACACCCCAGCTGGGATTTGGGATGTCCCAGAACCTCCCTGAACTGCTCAGCAGTGGGGTGGGAGACTCATCCCCAGCAGTGCCTGCCTGGACACTGTGCTGCCTCCAGAGCTCCTATCCAGCTCTCCAGAGGGCAAAGACACACCAGGTTTTGGGGTTTTTCACCCCATTTGCTGCTCAGCCACAGGAGCAACTGGGGCCAAAAAAAAGCCTGGTGATGGTTTGTTTTCTTTTTAAGGACGAAACCACCAGCCTCCACTTGTCCCCAGGCAGCTGATGCACCCCCTGCTCCCCCTGTGCCCCACCTGATGCTCCCCCTGTGCCTCCCCTGATGCCCACCCTGCTCCCCCTGTGCCCCACCTGATGCTCCCCCTCTGCCTCCCCTGATGCCCACCCTGCTCCCCCTGTGCCTCACCAGCTCCCACAGGCTGCTGGCAGGAGATGGGAGCAGAAGAACACGTCCCCAAGCCTCCCCAGCTCCTGGTGAGTGTCACTCAGAGATCCCAGAGCACCCAGCACGCTGCTGGGACAGTTCCTGGCTGCTCCCAAAGCCAGGGAAAGCAGCAGCCCCAGCCAAGCTGCAGTGAGCCATCTTTCACAGCTCCCGGGCTGCCAGAGCGATGCCTTGCTTGCGTTTTGTAGTTTTGGTTTTCAGCTTTCTTCTCGCTGCCTCTGCATTTGCTACCCTGTCCAGACACTTAAAAGAACAATGGTAACAAAGCCCCAGCGAGCTTAAGTGGTCTTGGGAAGTGCCAGAAGTGACCTTGACAAGAAAAACCCTGAGAGAGCCCAGAGACAGGGGGAGATGTGAGAGGTAAGTACAGCTGGAGACCCAGCTACAACAAAACAGAGTGACAACCACCAGCATCATACAAAACAGGCTCACGTTGATTTAATTTATACAAAACCAGATACAGCTGCTATCCCGGGCTTTAACAGGAAAAAGGAGCACGTTTCAAACCAAGTTATTGTTAAAAAAATGGCATTTCCCTGCACCATTAATGCGTGCTTCTCCCAAAACACAGAAAGCACTCAGTGATATGGCTTGGGCCACAGCAACCACAACTGTGGGGTCCCCTCTAAAACCCCTGACTGGAAGGACTGCCCTCTGAGGATGCAGTAAACTACAAGCAAAACCCCTGCAGGAAGGGGTTTGTGCAGTCCAGCAGCAGGGGGGATACCCGTGCTTGGATCCCTCCCTTCCTAGGAAGGAATAAGGCTATTGAGCAATTACAAATCTCTAGAAAAACAGCAAGGAAAAATAAAATAAATACATTCTGAAGAGTTTCAAAATGGTGTTCATCAAAAATATATTTCCACATTTCTATTTGCATGTAAACGTGCCCGTGCCAGGCTCGGGGTGTGTGCCAGCACTCTGCACACCCAAGGAGCAGGGCAGGGGCTCCCCGTGCCCACCCTGCCCCAGCCCAGGGGCTCTCACAGCACAGGGGTGAGGGGCAGCAGCTCCAGAGCCTCCCCAGCAGCTGTCTCAGCAGAAAGGCTTTGAAGGTGGCTCCTCACAGACGGGCTCCTTGCAGGGCAGCGTCCTCGGCCAGGGGCTCAGCAGCTTCTTAAAGCATCAAATATTTACAGTCAGCTCGGAGCAAACACTGACAAACACAACCAAACAGCACGTTCTGTGAAAGGCTGGCTCCTCCCTGCTGGCCAGGGTGAAACCCTCCCAGCCCCAAGCATCCCAGCGGGCTGGGACACCTCTGCATGTGCCCTTCCCAGAGGAACCTGGTGAGCAGAGCCAGGAGCTGCTGTGAGCTCCAGGAGCTGCCCATCCCAACTCCTCAGCCACTCTCCAGCCTTCCCACAGCCCTGATCCCCATGGGTCTGCTGCAGGAGCAGCAATTCTGGCCTCCAGGATTCATGGCAGGGGCTCCCACCCGTGCATGAAGGAGATCCCAGCTGCTGAGCTGGATCCCTGTCCCCACAAGGGCATGGAGGGCACAGGTGGGGCTGTGCCAGCACCACAGGAGCTCCTCACTGTGCCTGCACAGACCCTCCCCGTGTCCTGCTGCATCAGGGACAGAGCTGCAGCAGCTGCACAGACCCTCCCCATGTCCTGTCACCATCCTGCTGCTCCTGCTGCCATCACAGGGGACAGAGCTGCAGCAGCTGCTTTCCTGCTCAGCTCTGGCCAGCCTGGCATGAAAGGAGCAGGGAGGGCTCCTTCAGACCTGCCACTCTTGGCTCAGGCCCACAGCTTCCACCCCAAACAAGCAGAAATTCCCCAGGAGCCAGAATGTGCCATTCCCTGATTTTACCCCCATTCTGCTGCTCCCATGTGCCAGAGGCCACCTGGCACTGCCCACCTGCCACCAAGCACTGCTGGGGATGGGGCAGGCTCATTTCCTGACCCATTTCCTCCAGCAGAGCCTCAGCTGGATCCACATGCTCCCCCTTGACCAGTTAACTCCAAGTCCTCTGTGATTCACAGCCCTGCCCTGCCATTGCTGGAATACCAATGAGGGCAGTGTTGATTTATTGAAGCCCTGATATGTCACTGCTGGATTAAACAGTCTATAAAGTATATTTGGACACATTAGAGGATTAGAAGAACCCGCCTGGGAAGTTCTCTTCCCCCTTCCACCACTCTCTTGCACAAACACCCAGTTTCAAGGACGTGGCCACAGACACGGTGGAGCTGCCAGGGTGGGCATCCCCAAAACCCAGCCCATGGTGGGGAGCCTGCCCAGGCCCCCCAGCCCACCCTCCCTGCAGGGGAAAACCCCACCTGTCAGTAGTGGTACACCTTGATCTCTCTGTTCTCATCCAGCCCCAGCTGCAGGAGGCTGGGGCTGCTGCCTGGGGGCTGCTGTGCCCGTGGGGAGAGAGCTCTGGCAGCTGGGTGAAGGAAAAGCCTGGCTCACAGCAGGGCCCAGCCCAGCCAGGACAGGTGCTGAGCCAGCCCAGGGCACACAGGCTGTGCTGGGCCTGCTGCATCCCAGTCACACAGAATTAGAGGGGGATGAGGGAATTCAGAGGCACACCACGCTCAGGGCAGCATGGAGCTGTGCTGCTGATATCAGTGTGCACTGAGGAGACACCCAGAGCCCCAGCACAGCCTGGGAGCATCCCTGCTCCCTGCACAGACAGCTCTTGCTGCCTGCATCCAGCCCCGTGCTTCAGGATTCCTCAAACCAGAGCTGGAGAGAGCTCTGGGGGGAGCCCAGCCCTCCCTGCCCCACCAGAGCCCAGCCACACATCCCCAGGTGCCCTCACCTGCTCCCAGGTGCCCTCACCCCCTCCCAGGTGCCCTCATCTCCTCTCAGGTGCCCTCACCTGCTCCCAGGTGCCCTCACCCCCTCCCAGGCTGCCCAGCAGGCCCTGCCCATGCCAAGGGCTCCATCCACAGCACCAGAGGCAGCCCTGCAAAGCCAGAGCCCCTTCTTGCCCACCCCATCCTCCACTCTGCACTGTTCAAATCCATATTTTCAAATCCTCACATTCCCTGCCCCTTCACAGCTGAGCAGCATCCCTGAAGAGCATCACAGCACAGGGAAAGGAAGGGAAACTTCCATATTTTTAAATCCTCATATTCCCTACCCAAACTGCTCCTCTACAGTTGAGCAGCAGCACTGAAGAGCATCTCAACACAGGGAAAAGAAGGGAAACTTCCATATTTTTAAATCCTCACATTCCCAGCTCCCACTGCCCCTCTATGGCTGAGCAGCATTCCTGAAGAGCATCTCAACACAGGGAAAGGAAGGGAAACTTCCTCAGTCAGGTACAGCCCAGAGAGCAGCACACAGATCAGTCCTGCTCCATCTGCTGAACACCTCTGCAGCACCAGGCACTGCAATAGAGGCCAAGGCCTCGAAATTGCTGCTCAGTTCTTCATTTCACACCCCTCCTGCCACCCTCCTCCCACCCTCTGCAGGAAGCAGGAATGCAATTAAAGACCAGAGCCAGGTAAAAGATACACTTTGGAATCCTTCTTGAAGCCTTTCAGCCATTTCTTGTTGCTCTCAATCATCCCCTCAATATTCTTTGTCTCTGGCTCACTGAACTTGGAGTGCTGGAAGAGCCTGATTTGTTCACTGTGGCAGAGAGAGAGAGAGAGAGAGAGAGGGTAAGTGGGGAAAAAAAGAGTTCTGGGAAGAAATTATCCCAGAGATGAGAAAGCGATGGGCTGCTGAAGAAAAAAACACCTCCTCTAATATATCTACTGATAGTTCACCTTTTCTCCTTAATAAATAGTTCATAGTAATTACCAAATTGTAATGTACTTGTTACGTGAGGAGTGACACAATAATCAGTGCAGAGAAACAAAGCAGCACAGGGGAACTCAAGGGAAAAATCCTTACTCTGCAGGGACATAGCCCAGCTTGCTGTCCAGGGGCACAGGAGCCCCACCAAGCCACGAGAACCCCCCTGCAAAACAGACATGAAACACAGAGCCCTAAATATCCACATTTCTGCAAAACAGACATGAAACAGAGCCCACAAAATCCACATTTCTGCAAAACAGACATGAAACACAGAGCCCAAAAAATTCACATTTCTGCAAAACAGACATGTAACACAGAGCCCTAAATATCCACATTTCTGCAAAACAGACATGAAACACAGAGCCCAAAAAATCCACATTTCTGCAAAACAGACATGAAACACAGAGCCCACAACTTCACATTTCTGCCTGGGTGTGCTCTCCTGCCCCACAAGGGCACCAAGGACACAGATGGAGACCCCTGGTGACACAGGGGACAGGCCTGGCCCCTCCTTTGCTGCTCCCTCGGGTATTAAGGAGCAGGAGGACAGGATCAGCCCCACGCTGCACTTCTGGAGGGAGCTTCTCCTCCCTCATCCCCTTAGCACCCTTCCTAAGCAGCAGCAGTGCCCCCATCCTCCCCAGCACTGGAAGCCTGAAACAAAAGCAGCCAAGCAGCTGGGATGAGGCCAGGACACTCACCTGGGAAATAGCTGTGCCATTTCTCTGCCAGCATGCTGTCCCCTGCCTGCCCTGGGATGGGGTAACTGGAGCTGGGCCGGCTGCTCCGCGCCCACTGCTCCAGGGGGGACACCCTGGGGGGGTTCCCCAGGGAGCTGCCCCCGCCCAGGCCGGCCAAGGAGGGGTAGGTGGGGAGGGGGATGCCCTGGTGGGGTGTGGAGGTGAGCAGGGGGGGCTGGTGCTGGCTCAGGGAGTCCAGGAGCCCCAGGACCCCGCTGAGCTCGCTGGTGATGCTCTGCACCGAGTCCCTCAGGTGCTGGATCTTGTCCTGCTGCAGCACGGGCCACAGATCCAGCCTCAGGTCAGCTGAGGGAAGAAGGGGGAAGAAAGGGATCAGAGACCAGCCCTGAGCAGAGCAGCCTGTGTGCAAGCAGCCCAGCCCTGCTGCCTGCCTGCCCTTCCTCCCCCAGCACCACTCCAGCCAAGCCAAGCCCAAGAGGCAGCAGGAGCAGCAGAGAGGGAGTGGCAGCAGCTCCTCCTGCCATGGTGGGAGGAAGGGGAAGCCCAGAGCCCTGCAGAGGAGCAATACAGATCTGCAGGATCAGAGGGAAAGCAGAGAGGTTTTATAATCCACAGAGATTCACCCCCAGATCCCACCCCTCTCATGGAAATGAGTTTTTGCAATCAGCTGTGGGACACAGAGCAGTGCCAGACCTGCCCTGGACACAGCTGAGCACAGGGACAGCACAGAGCTGAGAGGGAAAGGCAGAGCAGGCCTGGAGCCTCCCATGCTGGGCACTTACACCTGGGCTGGGCCAGGTTCACACTGGACGTGCTGTTTGTGTCCTCAGAGGTGCTCAGATCAAACGTCACCACCTTCCTGCACGCAGAGCTCTTCAGCGTGTCCTCATCTGAGAGCTGCTCAGGAGCAGGAAAACAAAGCCAGTAAAAGCTGCTGTATCATCCCTGGAACATAAAAGCCACTGGAAATCTGCCTGCAGAGCTGGGCTGCACTCAGGCACAGGTCAAGTAAAGGCAAACTTGTCTCCAGCCCCTGCCAGCACAGTGTGAATGTGCAGAGACTGCTGTGGCTCTCAGGGTGCACAGGCCAAAGCAGCAGGCACGTGAAGCAGCCCTGCAGCAGGAGGTTTGTCTGTAAATGACCTCACAGCTCTGGCAGGGCTGGGCTCTCTGTGCCAAGGGCAGCAGTTTGACCACCCAAGGCCTGGTTCTCCTGCACCTGCTGCTGCCCTGCCTGAGCCCACGTGGCAGAGCCCAAGGCCCCAGGGTTTGCCGTGGTCACAGAGCAGGCTCCATCCCAGCTCACAGGAGGTGACCTGCCCTGCTCTCTCCAGGCTCAATCCATGCAGCTTTTCCCAGCTGCAGCCACACGCTCAGAGTCCCTGGTGCTCTCACACAAAGTGGTTCCACAATCCAGCTCTGCTGCCAGCACCAGGAGAGTTTACCTCCTCCAGCAGTGAGCACTCCAGCTGGCTGAGCTTCTCCTCCTTCTTCTTCAGCAGCACCTGTCCTTTCTGCACGGCTGACTTCATCTTGTCCAGCTCCTTTGCCTCCTGCACAGACCCACAGCCACGCCAGGGAGGGAAATTGAACAGCAATGACTGAAATAATCCCTGCCAGCAGTTGGGGTGAGCGTCATCACCTCACTCTGCTCAGCACAGGGAGTGCTGCTGCTGCTGCAGTGAAATCCCTCCAAGCCCTCCAGAGTGTGGGAAGGGGTGTGCACAGTGAGCACGTGGCTCAAAGCAGGCTCAGCACGACGAAAAGGAGCTTTCACCTCCAAACCCCATCCAAGAGGGTCACCAAGCCTCCATCCAACAGGGCCACCAAGGCCACATCAAGAGGGTCATCAAACCCACACCAAGAGTCACCAAACCTCCATCCAACAGGGTCCCCAAGCCCCCATCCAACAGGGTCCCCAAGCCCAGGGTCCCCAAATCCCCATCCAAGAGGGTCCCCAAGCCCACACCAAGGGTCCCCAAATCCCCATCCAAGAGGGTCCCCCAGCCCCCTCCAAGGGCCCCCAAGCCCACCACAGCACCAGGAGCTGATGCCAGGGCTGCGGGCGCTCTGTGACACCCAACACCTGGGCTATGGCAGCGCCCAGGGCTCACCTCCTGCAGGTTCTGGCGCACTCCCTGCAGCAGCTGGGAGCTGTGGGGACCCTGCTCGGTGCCCTGGGCCCTGTGCAGGCGCTGGTGCCAGTGCAGGCTGGCAGCCCTGAGCGCCGCGCGGCGCCGGCGCAGGGAGCGGCTCTGGCGCTGCAGGAACTCCTTGGCGCTGCGCAGGGACTGCCCCTCGGCCGACAGGTAGCTGTGCACCCTGCGGGGAAAGGAGGGCTGTGCTGGCTCCCTGCGCTGCTGCACAGCCCACACAGCAGCCCCAGAACGGGCTCTGTGCCCAGCCAAGGCCCAGCACAGAGCAGGGAGCTCTCCTGGCACAGGGTCTCACCGGTCCAGCTGCAGCTCGCTCTCCTCGGGGCTCTGGGAAGGTGGGGAAGGCTCTCTGGATGAGTGCTGGGGGGTGACACATTGCAAAAACCAAGTGTTTATGGGGGAAACAGAAGGCCAGGGCCCCTAAGGATCCACTGACATCACCATGGCACTGCCCAGATCAAGCACAGCACCAGGGATGTTGTTGATGTGGCTCTTGGAGGCAACAAAGACATTTCTGTCCCTGCTTTTGATTTGAGTACCCCACACTCCTCTCCACCCACTAATAATAGACTGACACCTGCAAATACTACTGAACACACCAGCAAAGAGAAACCCATCTCTGCACCTCAAATGGTTTCAAACAGAAGGAACAAATGCTGGGATTTTCAAGGGAGTTTCAGCCTCAGATCTCACAAGGCAAACACCTTCACAGGCTGCTTTACTCACAGCTTGAGGAGTTTCTCTCAGGTCTTCAACACAGAGCTCAGCTTTCTTTCTTGGAGATTCCACACTTTCTTCTGCCTCCAGTTCTTTCAGAGCCTCCTGCTTGCTCCTGATTGCTTCCTCCAGCTCTCTGCCACAGGAGAAAGCAGCAGCAGAGGCACTTGATTAGCCTGCACTGGTGTCCAGAGTGAGCTCCAGGTTCCAGCAGGGAAAGGGCCACAGGTGTGCAAGACAACACCAGGGCTGGGCAGGGAAACTGCTTCCCACCCCTCCCGAGCAGGAAAACCTCTTTGCATTTCAGTGCCCCTCTCACAGCACCTCATTAACCACCCAAGGCAGGAGTGCAGGAGACAAACCTGACCTGCAGAGGTGAAGGAGCAAATTGAAATTCACACCCTGAGTTAATTAAACATCCAGAACCAGCCCCAGGAGCTCTGTGCCCCCATGGGCACCTGAGGATTCTGAAGGAACAGGGCCCAACACAGAGCTCAGAGGTCAGGGACAGGCCCAGGTCAGGTTGGGGAGGTTTGCCAGGGGCACAGGGCAGATTTGGGGGTATCAGAGGCAATTTGTCACACACACCCAATGCGTTTGTGCAGCCTCTGGCTGCGGCTCTGCAGCAAATCCACCTGGGCCTCCAGCTCAGCCTTCTGGTCCTGCAGCTCCTGCAGGGTCCTGCGCAGCTGCCGGACAGACTCCAGCAGGCTGCAGTGCTCCTTCCTGCTCTCCTCCAGGCGCAGCTCAGAGGCCAGAGCAGCTTCCTGGGAGAAAGCCACAAGATCCCTCACAGTCACTTCCCCAAGAGCCAAACAGGGGGCACACAGCTCCTGGGCTCCCAGAGCCACACACCAATCCTGTTCTCTTTGGGGAGCTCAGAACTGACCCCACCCAGCACTCTGCTCCCCTACAGCCCCAGTTCTGAGGTGCTGCCCTCAGCCCAGAGCAGCAGGGCCCCTCTCAGAGCCCAGCTGTCCGTACGTCTCTCTCCAGCTGCATCCGTCCGTCCTCATCCAGCAGCAGCTGCCTCCTCCTCTGCAGGGACTCCTCCTGTCACAGGGGAAGGGCAGTGTCAGAGCCAGGACACTGCTGATGCTGAGCAGCACCTCAGGCCTGAGTCTCACAACATTTCCAAAACAAGGAGAGTTGTCAGGTTTGCTCTGTGATCCCTCTCACTGCCCCCAGAGCACTGAGGAAACCCAGAGCTCAGAGCTGCTCAGCAAACACAGGAATGCTCAGCCCTGCTCTGACTGGTGACAAAGCTTCCCCTCTCAGTGGGATGGCAGCAGAAGCCCTGGCTGAGCTTTCCTGAGCAGTTTCCCATGAGGAAGGAGCCCAAGGACTGGCACAGGTCAGGGGAGCTCTGTGAGCCCAGCACAGGCCTCACCTGGCTCTGGAGCTGCTCTGATCTGGCTTGGATGTTCTTCATGCGGATCTCGAGCTCGTTCTCTGAATCCTGGAGCTTTCTTTCCTGCACAGGGTTAAGAGAATGGCACAGGCTCCCCCCTCACCAGTAAAACACAAGCTGGGGAGTGTGACCTGCCACTCGTGTCCACGCAGCACAGACCCTGCGCTGGTGACAGACAGGGGGACAGGGTGAAGAGCCTCCAGGGCAGCCCTGAGGAGCCCCAAGGGCCAGAGGCAGAGCCTGCTGCTCACCTTCTCCCTGTGCCTCTGCTGCAGGGCCGCCAGCCTCCCCTCCAGCTCTGCCTGCAGCCCCTTCAGCTCGGCCTCGTGCAGCTGCCGCAGCCGCGCGGCCTCGCTGCGCAGCCCCTCCAGCAGCTCCGACCTCTGCCGGCGCTCCTGCCGGCCCAGGGGGCAGGGAAACACCTCTGTGAGGGACAGGGATCCCCAGCAGGGCAGCACGGACATGCAGGGATCCCCAGCAGGGCAGCACGGACATGCAGGGATCTCCAGCAATGCAGCACGGACATGCAGGGATCCCCAGCATGGACACACAGGGATCCCCAGCATGGACACACAGGGATCCCCAGCAGGGCAGCACAGACACACAGGGCTCTCCAATGCACCATGGACACACAGGGCTCTCCAATGCACCATGGACACACAGAGATCTCCAATGCAGCACAGACACACAGGGATCCCCAGCAATGCAGCATGGACACACAGAGATCTCCAATGCAGCACAGACACACAGCACCCAGTGCAAGTGCAGCCCCCCAGGCAGTACCTCCTCCTCGTAGTGCTGCTGGATCTGCTCCAGGGCCTCCCTGTGCTCCTCCCTCATCCTCTCCATCCTCCTCTCGTGCTCCTTCTCCACCTCCCGCCGTCTGTCACCCATCAGCTCGCTGAGCTGCAGGGGGACAGGGAAAGGGCTCCCCTGAGCTGCAGAGCTGCACCGGGGTGGGCTCCCCAAAACCAGCCCCCCTCCCAGCCCTAGGGCAGAGTGGGATCAGGGGCTGTGTCCTGGGGAGCACAGAGCCTTCACCCCGCTGAGGTGAGGTGCTGAGGGATGTCCTGCCCCCCAAGGCAGGGATGTGGGCACCCAGAGCTCTCCCCACAGCTGAGAGCGTGAAGACCCTTCAGCACAGAGCCACCACTCACCTCACGCTCGTATTCCTTCACTTTTAGGGCTTTTTCCTGCACTTTCTGGTCTGATCTCTGCAGCTCCTCACATAGCTGGGCCTCCTTGCTGCTCTGTGCCTCTGCCAGCTGGGCTTGCAGGCTGGCAATGGCCTGTCAGGAAAGGCACCCACAGAGACTCCTCAGCTTTGCACAGCATCCATCCCATGCCCTCCACAGGGCACGGCACAGCCTCACCAGCCCTGCCTGCAGCACAGCCAAACACTGAGCCAGAGCAGAACCACAGCCAGGGAGGGGGAAAAAACCAATGCCACCCTCCCTGGCCACCTTTTACATTCAGCAATTGACATTCTGAGCACACCATCCTCACCTCACGGTGCTTCTCCTCTGCTGCAGCCCTCAGCTGCTGGAGCTCCCTGGCAAACTGTTCCTCCAGCTCCTCTGCTGCCTGCAGAAACACGAGCACAACAGTCTGCTGGGAAAGCTCTGCGTGTGGGACAAGGTGCATTTGCAATTAAATCCTGTCCAAAAGCACCAAAAGGCACAGCAGGGACCCCCTCCCTCCAACGGGATCACTGCAGGTGCCTTTGCTCCCTCTGTGCTTTCCCTCCAGGGCATCCCTGAATCCCAGTCGTGCTGGGCTGGAGGGGCTGCAGCTGCCCCCCGAGGGGCTGAAGCAGCAGCCAAAGAGGTGTTGGGAGCTGATGGAGGCTCAGTTCAGTTCTGATCTGGTAACAGGGCTGGGGAGACACACCGGGACCCTTATCTCGTGGTCCTTGTCTCCAATGCAGAGTGGCCATTGCACTAATTGTTAGTTAATCACTGTAATAACAACTGGGGAACTGCCCACCTCTCCATGCCTCCAACAGCCCTGGCACCTGCCCTTGGTGCCCAAGAGAGCTGTCCCCAAGCCCTGCAGGTGTGAGTCAATCCCACCACACCTGGCACTGCCCTGCCAGCCAGGAGTAGCTCAGCCTGGCCCTGCCTGGCAATGAAGATCTCACCTTCTTCTTCTCCCTGTCCAGCCTGTCCCTGAGCTGCCTCAGGAACTCCTCCTGCTCCTGCTCCAGCTCTGTCATCTCCTTCTTCTGGGCCTCCTCTGCTGCCAGCCTCATTTCCTGCAGGGCAAGCTGCTGCTGCCCCTGCAGCCTCTCCTTCTCCAGCAGCTGCTGGGATTGCCACTCCTCCCTGAGCTCCTGCAGCCTGGCCTCCTGCTCTGCCCTGGTGGGTGTGGGACAGAGCACACAGATGGCATCCAGCCAAGGAGGGGGCTCAGAGCCCGTCCCTGCTGGGTTTGTGCCCAGCCCTGCCCAGCCCAGGAGGGGCAGCAGAGCCTCCCACCTCATCCTCTGCTCCTCTGCCTCCACCTCTGAGGCCATTTGGGCTCGCAGCTTCTCCAGTCTCTGGGCTTTTTCCTCTCTGAGCAGCAGTTCTTCCTCTTCCTGCTCAGACTTTGCTGAATCTTCTTCTGGAGCGCTGACAGAAAATAAAACCAAAGGAAATGGGTTCAATATCTCCCCTCCAGTGTCCAAGGGCTCCAGCTCAGCTGGGGTGACACATTCATGTCCCCCACACCTGCAGGACCTCCTGCTGGCACAGGAGATGCAGGTGGGTTTAAAACTTGCTATATCATCATAGTTTTGGGGGTTTTGTTCTTTTTTTTGCAGGTAAGTGAAATCCACTCTCATTAAATGGATGCAGGCTCCCAGGCAAGGTACCTGGCTGCATTAGCACATCTGGAAGCTCCACATTTCCACATTATTCCTTTTGCTACACATTTTTTCCCCTTCAGGTGCCATTTCTGCATCTTCCTTCACACCCAGACTGCATCCCCATGATTTCCATGTCGAGATGCTGACTCTGGCTGCTCAGAACATGAACATCCCTATCAAGCCCAGCAAGACAACACAGAAACCCCAAGAGCAGAGCTCCCCAGGGAAAGGGCACAGCTCCCAGTGCTGTCCCAGCCCTGCTCTCCCACAGCCACCCCTGCCCTTGTGGGGCAGGCCCTGTGCAGAACAGCCCCTGGCAGAGCTGCATTCACTCCTCTGGGGGAACCTCATCTCTGATGCTCCCATTCCCACCCTGCTCCCACCTTTTACCCAGGATCTGAGCTCCAGCACTGAGCTGGGAACTCCTGCCAGGTCAGGCAGAGCCCACAGCTCTGGCTGTGTGTGTGAGCACAGCTCAGCCTGCAGGATGCCCTCCTGCCCCTGTGCCAGGGTGCCAGAGCCCTTTGCTGAGCTGCCCTGGGCATGCAGATCCTCACACACAGAGCTGCCTGTGCCAACGCCTGTCCTTCCTCCTCCTCCTCCTCCTCCCTGAGAGCCCTGATCTGGCTCCTTCCCCAGCCCTGCCCCACTCCCAGTGGTGGCTCCAGCAGCACTGAAATCCCACCCTGGAGAGGCTTGCAGGAGATGGAGTGAAAAAGGAAAGTACCTGAGGGGCTTTTCTTTTTGCTGATGAAGCTTTTCAGCTTCCTCCTCCTGCCTCATCTCCTCCTGGAATTGCTGGATTTTCTCCTCCTTTGCTTGAAATAAATGTATTTCCCCTTGCTCCAGCTCTGTCTCCACCTCCCTGACTATTTCCTCCAGGGATTCATCAGGAGGCTGGCTCAAGGACTGCTCTGTTTCCTTCTCAGGTTGCCTACCAAAGACAAAAAGCTCCTTTGGCAAAAGGGTGACAGAAAACAGAGAAATAAAAAGAACAGCAACCTCCTCCATTGAGCATCGACTCCAAACCAACAATCCCAGAGCCACCAACTCCCAAAGCTTCACTGCTGACCTCAGGGGGTCCTGAGGATCACTGGTGGAACCAGAGAATCTCATCTGATCAACTGCACCCAGCCCCAGCTGCACTCCAGGCCCAAATAACTCCCATTTTGGCCCACAGAGCTCACCTTGTGAGGACAATAAAACCTGACCTGAGGAACAGCCCTGGCCAGGCTGCCAGGCACAGGAGCAGGTGCCATCAGTACCTGCTCCCAGCCCAGGGATTGCTGCTTCTCATGGACCAGGTATCTTTCTGCAATTGCAGCCTAAAGTGTGCTGGGAATTTGCCAGCTCCAGGCAACAGAAAGCCCTCAGCACTCCAAAAATTCAAACCCAATCTGGTCCTAATTAAGTGTTTTTTCAGAGAGACACCAGCAAAATTACAAGCTGAAGGGGAAGGAGGGGAAAATTGAGATTAGTCTAGGAAGAAAGATTTTTGTTCTTTGCTGGTGAGGGCTGGAGCAGGAAGGTCTCACCATGCTGAGACTGGCAGGGCAAGGCAGAGGGACTCCTGCCAGCAATCAGGGAAATAACAGCCCCAGCTTTTCAGCCTCCAGTCAGGAGAGAAAAGGTCATTTCTGCAGCCATTAGCACCAAGAGCAAGGCAGAGCAAAGTGGTGGGGCTGGAACAATCCCCCTTCATGGTGTCCCCCTTGCACCAGGGGTCCTTTAGCAGGCTGCTCTGCAGAGCAATTCCCCTGCTCATCACCTGGTTCCTCTGCCCCAGATGGTGCTGCTCAGGAGCCCCAGCACACACACACACATTCACACAGCTCCTGAGGGAACAGAGCTCCTTCCCCAGCAGCCTGTCCCCAGAGACACTGCCTGGTGCACTGGCAGGGATGCAGAGCCAGCAGCTGCAGGGAGGAACCCACACACAGCACAGAGCTGCAGCCTGGGCAGGGCTCAGCTCTGACCCCACTGTCTCACTGCCCCCAAGGTGCCCAGTGGCTGTAAATGAGGGGAGTTTGTGGGGTTTTGCCCAGCTCAGCCTCACCCAGCAGGTTCTGTGTGGGTTTCTCAGGGAGGGAGAACGACACAGTGACACCTGCATGGGGAAGGCTTTCCCAAGGACAGAGCAGCAGCTCCCCTCACCCCAGGGACCCTGAGCCACAGCCCCAGGGCTGAGGGCTGCCCTGGCCCTGCCCAGGCTGCTCAGCTGGCACTGGGGCAGGGGCACAGCTGCTGGCATGGGCACACAGCCCCACTGTGCCCACCAAGCCCAGCTGCAGCCACCCTGAGGGACAGGGGGACAGGGGGACAGGAGGACAGGAGGACAGGAGCTGTCACAGGCACACAGCAGGCACTGCCCCCAAGCCCTTACACGTTCTGTGGGCCAGGAAGCTCCTCAAGATCCACCAGGCTGTCCAGGGCTCCCTCCTGCTGCTGCTCAGCCTCCTCCCCACGGGCAGTTTCCAACCCCCAGGGCTCCAGGGGGGTCTCAGCAGCACTGGGATCCCTCTCACTGAGAAGGAAGCAGCAGGAGCAGAGAGGTTCAGTGGGAAACCCCTGGGCAGGCTGCAGCCCAGGGGGAGCTGTGCAGGGCACACCTGGGCAGGTGCAGCACAGGGGGAGCTGCACAGGGCACACCTGGGCAGGTGCAGCACAGGGGGAGCTGCACAGGGCACACCTGGGCAGGTGCAGCACAGGACACACCTGGGCAGGCTGCAGTGAGCACTGCAGGCAGGCCAAGGCAGGGAGGGCAGCAGGAGCTGGAGCTGCCCAGACCTCCCTTGTGCCTCTGTTTGTACCATACCTCTCAGCATCTTCTGCTCCTTTCCTTTGCTCTTCCTCCACACTGGCTTTGCTTTGCTCTTTGTCCTCTTCTCCCAGCTCCTGCAGGTAAAAGCATTTCTGACTCCAGGGTACCTCAGCAACCCAGCCCCCCTGGCAGCACACTGGGCATTCAGTTGGCTCATTTGTGGCATAGTAAATACCAGAAATATGAATAGAAAATATCTGAATGTGAAATAATCAGCTGCTCCTTCCCCTCGTGGCGGCTCCCAGATCCCTCTGTCCCTGCAGCAGGGACACCTGAGGAGGGCAAGGGCTTCCCCCCTCACCTGTCAGCCCCAGGGGAAGCAGGGAGGGCCCATTCCCAGGTTTTTGGGGACCCCAGCAGGTGAGCCCAGCCCCTGGCACAGGGCTGTGCGTGGAGCAGGGCCAAGGCAGGGCGGAATTAACGCCGCAGTAATTAATGCAAATGTGCAGCAGAGCAAACGGCAGAAGGGTTCCCTGCAAGTGCTGTCACCTCCCATCACATCAGCCTGGGCAGGGCCCTCACCCAGCCCCTCCTGCCCCTGTGACTGATGGCTGCAATTCCACAGAACCCAGGAGCTCAGCAAACGTGTCCCAGCTCCAAAGGGGCTCGGTCAGAGCAGCCTGGAACGGGCAGGAGCCAGAAAAATGGGGCAGGAATCATCCTGGAGAGAGGGGAACTGCTCTGAGCAGGGATCCTGCACAGGGATCCTGCTCACAGGGACCTGCTCACGGGGAACTGCTCTGAGCCTGGGCACAGGGATCCTGCAGGGGAACTGCTCATAGAGAACCCCTCTGGGCCCATAAACCCCTCTGAGCCCCTGCACAGGGATCCTGACTGGGAACTGCTCACAGGGAACCGCTCTGAGCCCTGGGGCTCCTGCTGCCCCTCTGCCCAGTCCCTCCCTTGGAATCACGGGCTGCAGGAGCCTCAGGACACCTGGGGAAGGTGAGGACAGCCCCCATCTGCAGGGAACGAGGGCAGATTTTCAGCCCTGCCTGTGGGATTGTCAGATCCTTGCCCCTCCTGCTGGCCCAGGGTCCCTGCAGCCCCAGCAGCTCAGTTTTCTGCCCAGCTGCATCCCCAGAGGACACTTCCCATGCTCCAGACACAGCAGCAGCTGTGTGAACACGGGGCTGACAGATCCTGGGCCACCTCCTCCCTGTGCACAGCCCAGAGCCCAGGGGACCAGCTCACACCACCCCACACCACGCTGCCAGGTGCCAGCACTGAGCGCTTGGCACAGCTCTGCCTTTCTCCTGAGGGCCTGGCACTGCCCAGGCTCCCCAGGGAATGGGCACAGAGCACTCTCACAGGGCACAGCGTGGGGTTTGGGGTGTCCCTGTGGGGCCACGAGTTTGACTTTGGTGGTGTTTGTGGGCTCCTTCCAGATCAGGGCATTCTGTGGTTCCACAGTTCTGCACCTTGAACCTCCAGTCTGGGGAAGGGAAAAGGAAAAGGGAAAGGAAAAGGAAAAGGGGAAAGGGAAAAGGGGAAGGGAAAGGGGAAAAGGAAAAGGGGAAAAGGGGAAGGGAAAGGGAAAAAGGGAAAGGGGGAAAGAAAAGGGGAAAGGGGAAGGCAAAGGAAAAAGGGGGAAGGAACAGCCGCCCCTCTCACACGCAGCGAGTGGGCGTGGCCTCTAAGGAGAAGGGGTGTGGCCTCGAGTGGGGGCGGGGCCTCATTGGGAAAGGGGGCGTGGTATGGCAGCGAATGGGCGTGGCCTCTAATGAGGGGGGCGTGACCTAACAGAGGGTGGGCGTGACCTAACAGAGGGTGGACGCTGTCTCAGCAGGGAGGGGCGTGGCCTTGGGGAGAGGGCGTGCCCTCGGATGGGAGGAGGCGTGGCCTAGGAGGGGAGGGGGCGTGGTCTGGCAGCGCGTGGGCGTGGCCATGTCCAGCAGGACACACCCCACAGAGCCTGTGCACCTCCCCAGCTCCTGCCAAAGCGCACAACAAACCCCTCCAACTCTGGGCTCACAGAGCTGCCAGAGGTGCCTTTTTTGGTTTTTTTTGAACAGGATATGTTGCCCATGAACTCAAAGCAAGGCAAGCCCCTCGCAGGGAAGCAGGCACACTCCTCCAGCCCAGCTCTGAGCACAGACACAAAAGAGCAGCTGCAGTTCTGCAGGGAGCTCCATTTCACAGCAGCTCTGCCCAAGCAGGGCTGGAACAAGCCCACCGTGGCTGCTCCCAGCAGCATTGGCATGCACAGAGCTGTGCAGGGAGGAGAGGCCCAGCACAGCAGGCGTGTGTTTTGTTTTCCCTCCACATCTGATTATGCTCATTATGAGGCACCAGAGGACAGGTGTGCTCTCCAGACACAGCCCTGCAGACAGGACTGCTCCTCTCTGCTGGGCAGGTGGGGATTTGCCACCCGGGGCTTTTCCTGATGTGCTCCCCATCAGGGCAAGGCTGAGGAACCCCAGCTGCATCCTGAGCTACAGAGAGGGGCTGGGAGGGCTCCCGAGGAGCATGGGGCTGAGCAGAGCAGCTCAGAGCCGTGCTGAGACACAAGGATGGAGCAGAGATCACAGCAATGTGCGGGCAGAGCTGCCCGGGCAGTGCTGCATGCCAGGCTGACACAGACATGGCACACACGTTCACTCCATGTGCCACAGACCCACTGAAAGGAGCCCCTTTCCCCCTGCATTAAAGCAGGCAAGGCAACCAAATGCTTCAAAATAAGCTTCCCTCTACCAAAATCTGTCAGAGGGAGTTAACCTCCTTTTCTTCCCATTGATTCTATCGTGTTCTGCCACACAAATCCTTCCCATCTGCTTAGCAGAAAGAAAAGGACACAGAACACACTGACAAAAGAAGAAAGGAGAACAGACTCTGCTCCCTCCATTCCCCAGGAAAAGCCATTTATTTCTTGGCTCTCCTGTTGGGGCAGGGCCAGCACACAGGGCAGCTGCCTGTGCACAGCTCTCCAGCCACCTCTGCCCAGGGTTTGTGCTCCTTGTGTCCCTGCAGAACAAACCATGCACTGCTGCTGCTGCTGGCACCCCTGGCACCTCACACACCCACCCTGCTCAGCTCTGCAGGGCCTTCCCTGACAGCACCACACCTCAGGACTCCCCAGAGCCCCCCTGATCCCCCACACAGCCCTGACCTTGCTCCTGGGGCTGTCCAGATCAGGGGACACAGTCCCCACACCACCCAGAACCTCGTGGCACAGCTGGCTCTTGGAGTCCAAGCCCTAGAAGAGAAAGCAGAAAGGATCAGTGTGTGATGGGCAAGCAGAGATGCTGACACCAACATCCCAGCACAGCTCAGAACCCCCCTCAGCACCCCACTGGCAGCAGCTCAGCAGCATTTCCCCTCCCTGTGGGACCAGGGGACACCAGTGCCACTCTGGGAGGGCTCTGTCACCCCCCAGTGCCATGCTGGGTGGCACTGTCAATCCCAGTGCCACTCTGGGAGGGCACTGTCACTCCCAGTGCCCCCTCCCATGTCACCAACCTCAGCACGAGGGGGTGGCACAAGGAACACCCAAAGGGGAAACTGTCACAGACACATTTTATGGAAAATCCTTTCCTCCTGAGAAGCTGAGAGGCCTCAGGAACAAAATGCAAACAAAGGTTATCTGCTGCTGTGGAATGCAACAGGTGCATCTGGGATTGGTCCCATGTGGTTGTTGCTAATTAATGGCCAATCACAGTCAGCTGGCTCAGACTCTCTGTCCAAGCCACAAACCTTTGTTATCATTCTTTCTTTTTCTATTCTTAGCCAGCCTTCTGATGAAATCCTTTCTTCTATTCTTTTAGTACAGTTTTACTATAATATATCTCATAAAATAATAAATCAGCCTTCTGAACCATGGAGTCAGATCCTCATTTCTTCCCTCACCCTCAGACCCTATGAACACCATCACAGGGCACTTCCCAGCCCCTTTGTGCTGCTGCTGCACATTTCCAGGGATTGCTGTGCTCACAGCCAGCCCCCCCAGGGGTTCCCCCTTTGGGACAATCCCCCTGTGCAGCCCTGGGGGCTGCAGAGCCCCTGGCCAGCCCAGGCTGGTGCCACGCAGGCAATAATGACATTTTCTGCCATTTGCTGCCCCTGCTCCCACTGGCAGATGGCAGAGGCAGCTTCCTGTGGAGCTGCAGAGATGCTGATGGGCATCTCCCCCCAGCCCAGGGCCATGCCAGGGGAAGCTGATGCCCATCCCCAGGGAAAAAGGAGAAAAATGAGGAAAAGGAGTAAAAAAGGAGAAAAAAAAAAGGAGAAAAAAAAGGAGAGAAAAAAGGAGGGAAAAAAAGAGAAAAAGGAGAAAAAAAAAGGAGGAGAAAAAAGGAGAAAAAAGGAGAAAAAAAAGAAGAAAGAAAAAGGAGAAAAAAAGGAGAGAAAAAAAGGAGAAAAAAAAGGAGAAAAAAAGGAGAAAAATGGAGAAAAAAAAGGAGAAAAAAAGGAGAAAAAAAGGGGAAAAAAGGAGAAAAAAACGAGGAAAAAAGGGAAAAAAAAGGGGAAAAAAAGGGGAAAAATGAGTTTTTGGTGACTCACCACAGGCTGAAGCACATCATGGTCGGAGCTCTTGGAGACTGGCAGGTCCTGCTCACAGCCACTGACCCCGGATGCCTTTGAAAGCTGAGAGGAAAAACCCATCACAGCCTGCACAGGTGCCACCCCTGCAGCTTCACCTGGGCACTGCCAGCACGGCAGCTGCTGCTGCCAACACAAACCTGGCCTGTCCCAGGGAAGAAAAGGGGAAGACACCAAGGATGTGTGTGACCCACGGGACAAGGATGTGAGACCCACAGGACAAGGATGTGTGAGACCCACAGGACAAGGATGTGAGACCCACAGGACAAGGATGTGAGACCCACAGGACAAGCACAAAGCACCAGGAGGGCAGGAGGTGGGGCTGGGGAGGGCAAGGAGGTGCTCTTGGAACACCCCTGATACAAGGCACTTGCTTCCTCTCCATCTGCACGGATCTCTGCAGCTCTCAGAGCTCCCAGCCCAGCACGCAGCACTTTAAAATTCCACTTTGCTGTGCCTAAGTGCAGCAGGGCCCCTGCATGCCCAGCCATTTGCAGCTGCTCGATGGGAGCAGCCCGTGGCCCTGCTGACCTCGGCAGAACAGCTCAGGTGCACGGAGCACAGAGATGAGTCTGGGAAGGCAGCACCCTCAGCTCTTCAGGGCACGGAGCATTTTCCAGGCTCAGATTTGCACAGAGCACAGAGATGAGTTTGGGGAGGCAGCACCCTCAGCTCTTCAGGGCACGGAGCATTTTCCAGGCTCAGATTTGCAGTTCATCATTTCTTACAGACATTACGCATCAGTGAAGTTGAGAAATGATCAGAATCAGCAGGAAGGCAGCCAGGTTGCAGAGAGGTCGTCCATCAGATGCCGAGTTCTGGCTGGGATCCTGCCCTGGAGTGTGGGCACGGGCAGGGCTGGCAGCCCAGCTGCGGGCAGGCAGCGTGTGACACAGCCCCAGCCCTGCTCCTGCAGCTCTCCTCACACACCGGGAGGGTCTGTGCTCCCAGGATCTGTGCTCCCAGCTCCAGAACCAGCTCCAGAACAGCCCTGGGCTCTGCCCCACTCCCAGCTCTCACCGCGAGCGCAGCTCTGAGCAAGCTGAGAGAAACAACAGCAGGAGAGGAACAGAGCAGCACGGGCAGCTGGGCTCCGTGTGAGCTCCATCATCAGCCCTGCTGGCCCAGCACAGCGCTGGAAGCTGGGGCTGCTCCTCCTCCAGACTCAGCACACACCCAGGGCTCTGCCTGTGGCTGGCTGTGGGGTGTGCAGGAGGGAAGGATTGCCCAGCTCAGCCCTGAAGTGCCCAGCTGGGCATTCAGAGCACTCGTGCCCCCCCAGCAATGAGTGCCCTGCTGACCAGGAAAGGTCTGGGCTGGCTGCACAGGAAAGCAGACAGTGCCCCAAGAGCTGTCCTGAGTCAGGGCCTGCCGAGGCGATGGGAACAGCCAACACCAACAGCACACAGGCAGGGCAGGACTCTTACTTTGCCATCATCCAGCCTGTCCTCTGATACTGAATCAGCTGCTGCTCCTTCCCTCTCTTCCTGCAGCGCCTCCTCTGCACAGGACAGGGTGTCAGCAGTGGCAGCCAGGCTGGCTGGCTGATCTGTGCCCTCCACAGGCAGAGGGGCAGCTCGGGGCTGCCTGGCAGAGCTGGGCACCTCCAGCCCTGCTCCGCTCCTTTCCCCCTCAGACAGAGGCAGCTCCTCAGCTGCAGAGGCGTCTCCTTCCACCTCAGCATCTTCTCTGTGCACTGCCTGGTCCCCAGCAGGCTCCTGCAGCTCTGCCTGGGCACACAGGCTGCTGCCAGCCTCCCCAGAGAGGAGCTCAGCTGCAGACGGGGGGCACGCGGCTCCGGAATCCAGGGAAGACTCTGCCACTCCTTCAGGGTGCCTCGATTGTAAGGATTCCTTCTAGGCAGCAAGTCAAACACAGTTATAGACCCAATATTCTCCCTGGGGGATGCAGGAGTCGGGAACAGCACAGGCTCTCCTACGGCAAGCAGCACAATCACAAATCTTTGGGTGACTTCAAGACCTGTTTGATTTCTCTCCACACAGTCCCGATCCAAGGCAAGGGACTCCACTGACACAACCTCACTCATTCCTTGGGCTCTGACTTTTTGTGATCTGTTGGTTTTTTATTCACAGTGGGTAAGAGTGGCTGTGCAAGGCCACCAGCCCCTGTGAGCCCCCACGAGCCCCACTGCAGGCCCATTTATGTTCCCACGTTGGATCTGTTTGGTGAGAGGTGGAAATTTGAAAGAGACCACGACAGGACATCTCACTTCTGCCTGACATTTCCAGCAGGGGAGAGCAGGCAGGATCTCCATCCCACCTGCCAGAGGGACAGACTGGAGGGTGGGCACTGACTGCAGGCAGCACTCAGAGCTCAGAAAGAGCCCGTGACTAACACAGGAGACTGAGAGATGGGGAAAAAACAGCCCCAAATTAAAGCTTAGTCACCCAAAGGTTCAGCTGCCTCTCCCAGCAGAGGGGAGGCCACAGCCCTGCCCAGGGAGAGGGGAACAGCTGGGGGAAGGCTCCCTCATCAGCATCAGCATGCAAACAGAGCTGCTGGCACGTCCCACTTGCTCACTGTTTTATTAATGCCACGCTGCCTTGTCAAACAGTGCCTGCCTCCTGTGCACGCCGTGTTCTGTACACTGAGCGCATATTTTAGCTGTGTATTTTTATCAGAGTGCCTCTGGAACGCTCTCAGCTCCCAGGCCAGGGCTCCTGGAGCACGTCCTGAGTGTGTCCCTGCTCTGCCACACCTCCAGCAGCATGGGGAGGGCAGGGGAGCCCAAGTGCAGGCACTTCCCTAAGATCCTGCAGCTGCAATGCCCTGGCACTGACAGCTCCCAGCCCCTGGCACTGACAGCTCCCAGCCCCTGGCACTGACAGCTCCCAGCCCCTGGCAGCAGAGGCCCAGGGGCACCAACCACCACACGAGGCTCCTGGGCACAGCAGGACCCAGAGGAAGGTGGGCACAGGGAAGTTCTTTAGCCACCCTCCTTTAGAGCTTCCCCTCCCATGGGGATTAGGGTGGCTGGAAAGTTTTGCTCCTTTTGCACAACTTGCTCCAGAGTTCTCCTGAGGACATCCCACCAGGGGAGCTGGCAGTGTCCAGGATATCCCAAACGAGGCCAGGCAGGGCTCTGCTGCCTGAACACAGATCACACACAGCCCAGAATGGATCAGCACACCAGCAGTGCTGTGCACACAAAAGGACTTCTCCCCAGGCAGGTTCACCTGAGCCACTGAGATATCCCAGAATAATCTCTTTGGCTGGCAGAATCCTGCTTCAATGGCAATAACAGGCAATCCTTTTGTTAGCCACACACCTTGATGACCACAAATGCAACTCTGCAGTAGAGGGACCCGTGCCAGTCACACCCACAGGAGGAGGAGGAGGAGGAGGGAAGTTTTTCCTCCTGCAACAAGACCTTCTATGAGATTTTCTAGAGACTTTCTGGAGATTTTCTCTGGATTTCAGAGCTGGACAAGTCAACTGGGTTATAGCTGGCTTTGGGTGATCTTTTCACATTCCACCCACCCTGAGTGGCACTAACTGATGGGAAATCCCTGCCTCTCAAATCACTGCTCCCAGTGAGCAGCACTAAACTTTAACCAGCACCAGAAACAAGCCAAGCAGCTGCAGACACACACCACAACAGCAGCAGCTGCCTACTGCATGCAAAGCCTGGCTGGCACCGTGCAAGCAGGGCAGGGATGCCAGGGAGCCACTGTCACCTCTGCCAGGCTGGCAGCTTCCTCCTCAGGGCTCCCGTGGGGCTGGGCAGCAGCAGCAGCAGCTGATGAAGGGCTGCCACGCTCCTCCTGCTCCTCCTTGCTCTTCTCCTGGGTGGGGGGACACAGCCACTTGCAGGACTCCCCACACCTTCCCAAGCTGGGGGATTTGCCCACCCAGGACAGGTCAGCACCCACCACCCACAGCCCTAGAGCAGAAAGGGACTCAAGGCCCAGATTCCCAAACATCAAGCTGTGTGTGGGATGCTT
Source organism: Loriotus luctuosus (assembly GCA_035582745.1). NCBI lineage: Eukaryota > Metazoa > Chordata > Aves > Passeriformes > Thraupidae > Loriotus > Loriotus luctuosus. The sequence continues at coordinate 6,551,886 of JAWWEY010000092.1, forward strand.
CAGTGCTGCTTTTCCTGCTGGCCAGCTCCATGAAGTCCCTGCTCCTGCTCTGAGCTCCCTCTGAGCTGTGTCTGATGCTGCCTCTGCTCCACCCAACATCCTGGCTCAGCAAGTCACTAAAACCTCCTATCCCCTTCAAACCAGGCATCTAACCCTGACCACGGGCTACACGAAGCAGTTTTTTCATTATTTCACCCATTACTGCTTAGATTTCCCCCTTAGGACTTGCTACACAAACCCTTGTCTGCTGCTTTGCAAGGGAGCTGGAGAGGGGCTGCTCCTAGGAACGCTTTTCTACTGCCATCTCATGGAGCTACAGAGGAATTCTGTTTTCCAGTCGGGCACTGCTGTCTTATCAGGACTGGGCTATCACCCATGTGGGTGAACAGCCTGGCAGCAATTGCCATTCCACAATGGATTCCCAGAGCCCCATCCCCACGGCACGGGGATGCCAAGGCAGCTCTTTGTTCCTGCAGACATTAACATTTCAGTAGGAACTGGGCCCCCACAGGCTGCTGTTGTCTGGAGATGAGAGAGTCAGGGCTCTCTTTGTCACATCCACTTTAGCATAAGCCTCTGCAGATCCTGCCCAGCACCCTGAATAGCTTCTCCAGCAAAGTACTTTACAGCTTAATTTTCCTGCGCCGTGAAAAGGATAAGGAAAATACTCTAAAACACTTTAAAAGAAATTAATTTGCCTTTCAGATACTGGAACAGGATTTTCAAAGCGGTGAGAAAGGATTAATGTCAGCACAAACAGTCGGGCCAAATCACCAGAGCTGCTTACAACGCACTTCCCATTGTGCCCTTGTCATGCTGAGCCTGATCCCAGCTAAGGAAGAGCAGGGAAAGCACAGCCCCTGCTCCAGCCTTGGCTGCACTGCCTGCTCTGAGCTCAGCCTCGGGATTTAGCAGCAGGGAGAGAGGAAACAAGAGCAGGTTTTGTGTTGGCACAGGGAAGGGGCCACGTGCAGCCCCCGTGAGGGTTCCTGTGGGGACAGCAGCAGAGCATCCCACAGGGAACGTTCCCCTCTGCCCTCCCCAGGGCCAGCCCTGCAGCTTCAGCTGCCAAGGAGCCTTCCTCCACAGCCCTGACACACAGAATGGAGGTGCCTCTTCCTCACTGAGCCTTCCTCCACAGCCCTGACACACAGAATGGAGGTGCCTCTTCCTCACTGAGCCTTCCTCCATAGCCCTGACACACAGAATGGAGGTGCCTCTTCCTCACTGAGCCTTCCTCCATGGCCCTGACACACAGAATGGAGGTGCCTCTTCCTCACTGAGCCTTCCTCCACACCAAGTGCAGCAGCCCCTCTGCCCCCAGAGCCTTTTCCTGCTGCTCCCTGGAAAAGCAGATTTCCCCCTTGCCTTTATTTTCTCTGTCTGAGGATGAAGCAGAGCTCCAGCCTGTGCAAAGACGTCTCCTCAACCCCAGGTACCAAACCACAGCCACCCCAAGCACAAATGTCCCTCCAATGCCCACCCCACTGTCCCCTGTGGGCCACACCTGGCTTCCCCCAGCCCTGCTGCTGAGCCTTCCTCTCTTTCTCTCTGCTCCAGGCTGTTCCTCTCACAGGAAACTCGTCCCTCTGGCTCTGTTCCTGCACCCCCATCCCCTGGCAGTGCCTCTGCCCCCTGGGCAGCCTCCCCTGCCCATCCCAGCACCCTGCTCTTACCTCAAAGTCAAAGCTGCCTGCCAGGGCTTCAACATCCAGGTACACGTTTTTTAACAGCCTTGAGGTCCCAGGGAAACTCTAAAAAAAAAAAGAATAAATGGCCAAAACTGAGTTCTGACCTGTGCAATGCCACAGGAGGGCTCCTCAGCAGTGAAATTGGGCAGCAGAGCCATGGCAATGCACCTACAGCCAATCCATCTTGGAATGACCCCAAGGCAGATGTTCATTCATGGGGATCCCACGTGAAAACAGGATCAGATGATTTTGGGGACCAAGCAGCACAAAGAAAAGAGCACCAATGGAAGCCCAGGGGCAAAGGGAACAGCCACTGCCAGGGGAGCACCAGGAGGCTGCAGCACTCTGCCCACAGCCAGGGCACACAGATACCTCATTTTCACTGTCCTCCTCTTCATTTCTCCACTTCTCTGGCACTGCCACGTTCAAGGAACTTTTCTCTTCACAGATCAAATCCAGCAGGTTCTTGGTGTGGCTGGTGGGCTTTGGGAGCTCTGCAGGCTGTGAAGGGCAGGAGCCAGGGAAATGAGGGGTCAGACAAAGGAAAGGGGAGATACAGACCCACTGAGGCACTGAGCAGATGGGTTCTGGTGGGGAGGTCACTTTCCTACCACTTAACATGTTTGTTTATTTTTGAAGGTGTTTATATCTATGTTTTGCCCATATTTTGCTTTGGTTTCCTTTAAAGGGTCAATTTCTTCCCATTTAACAAGTTTTATTGACTCCCAGGTCACTTTCTAGTAATAAACAAACAAAGAATTCCCCATGGTTGTAAGCCTTACACTCAGCAGGACAATAGTTCTTTAAATTTTATTCTCAAATAGAAGAGTGAAAATAGTTTATCAAATTGTATTATCTGCATTGTTTGTCATGTTTCATTTGGGCATAAGTTTTCTACTACAACTCAACACACTTTTTTCCTCTGCAACAGTTATTGAAACAATTCTCTCAATCTGCCAAAGACAGCAGAAGAAATCTCACCACTAATTTAGCACTAGAAATAGAAAAATACAGTTTTTTAACATACAACAGCATTTCCAAACTGACAGAAGATCACAAATCCTGTCACTTAAGTGTCCCCATGCCAGTGACCCTTTGCAGTGTGCTTCCAGGGCACATTCCCAGGGCACAGGGAGCCTCACCAGCGTTCCTTCCTTGGGGGTGAGGCTGCAGTCCAGAACGTTCCCCAGGTCCAGGCTCCCACGAAGGGCGATGGAGGAAGGCGGGGTGAGGCCACGGAGAGGAGAGAGGCTGCCCAGGGGAGGCTGGATGGGGGCCAGCTGGGAGCCTGGGGGCTGCAGAGCACAGGGAGGTCAGTGCCAGCACAGCACAGCTCCCACTGCTGCCCTTGGAGCGGGACCAGGAGCTGCCCTGGGCAAACAGGGGCTGTGGGACCAGCCCTGCTCAGAGAGCCCACACGTGGGACAGGTGGGCAAACAGGGTCTGAGTCACTCACACACTCTGCTTTCCAGATGCCTGACCCACCTTGAGTGGGTCCTGAACACTCCCCTCCCTCCCAGACACACCAGGAGTGGGTGTTTCCCACAGAGGGTCTCACAGCCAGAATCAAAGGTGATTCTGTACCCAGTGCTCCCACCCAGCTGACTCACTGCCCATCACCCAGGTTTGGGGTCACAAAGCACTTTGTGTCCTTGCCATCCCTGCGCAGCCCTCCCCAAAGCACTCAGGCAGATCCTACTCACAGGGAGTTCCTTCAGGAGCTGCTTCTCCTTCTTGTCCTTCTTCTTCTCTTTCTTCTCTTTCTTCTCCTTCTTGTCCTTCTTCTCTTTTTTCTCCTTCTTTTCCTTCTTCAGGCTGCCCCGTGCCAGCAGCTTCTCCCTCTCCCTGATGACCAGCTGCTTGTAGTGCTCATCACAGGGGTGCTCCCACGAGGAGAGGCCACTCTCAAAGTTGAAGAAATAGATGTCACCCCCTGCAATATCCTGGCTGCAGGGCAAAAACAGCAGGGAAAGGTAAAAGAGCACAAATTAAAAATACAGCTACACAGGGCAGAACACCTCTGCTGATGGTGGGAGCACCTGAAGCCCAGGGAAGAGGAGTGTGATGTGTCCAGGAGGCCACAAATGTACCAGTGAGGGAAGCAGCTCTCCCAGGATGCCATACCCAGCTTCCCAAGCTGTTCTTCCCTTTCTTCTGCCACCCTGAGCTCCTGATACCCCACCAAACCCAATCCCCTGCCAGCTGGAGCCGTTCCCCGTGTCCTGGCACTGGGAATGCCCAGCACAGCTGCTGCCAGAGCTCTCACCAGGCCTTCCACTCGGGGGGCATTGGGGTCACCAGGCACTCCCTGGCCAGCCACAGCAGCTCCGACTCCTTGTCGGGGTCAATCCCGATTGTTGGTGCAAAATCCCGGATTTCTGGGGAAACAGAGAGCACTCTGTGAGCTTGGTCCATCCAGCAGAGCCCCCCTCCTCAGCTGAAGCTGTGGGCACACTGGGAAACCCTGAGGCAAGGCCAGCAGCAGAGTCCTGTGTGCCTGTGGAGCCAGGGACAGGGGCAGGGGAACCATGGAGTGACATTCAGCTCTGCCTCTGCTAAAATCCCCTGTGTTCTGCCCTCTCCAGCACTCCAGAAACAATCCCTGTGTTCTGAACACCCCTGGAAGTGACCTGCGTGCCTGAATCCCCCCTCCCAGCCCCTGGGAAGGTGGGCTCACTCACCCTGCTCCTTGGGAACGTAGGATTCATTGTAGTCCTCTTCCAGAACGAGCTGGTCCCCAATGCGCACGGCTCCTGCCATGGGTGCCACACCTGGCACAGGAGGAAGCACACAGAGTCACAGCTGCCCTCAGGAAAGGCAATTCCTCAGCCCCAGCACATGGCAGAGCCCTTGTGCTGCAGCACACCCAGCAAAACTGAGCCAGAGAGCCTCCACACACACTGCCATGGCTGTGGAAATGGAGAGCAGAGCTGAACTGGAACACAGTTCTAATCACACCCCCAGGCCTCCCAGTTCCTACAGGAAAAATGCTTCAGGCACTTTCTAACCAGTAAAAAAAAAGCTGAAATGAGACAGAGAAGGAAGAGAAAGCAAGCACCTTTGCCGAAGCATTGCTTTGTGATTGAACTCCCAGAGCTCACCACAGCTGGGCCCTTCCAGCCCATCCAGCACAATTCACAGCTGGAATTCACCCAGCTCACCCCCAACACCCTCACCTGGGGCTCTGTGTGGCCACATTGGGCCAGCACAAGCACTGCAGGATCACAGCTGCTGCTCAAACACACAATTGAACACGAAGGTCAAACATTCCAGCCTAAACCCCCCCAAATTCTCAGTGCAAAAATCATTCCTCTGCTTTCCTCGTGAGAGCCAGGGGGGTGTGGTACCTGCCAGGTACCCACAGTGACAGCACCAGAGCAGGATCAGCACCTGTGACATGGCCAGCACTGCCCTCTCCACCTCCCCGTGTCCTCAGCACACTCTGTATTTATAACTCTTATGTAAAGTCTCAGAAGCAGCAACTAATCCTGGCACTTCCAGGTGAAGATATCCTCAGGAGATCCAAGCCACACCAGCACCACGGAGCTCACACCACTGCCCCTCCCAAACGTCCCCAGTCAGAGCATTTGGGTGTGGGCACCTCACTCGGGGCCTTCTGTTTTTATTTTCCTCTCCCAAAACTATGTCAGCCCCGTCTCCCATCCCTGGCATTGGCGCTGGGGGATGAATGATGGGCTCACTTCTCTCCCGGAGAATCTGCCTCGCCACAAATGGGGGGACCTCAGTGCGACCTTTCAGTGCTTGAGGGGCACCTATAACAGATGGGGACAAGGGGGAACGGCTTTAAACTAAAAGAGGAGGATTTAGGTGAGATCTGGGGAGGGAATTCTTTCCGGTGAGGGTGGCGAGACCCTGGCACAGGGTGCCCAGAGAAGCTGTGGCAGCCCCATCCCTGGAAGTGCTCAAGGCCAGGTTGGATGGGGGGCTAGGAGCGAGCTGGGGTAGTGGAAGGCCCATGTCCATGCCATGGGGGTGGAAGTGAATGATTTTCAGGTCCATTCCAACCCAAAAAACCGTTCTATAGCTCTGTGCAAACAGATCCGAAGCCTCAGTGCAGCCGCCGCCGCGCCAGCCTGGAGCCACGGAAAAAGCGCGGCTGGCAAGGAGGACAAACAGCTTTGGTTGACAGGGTAGTTGAAAAAGTACGAAAAAAAGCCATTTTCGCCCGTATCACGACAGCACCCACGCGACACACGCACAGCCCGCAGCCCGCGTGCGGCGGGAGGCCGGAACCGCGCGGCGCGGGGCCGCTCCCCGCAGCCCCCGCTCCCCGAGGGGACTCTCCCGGAGCCCGAGCCTGGCTCCCCGCCGCCGTGGGGCCCCTCCCCGCCCGCCGCTCACCGTGCCGCGGGCCCCGTCCGCCGCCCCGCGGGCGCCGCCGGTTGCCGGGAGCGCGGGAGCCGCCGCGGCCGCTGCCCCAGCGCCCGCCCCCTCCCCGCCATTGGCCGCCGGGGCGATGCGCGCCACCCCATTGGCCGCCGGGGAGGCAGGATGCATGACGTCACCGCGGCGGGACCACCGGGGGCTGCGGTTGCCATGGCGACGCGTGGGTACCGCCCGCGGCCTGGCCCGGTCCGTCCCGGCGTGTCCCGGTGTGTCCCGGCGGGGCGGCACGGGGCGGCGGGACAAGCACGGCCAGGGGCACCGGCCAAGGGCAGCGGGCAGGGCCGGGGCGGGTCTCTCGGTGAGCGCTTCCGCCGGCGGGCGGGTTTTCCGGGGCGGGTCCGTGCGCGCCGCCATGCCCGCCGCCGCCGCGCCGCCCGCCCGCCCCG
>JAWWEY010000092.1:6563983-6579430 GCA_035582745.1 Loriotus luctuosus
CAGGTGCATCTGGGATTGGTCTCATGTGGTTGTTTCTAATTAATGGCCAATCACAGTCAGCTGGCTCAGACTCTCTGAGCCACAAACCTTTGTTATCATTCTTTCTTTTTCTATTCTTAGCTAGCCTTCTGATGAAATCCTTTCTTCAATTCTTTTAGTATAGTTTTAATATAATACATATCATAAAATAATAAATCAAGCGTTCTGAAACCTGGAGTCAGATCCTCATCTCTTCCCTCATCCTGGGACCCCTGTGAACACGGTCACAGGTGTGCAGAGACCAGCCCCTGCCTCCCTTCCCACAGTGCACGACGAGTTCCGGACGGCGGCGGTGGACGGGCCCCACCTGCACTCCAACATGGAGGACTGCGGCTACAACATCCCGCAGACGGACGAGTCCACGCTGATGACCATCGCCTACGTCATGGCGGCCATCTGCGCCCTCTTCATGCTGCCCCTGTGCCTCATGGTGTTCCAGTGGCGCTGCTTCCGCTGCCTGCGGCGGGACCACGACGACTTCGCCGACGACATCTCCCTGCTGAAGTGACGGCAGAGCGGGCACGGCCCCGGGGCTGCAGGTGAGGCAGCAGGGCAGGGGCCTCGCTCCCGGGCTGTGGTGGAGTGTGGGGAGCTCACCCCCTGGGGACTCGGTGTCCATCAGGGCCAGCAGCCAGGGGAGCCCCAGCCCGGGCTCCGTTCGTCCGGGAGCTGCAGCAGGAGCGTGGCAGCCGGGCAGTGGGAGAGCTCAGCACCCCCATCCTGGGAGCTGGGGGCAGCTTCTCTGCTCCAGCACCAGGACAGGAGCCAGCTCTCCCACCCAGCCTTGCCTGGCTCGATGGAGTGACGCTGATGAGCCATCCCCTGCCTATCCCCTCCATCCCTGTGCATCCCTTTCCAGCTCACCCCGCTGGGAAGCTGCCAGCCCAGGCTCTCTTGTAGGGAGCTGTGCTGCAGCTGTGCCTCCCCCTGACTCCCTGCACTGAGCCAGACTCCAGGGATCATCCTGGAGCCATCCAGCCTCGGGCTTTCCAGAGACAGCCCTGCAGGGCCAGCCTGGGCTGCCCAGACAGGGCTTTCCCTCCTGCCCTGCTGCCCCTGCACTGCTCACTCTCACATTCCCCCTGCATTTTCCTGCCTTCCCGAGCTGTGCTGCCACTGCTGCCAGCCCCAGGACTCCCTGCACCCTCCTGGGACAGGCAGGAGCAGGCACCCATCCTGTCCTGGGACAGGCAGGAGCAGGCACCCATCCTGTCCTGGGACAGGCAGGAGCAGGCACCCATCCTCTCCCCACATCACATGGCATGGGAACCTCCCTGCCAGCATCAGCAGCCATGCAGAAGCCAGTGCCAGGAGTGAAGTCCCAGCCCTGGCAGGGGCTGCTCCCCAGCCCACCCAGCCCTTTGAAAGCCATAGGGGAGCCTGGGCCCCCCCTGCAGCCCCCCCAGCTCACCGCCGGCGCATCCCACGGCACAGCAGCTCCTCCCTGCTCACTCCACACGTCCAGGCCTGGCTGTGAGACACCCTGGCATCCCGGGGACAGGCGGCAGCTGCGGGAACTGCAGCATTTATTGTTTTGTAAACACATGGTTGTATTTATTTTTTTTTTTTTTTACAAAGCGTGTCACTGGTAGCGCAGCTGCACGTTGAGAGCGTGTACAGAGCCGGTCCCACGTGTACAGAGCACGGCTGCCTCTCACCTGTACAGTATATACATATATCTCTATTTTTAATTCTAGCCCTGAAAGCCACTGTTCCAATGTTAGGGGTTGGTCCTGTTTTGTTTTGGGGTTTTTTTAAATCTTTTTAGCCTTCTGCTCAGCCATTGTTGGCAGCACGCAGGGCCAGGGCTCACGCTGCAGCCACGTGTGTGTGGTGGGAGATGTGGTGGTGAGGGGCTCCCAGCTGGCTCGAGGAGAGGCTGCAGGGCTGGAGCACGCAGAGCAGTGGCTCACAAGCCCAAAGGACCCTGAGCACAGAAGGCACCTCTGTCCTCAGAGAGGATTTTCGGTGTGTGAGGACAACCCCTCCTCCCCGTGCTGCAGGATCACTGTCCCTTCCCCAGAGCAGACACCTGTGACCCTGCAGGCAGTGGTAGTGCTGTATTCCCTTGCTTCTCTGCCTCCAGCCTGGATGGAAAACAGCTCAGACATGGAGATTCCACAATTGAAAGGCACCACTCCTCCATGAGCAAAGAGGGGATACCTGCAGTGCCAGGGCTGAGCTGGCAGCTGCCCACGCAGCCACTGGGTCAGGCAGGGACACACTGAGCACCCACAGCAATCACCGAGCACAGAGCTTGTTAATTAAACCCTGCAGCTGAACGTTTCTCTGGTAAGGCAGCGAGGGAGCCAGGAAACACAGGCAGAGCAGGAGACCAGCCAGCCCTGCACGGGCACTGCCACAACAGCCCCCACGCTGCCCCTGCTCACACCGAGCCCCCCGCCCTGCCTCGCTCCAAACCCCATCCAGCCACTCCCTGCAAGAGGGCAACGCTCCCCCCCACCCTCGTGCCTGCCCAGGACCCCCAGGACCCCAGAGACTCTGTTGTGGACCACTGCCTTAAAACACGCCCCGAGAGCCGGGTGGGCACCGGGGGCTGCCCTGTCCTCCTGGGGCACAGGGGCTGCCAGCAGTGCCCAGTTCTGCAGCGGGTGGGCACCAAGGCTGCCAGCAGTGCCCAGTTCCTGCCACAGACTGCCAGGAAAGGGGGGGATTTTTAGAGAGTCATTGCCAGATTTTCAGCGGTGCTGAGCACCTCGCAATCCCACCGAGATCCATGGAGAAAGGGTTGGTGAGCCAGCCCGAGCTTTAGGAGGAAGGACAGGAGGGGGAGCGCAGGAATTCTGCCAGGTTGGTTTATCCCGAGCTGCAGCGCAGCCGCGTCCCTCCGCTCCCTGCCCGGGCCCGGGGACAGCAGGGGATGGGACGGGACAGGGTGGGACCACGGGCTGTCGCTGGAGGCTCCAGTACTCTGTAACCCAGTGTCTATGTAAGAACAATGAATGTTAACACGGTAAATTATTATGACATTAAAATAAATGACCACAAAAAATCGGCTCTTCGTCCGCAACTCGTTCGCTGGCAAGAGGGGAAAAAGCAGGTGAGGAGTGGCAGAGATTGGGGGTGGTGAGGCAGCAGGGGATGAGGAATGGCCCTAGGAAAGGAGCTGATGGAGGCCAAGTGGGCAGAGGTGGTTCTCAGCAAGCAGGGAACACTGACCCTCATTTGGAAGAAGCCAGCAAGGCTGCAGACTAAGAAAAGGGGAGCTGCAGCAAATCACTGCATAATATACACACTTTATTTATGAATTTGTATGTTTACAGACTTTCTATACACACATTACCTATATAATAAAAATGTACATGTGTATACATGATCGTATAAATATAGAACTGTAGAAATCTTAGAACTGATCCTGTCTATTCACAGCAACTCCTCCCAGGGGCCCACGGTGTCCCAGCAGCCGTCATTTGAGGCTTGGGCAAAAGGGGCAAGTGTCATTCGTGTTGGTTTGTGCCCAGAATTTGATGCACTGGAAGAGAGAGAATTAGTCAAGAGCCACTGGCCCAACCCAGAGGTGCCATCACTGTCCACAGCACTCACTTCAGGGGTGGTGTCCTTTGCTCCTTGCAGCCTCCAGCACAAGGTCACCGTGAGGAAGGAGCCTTTGTCACTCCTGTAGGACCATCAGGCCCTCCTCAACAGGAGCTTCCATTTCCTAGAGGGGCCACTGCTGGAGGCCCAGAGCTGTTGGGATGGGGGACTGCCCACACAGGTGACCCACAGACCCAGGAGACAGGAATGTCTCGTCCTCTTGCCAAGAGCTCCTGTCTGGCATCCCCACCCAGACACCTGGGCAGCAGTGGCAGCTCTCCCCTCACCCTGTGTTCCAGATCCTTCCAGACTGCCCTGCTCCTAAAGCCACCACCCACTGGCCATGCAGGGTGGCCCAGCCAAGAGTAAAGGATGGCATGACAGGATGCAGGGAAGCTGTTTATTGATCGTACCCTGCTCCTGGCAAGGTGTCAGGACAACAAGGACTCAGGAAGGGTCACCTGGAAGGACCAGGAGGAGGCTCTGAGCAGCAGAACACACTCACCTCCTTGTGCAGCACATGTGAGCAGGCCATGGGGTGAAGGTCACCGGGCTGCACGAGCTTCTGGCACATCAGACACAGCTTACAGGCAGCTGGGGTCTGGGAGGGGCAGTGAGGGAAAGAAAGGAGGCAGGGAAGTCAGACACACAGCTCTGATCACGGATTCAGCTGCAGCCCGAGGCCACAGGGTGCTCAGTCCCCTCTGCCCACAGCCGTCATGCCCTGAGAGCCACCATCATGTGTTGTGTCCCTCTGTTCCAGTGTGAAACCCAAAGGATCTGTGCCCCACTCCTCCCCTTCACCTCAGCAGCCCAGGCAGCTGTGTGAGGAGAGCTCTGAGCTCCAGGGGCCCATCCCATCCCTTCAGGACAGCTCAGGCACGCTCCCCCTCCCCACCCCCAGGGAAGCCAAGCAGCCTTACGTGTGACGCCGTTCCTGGGTAGGCGACCTGGGCCGGGGGCAGGAACATGGGTGTGCTGATCTGAGGCAGGGGAGCAGAGAACATGGGGGCCCTGATCCGGCCCAGAGGCTGCAGCGAGGCAGAGGAGGCACGTCAGAACAGCCCGGGAGGAAAGGACAGAGACAGAGGAGTCACCCCAGGGAAAACTTCCCTGGTTACGCTGCAGTCAGCAGGACAGGGAGCCCAGGGGACAGCCCTGACGCACAGCCCGAGCTCTGTGGGGAGCCAGGGAGCAGGGGCAGCTCTCCCTGCTCCTCACGCAGCTCTCCTGCTCCCCAGGCAGCTCTCCTGCTCCCCAGGCAGCTCTCCTGCTCCCCAGGCAGCTCTCCCTGCTCCCCAGGCCCCCTTGCAGCAGCCCCCAGGCTGTCCCACCTGAGCACCGGCCGCTGCCCGCTCCTGCTGCTCTGCCAGCTTGGCTGCCACCAGCTGGTTCAGCTCCTCCATGGTCAGGCCAGCCATGGTCCTCCGGGCAGTCTTGATCTGCTGCAGGATGTTGGTCAGCTGGGCCCTGCGTGGACAGCAGCATGCTAAAGCTCCTGGTGCTCACACACTGGGATCCCTCAGCCACCACTGCCTGGGGAATCCGTGTGCTTCCCCTCCACCCTCCAGGTGAGGTGAGCCACATGCTGAGGAACTCCTCTCCCCAAACCACTGGGGAAAGAGCAGGGAACCCCCAGAGCCAGGCTGAGGGGACTATGCCCAGATATCCCTGCCATCCTGCAAAGCTCCCAATGATCCCCATCCCCAGCACTAGGGCAAACCTGACAGAGAGCACCACCTCTGCCTGCCTCCCTTCCCAGAGCCCCCCTTCCCCTGATCCCAGCTCCCCCTGCCCTCCCAAAACCACCAGCAGACCCTTACTTGTTGCACTGAGGGAAGCGGGTGAGCAGCTTCTCCAGCAGCTTCTCCAGCTTGTCGGCCGGCTGGGCCCGGGGGAACTCGGGGGCAGCGCCCAGGCCGGGCGGAGGAGGGATGGGGGCAGCGGGGGCCATGTGGGGGCCGTGTGTGCCCAGCAGCGATGCCACCACCGGGCTGCTCCTGCCCTGGGAGGTGGGCAGGGGCGGGGAGGGCTGGTTGGGCCTGGACATGGCAGGGTTAAGCAGAGGGAAGGACAGAGCCCTGGGATCGGCGCTGGGCATGACCATGGGCACGGGGACGGGCCCGATGGGGAAGGGGAGCCGGGGGGTCAGGGAGGGGCTGGGCTGGAATGCCGTCAGCATGAAATCTGTCTGAGAAAGAAAAGCAGGGCAGGAGGGAAAGGCTGGTTAGAGTGAGAGCGCCTGGAAGCAGAGCTGAGAGCCCTCCTCTGCAGGCAGCGAGGAGGGAACTGCAGGCACTGGCAGCTGGAAAGGGAAGGGGACCCTTCCCTTCCTCTCTAGTAAGCCCAGACAGGGAATGGGCCACCCCACACATGCCCAGCACCAGGCAGGCTGTGCCAGGGCCTGGCAGCACCATGCTGTGGGGCTGGAGAGGCACTCACTTCTGAAGGTGGAGGAGGCAGCGTTGGTGTTGGGATCTGGGGGAGGCTGCTCAGCTTTGTGCCATTCCTCACCATCTGGATGTGGTCGTTGAACTGATCCTGGCAGAGAGGGAAGAAAATAGACACATTTATCAAACCTGAGCAAGTTTGGGGCACCTAAACCAGGGGGTGGCAGGCCCTGAAGGGGCACTGTTTGGCTCCACTGAATAGAGGGAGCTGAAGGGAGGAACACTGTGTATGTGAAGGGCTGCTCACTGTGTGAGTGAAGAACTGCTCACTGCTAGGCTGGGAGAGGTCAGCAGGAACTTACTCGGACACTTTGCTTGGTCATACGTATCCTGTTCAGCCTCATCTCCCACTCCTGCTTTGGCCTCATGGTCTCCAGCGTGGGTGGCGCAGACCTGCAAGCACAGCTGAACTTTCCCACTTGCAACTGTGCTCTCACTGGCTGCAGAGTGGGAACAGCAGCCCCCACACCCTCCTGGCTTCCCCTCCTCGAGAGGGGTGGGAAGGGCTCACCCCCAGGTGAGGCACCCCACAAGCGAGAGGGACTGGCCTGGGGGACACACAGGGACACCACAGCCAACAGCACTGGCTGATGAACAGTGACAGGGGACAAGCACAGCCCCACACGCACTTGCTGTGGGACTGAATCGCACTGATCCAGCAAAAAAATCCTGAACTCTTCCAGTCCAACCTCCAATGTAAGCAGAGGAAGAGGAGACGGAGCATGGGGACACCTGAGTGACCCTCCCTGCCACTTCTGACACACCACAGACTTACTTGAGGTAGGTGAGGTGTAGCTCTGCTTCTTTTTCTGCTTCTTCTAGTTTCAACACCAGCAGCTCCTTCCGGCTCTCCAGGGACAGGATCTATGGAGAGAGGCTCAGGTTTTGTACTCCCATTTCTTGCTGCCAGCCCAGGCACTGGGCACGGCTCCCTGCTAATGCTCCCTGCACTGACACGTGTTCATCTTTCCCTTATCCCACAGAGTGGGACTTGGCCTTGCTCCCAACCTCACAGCACTGTCCATGACCCAGCTGGAACCTCAAACCAACCACTCTGCAGGGAAGGAGTCACCTGCTCACCTCTGCTTTCCAGGCCCGCTCTGTCTCCTCAAGAATGTTCCTGTTGATTTCATTGTGCTGGTTCTTCAGCTTGTCCAGCTCCATCTCCCACAGCTGCCTGCACACAGAACAGAGCAGAACGAGCCCCCTCAGGCTCAGGCACTGGAATGGCCCCAAAGGATAGATCCCAGGAGCTCTGGATGGGCTGGAACATGGAAGATCAGCAGTCTCCAGCCCGTGACACCAGCCCCAGCTCCCTGGGCTGCGTGAGTCGCTGTCCCAGCAGTGAGCTGTTCCAGAGCACACAAACAAGCAGTGTGCAAAGACACTGGGCCAAACGAGGGGAATTCCCCTCAGCAAAATTCAGTCCAACCCCAGGGAAGATCTGAACCAGGAATCAACACCTGCAGCTATGTTGTTCTGATCCTGGAGAAGTTTAAAGCTGGGCATTTCCACCTGTGCTTTGGGAACACCTGGAGCATCCCTGCCCAGCTTTAAATACCCAGAGTTTAGTGTAGCTGGAGAGCTGTGGGGAAGAGACAGGGAAATCAGTCTGCCCTAATTCTGGGGAGCTGAAGTTCAGTCAGAAGTAGCAGTTACAAGCTGAGTCAATCCACCAAGCACAAACTCTAATCTTATGGGATCTTTATGTCACAAGTATCCAGGAGTCTGCTTGTGACTGGGATCAAGGAAGATTTAATCCAGAGCCCTGATGCCGAAAGAGGAGATAAAACCTCTAGGGCACGTAACTGGCCAGCACTGCTGGCTCACTGTCTCTGCTCTGTCCCAACCAAAGCACCAGATTCACTGTGAGGCAGAATGACAGGAAGGAACAGTGCTCTGGGCAGCACTAATCAGGTGAGGGATAAGAGCCTTACTTCTCATCAGACTGCTCTGCAATCAGAGAGGCAATCTTGTTTTCCTTCTCCTCCTGCTCTTTCAGCAACCTGCACGGGAGAAAAGGGACAGCACAGCTGGAATGCCAACAGAACAGAGCCCACATTCAAACACCCTCAGGCCCAACCCCGCACCACGGGCTGGGGGTGGCTCCCTGCAATGTGTGTGGGAAAACAGCCACCAACAACAGCCTCTGGAGCACAAATCCTGCTGTCTCATGACACTGCACAAAGGCTGTGGCACAGAACCAGGCTGGCTGCAGGCAGCTGAGCTCTCCCCCAGCATGTGCTCTGCCACTGTCACTTGGGGGAAAAGGGCTGAGCACTCGGAGCCATCACTGGAGGAGTTTTACCCAAAAACATCACCAAGCCCTCAGAATAAAAGCCAGACCTCTATGACATAACGGAATGGCTCCAAAAAAATGCCAATTCAAATATAGGGCCTATCCTAAATTCACCCATGTACAGGTCTGACCTAAATACTCGCTGCTTCCTAAAAGTTTAAAGCTCTTTGCTCCATCAGGTTTATATCACGGTTAAGCAAGATCTTCTTCCCCAACAATAAACACTTTCTTTTCTGTACAAATACCTTCTGCCTTTCTCACAGAGTTTCTCAATTTCAGCTTTGAGATCCTGCTCTTTCTGCAGGAATTCTTTCTTTTCTTTCTCCATCTTTTTCTTAGTCTCTTCTCGCTTGATCGTAACATCCTGAATGGCTTTCAGGATTTCCTGGAGTAAAAGAAGCATCACAAAGATACAGAGCAAAATTACCAAGTAATGGTTTTTGGTTTAAAGTACATTATTTTTCTGTATCAATTGACTAATGAGATTACACGGCAAACTCTTTCTTTTTAGCAGATCCACTCAAGATATAAATTGGTTATTATGAGGAAACTCAGGAGACTGATGCTCTGGACTGCAGGTTCTCCTGCCTCTTCATAAAGACTTTAAAATTAATTACAGGGCAGGTTAAACAAAAGCAGTTCTTCACCAAATACCTGGTGGTTTTTCATCTCCTCTTCCCTCCGCTGCTGGAGCTGCTTAAGCTGCACCTGCAGCTGATTCTCCACCTGCCTCTGTTTGTCCAACACCTCCTGGTAGCGCTCCTTCAGCAAGGCCCTCTCAGACATCATCTTGTCCTGCAGTGGAGAGCAAAGCTCCTCTGTAACAAGGACAGCCTGAACAGACTTCAACGCTGACATTTGATGGTCTCGGAGGTCTTTTCCAACTGCAATGATTCTATGATTCTATTTTGACAGGAATAAAGTGGGAAGAACAGCTCCCGTGCCTGGGAGTGTGAGCAGCAGAGCCTGAGCACAGGGCTTTGATACCCACCAGGTTCTTTTCAATGTCCTGGTCCGTGTTCACATCTGCATCAGCCGCCTTGAAGTCGGTCTGTGAGGGAACATGACTGAGATCAGCCCCTGCAGTGACCAGAGAGGGACTCCAGCCTCCCCCTGGGCACCTGCTCCAGTGCTCTGCCACCCTCCACAGAAAGGAGTTCTCTGTCATATTATGATGAAACTTATTTTAGTTTACGGCCATTGTTCCTCATCCTATAGCTGGGCACCAACAAAAAGAAGCTGGCACCATCCTCTGACACCCCTTGGAGATATTTATATGCATTAATGGGATTGCTTCTCAGACTTATCTAGCCCAACCAGGCCCAGCTCCTGCAGCCTCTCCTTATAAGAGAGATGCTCCAAACCCCTCATCATCTTCACAGCCTCCACTTCACCCTTCTTCTGTAGCTCCTTCTCTTTCTAGTACTGAGCAGCCCACACCTGAACATAGTACTCCAAATGTTGCCTCATTAGGGTCAAATTTTAATTAAAGATTAATTAAAATTCAGGCAGACGACCGGGCACACAGCAGCCGTATAGATGTGTTTTACCCTTCAGTCACGGCTTATTCAGTTCTTTGTCCTCTGGGTTCCACAGGAGCCTTGCAGGGCCCTGGCCCCGAGGAGCACAACCACGGAGCGAGCTGCACCCACCGCACCACGGAGCCCGGGGGAGCTGCAGGAGCCCCGGGGAGCTGCACCCACCTGCACCGCGATGTTCTGCGACGGCCTGGCCGGGGCCGCCTCCTCGTCGGGCTCCTCGGCCGCCGCTCCGCTCTGCCCCGCGGCCTCCGCGCCGCCGGGCCCGGGCTCCGCATTGCCGCCGGGGCCGGGGGCGGCCGCGGGCTCCGCGTCCCCGCCGGGCCCGGGCTCGCTGGGGCTCTCCGGGGCGGAGAGCGGGCTCCCGCTGCGGAACGGGGACAGGGCTCAGCGCTGCGCCGCGTCCCGCCTCCATCCCGGCCCCATCCCGGTCCCATCACTGCCCCATCACTGCCCCATCCCGGCTCCATCCCGGCCCCATCCCGGCCCCATCACTGCCCCATCCCCGCTTCATCCCGGCCCCATCCCGGCTCCATTCCCGCTCCATCCCGGCCCCATCCTGGCCCCATCCCGGCTCCATCCCGGCCCCACCCCCGCTCCATCCCCGCTCCATCCCGGCCCCATCCCGGTGCGCTGCCGCCCCGCCGGGCCCTCCCGTTACCTGCCGGGCGGCGCGGCGAGGCCGGGCTCGCAAAGGCGCGGCGGGTCGGGGCCGTCGACCTGCGCCTGTTCCAGCGCCATGGGGGCGGCTGCGGGGCTGGGCCGGGCCGGCGGAGCGGCACCGGGCGGCACCGGGGGGCACCGAGCGGCACCGGGCGGAGCGCACGACCCGCGCCCCCGCCGCGCCGCCCCTTCCGCCCCGCG
Source organism: Loriotus luctuosus (assembly GCA_035582745.1). Taxonomy (NCBI): domain Eukaryota; kingdom Metazoa; phylum Chordata; class Aves; order Passeriformes; family Thraupidae; genus Loriotus; species Loriotus luctuosus. Next base: position 6,574,729 of record JAWWEY010000092.1, read on the forward strand.
CCCCGGCGGATGTGACGCCGCTGTCAGCGGCACCGCGGTTCCGGCGGCGGCGGCGGCTCATGCCCGGTGAGCGCTGCGGGGCGGCACCGGCGGGCGGCGGGGGTTCGGGTGGCGGGAGGGATGCGCCCCGGGCCGGGGAGCGCTGCCGCCGGCTCCCCGCGGGCCCGGGCGGGGTGGCGGAGCGGAGCGGGGGTGCTGTGCCCGGGGGTCACCTCCGCGGTGTCCCCGGTGCCGGTGCCCGGCGGAGCGGGGAGCGCCGCGGCTGCCCCGGGGCGCCGCGCGGTGCCGCTGCCGGGGCGCTTAAAGCCCGAGTTTTAGGGAGAGAAACGCGGAGTTCGGTGTCCAGCGGCAGCGGCGGCTGATGGGTTGTGTCAGAGGGGAATGGACCGGGTCGAGGGAGGAAAAGGGCCGGGTTGTGGAGCTCCGGGCACGGCCGAGGCAGCGGGATCTCGAGAGGTGCTTTCCCCGCTGTGCGGTGCCGTGGTTTATGAACTGCGGGTTGAGCCGGGGCTGGGTGGTGATTTCTGCCCGTGCCAGGGAAAAGCCGGTTCCTCCGGCCGTGGAGCAGGTGAGGAACGAGTTCGGTGGGGCTGCTGCAGAAGAGGATCCGGCTCTGGGCTGCCCGCGGAGCATGGCGGTGCCCGTGGTGTTTGCTCTGGGGAGCCACGCATCAAGAGTTTCTTATCAGTTCCTTATCAGAGGCAAGAAGTGGAAGTGGCTGCTCCTGCCAGCCCAGCGCGGTGTTTCCTGGCCCGGGGCTGGCACTCAGCAGGGCAGGGCAGGGCAGGGCAGGGCAGGGATGGATCCCTGGGTGTGCCTCCCGTTCTGAAGCCTGGGAAGGAACCGCGGGGGTTCCCCAGGAAGGGGATCTGCCATGCTGCAGGTTGGTGGCAAGCCCCATGGGGCTCTGTGGGACCTTCAGATGGCCCTGGCCACTGCATCTCTCATCAGGAGGGGTTGTCACCAGTTTCACCTGTGCCCTTGCAGCCCTCCTGTCTGATGCCGCATTGGAGGCGGGGAGCGCCGCTATGGAGTGCGGGGATGGAGGCCACGCTCTGCATCCACACGTGCCTTTGGCTCAGCGCTTCCTGGATCCCCCTGGCCTCGCCGGCCCTGGACGCTGAGGGCAGCCACGGGAAGCTGACGTGGGCGGTCAGCCTGGAGGCACCCGAGGAGGAGCTGGAGCAGCGGGCAGAGGAGCTGGCCCGGACTGCGGGGCTGGTGAACATGGGCCGTGTCGGGGAGCTCAGGGGCCATTACCTCTTTGCCTACCAGCCCGACGGCCACGCGGCGGCTGAGCATGAAGCCATAAGGAGATCCGTGGACACTTTGTTTGCACAGCACGACAGCGTGCGGTGGCACTCGGAGCAGAAGCTTCTGAAGCGCTCCAAGCGCAGCCTGCACTTTAACGATCCCAAATACCCCCAGCAGTGGCATCTGGTGAGTGGCTTCCCAGCTCCTGCTGTGCTCCCAGGCTCGGACTGTGTGGCCATGGGCGAGCTGTCATGCAGGAGGCAGAGCAGCCTCTTTCTGTTCTTTGGAGAGGAGGCAGCTCGCTGAGAGCTCCTGCCTGCCACATGCTTGCTGTGGTGGTGGGAGGAAGCAGCTCCTGCAGCTGGTTGTGCACTGGTGGCACTGGGGTGGGCAGAGGGCTTTGGCTGGAGCACACTGTGCCCTCCACCTCATGGCTCCAGCAGCTTTTGCTCGTTGTCAGCCTCAGTTTATCTCCCCTGACTGTCCTGTGAGTCCTTCCTGTGCTGGCCCCAGCCCTACATGTGATATCCAGTGCACCCAGGAGGTCCCCTCAGCGCTGACCATGTCCCCTCACTGTCCTTTCTGGTGCTCAGAACAACCGCAAGAGCCCCGGGAAGGACATCAACGTCACGGGCGTGTGGGAGCGGAACGTGACGGGGCGCGGGGTGACGGTGGTGGTGGTGGACGACGGCGTGGAGCACACCATCAAGGACATCCAGCCAAACTACGTGAGTGCCTGTGCAGCCTGCAGGCCAGGCAGTGTGACAGGAGTGTGTGAGAGCTCAGAGTCTAGCTCGTGCCATCACCTTGGCTCAGCCAGGTGGAAAGGGCCAGCAGCAAGCCTTTCCTGGGAGGTTCTGCACCCAGGTTTCGGGCTTACCTGCCTTTGTGCAACCCGTGGGGGGCAGCTGGCATCCCTCTGATCCACAGCAGTGCCTGGGGCTGCCCAGGTTGGTCCCTTCCCCACAGCAGCAGCTAGCAGTGATGAGCTGCAGCCCTGTGAGGAAGCAGCCTCCAAGTTCCCGTGACGCCCAGCCCATGTTTCAGCTTAACTCCTGCTTTTCCCAACCTGAGGAGAGCAGAGCCCCAGCCCTGACCGTGGGTCTGTTTGCAGAGCCCAGAGGGCAGCTATGACCTGAACTCCAACGACCCTGACCCCATGCCTCACCCCGACGAGGAGAACGGGAACCACCACGGGACGCGCTGCGCCGGGGAGATCGCGGCGGTGCCCAACAACAGCTTCTGCACCGTGGGGGTCGCCTTCGGCAGCCGCATCGCGGGTACGTCAGCCTGCCAGCTGCCCAGGGCCTGCCCTCCATCCCTGGGCACTGGAGTATCACCAGTGTAGCCAGCCGGGACGTGCCTGAGCTGGGCTGGCCCTTGGTGCTGCACAAATAGCGGCACAGGGAGCAGGAGGGTTTGCCCCAGATCCAGCAGAGCCTGAGGCTGCCTCAGCCCTCCAAAGCTGGGCTGGCCTCTCAGGGTGAGCACAGTGGGGCAGCCTCGAGCCAGGAGTGTGTTTGCAGTTTTGCAGCTCATGTGTCCCTCACGTCCCTTGTCCTCTGTCCTGCAGGCATCCGAGTGCTGGACGGGCCCCTCACGGACAGCATGGAGGCCATTGCCTTCAACAAGCACTATCAGATCAATGACATCTACAGCTGCAGGTGAGCCCTGGGACCCTGAGCTGGCTGCCAGCCCTGCTCTGCCTGGCGCGGGGTCACAGCTCGTGGCTGAGTCCTCACACCAGCTCCCATCCTGCTGTGGCTGCAGTTAGCCTTGATAACCTTGTTATCAGATAGCCTTGAGGCACCACAATCCTGTTCCTGGAGACCTGTCCCGGGCTCTGCACAGCACCTGCAGTTGTGAGGCGTCCCTCACTACAGCACATCCCCTGGGCTGGCTGTGCTGGAGGGGGCACTGTGCTCCCCTCTGTGGTCAGGCAGCCCCGGCTGAGCCGTGTGACGGGGACTGGAATGTGTGAGAAGCCGCTTGTTAAATAAAAATGAAACATTTTGTGCACTGGAATCTGACCCAGGGGCACAGTGCAGACACGACAGCCATGTCCCAGCAGCGAGGGGCCATCCTGATGGCTGGGAAAGTGCAGTGCTCTGCAGTCCCAGTGCTGGCTCTGGGAGCAGCTGGGAGCTCGCTGTGGTGACAGGAAGAGCCGCCTGTGCCTCCTGGGGCTGTCACCTCGCGCTGTCTCTCTTTGCAGCTGGGGTCCCGACGACGATGGGAAGACTGTGGATGGCCCCCACCAACTGGGAAAGGTAAATCCCAGCTCCAGCAGCCCTGGGGGAGCCTCCAGGGCTTGTGGCTTGTTGCCTGCCCGTTCAGGGTGGGAGGGACCTGGCTGTGACACTCTGCACGTCTGTGGGTGTCCCTCAGTGCCAGCAGAGGTGTCCCTGGCTGGGAGAGGCCACACTGCATGCAGGCAGGGCAGGGCAGGGTGAGCTTTCCAAGGAGAGGCTGCTTCCAGCAGGGAAAGGCTCTTTCACAACCTGTGGAAGGTGTGGCACTGACAGCTCGTGCAGCCCACGGGGTGCTCCCTGCTGAGGAGGCAGAGCTTTCCCTGTGCTCAGCATGGCTCTCCAGGCAGGGATGGTGCCTTTGAATACTGGCAGTAAATGGGGGGGGGTGAGATTGCAGTGGCAGGAAGAGTCAGAGCTGATGCTGCTCCTTCCCAGGCCATTAAGGTTTTCTCTGAGCTCCTGTGCTGCAGAGCTGCTGCAGAGCACAGCCAGCCTGCCTGTGCTGCAGCAAGGGGTCACCGAGGGGCCCCAGAACCAGCAGTGGGGTGTGGTTCTGCTCCAGTGCTCTGCTGCTGTGCTTTTCCAACCACAGCTCTGCAGCGCTGACAGCCGAGCTGCTCGTTCACCATAACAAATGGTTCCCAGTCCTGCCAGTTAATTTATTCCCTTCCTGCCTGCAGAGACAGCTGGAACAAGCTCCAGGACACAAAGCACAGGCAGAGCTCGCTGTGCCACAGAGAATGGGCAGAATGTGCCCTCATCTGCCAGGGGAGGGAGAGCAGGGCGGTCACTTCCAGTGGGGCTGTGTTCTTGCTCATCCCTCAGACGTGTCCTTCCCCTAGGTGGGAGCAGAGGCTGGGCTGAAATGTGCTGCCAGGTGGGGCCCCAGCTGTGGTGTGTGCCAGCAGAGGCAAAGCCCCAGGGTCTGTGGGGCTGGGCACTCAGAGAGGGGCCGTGGGGAGCCCTGATCACACCTGCTGGGCTGGCTGCTGCAGGAAGCCCTGGATCAGTGTGGAAGGAGCCCCCTGTCCTGGGTCAGTGTGGAAGGAGTCCCCTGCCCTGGATCAGTGCAGCAGGAGCCCCCTGCCCTAGGAGCAGTGTGGAAGGAGCCCCCTGCCCTGGATCAGTGTGGAAGGAGCCCCCTGCCCTGGGAGCAGTGTGGGAGGAGCCCCCTGCCCTGGGAGCAGTGGGATCAG
>JAWWEY010000092.1:6579530-6629441 GCA_035582745.1 Loriotus luctuosus
GGAGCCCCCTGCCCTAGGAGCAGTGTGGAAGGAGCCCCCTGCCCTGGGAGCAGTGGGATCAGTGTGGAAGGAGCCCCCTGCCCTAGGAGCAGTGTGGAAGGAGCCCCCTGCCCTGGGAGCAGTGTGGAAGGAGCCCCCTGCCCTGGGAGCAGTGGGATCAGTATGGAAGGAGCCCCCTGGCCTGGATCAGTGCAGCAGGAGCCCCCTGCCCTGGATCAGTGCAGCAGGAGCCCCCTGCCCTGGATCAGTGCAGCAGGAGCCCCCTGCCCTGTCCCTCCCCACAGGCTGCCCTGCAGCACGGTGTCATCGCGGGTCGCCGCGGCTTCGGGAGCATCTTCGTGGTGGCCAGTGGCAACGGGGGCCAGCACAGTGACAACTGCAACTACGATGGATACGCCAACTCCATCTACACTGTCACCATAGGTGAGCCCTGTGTCTGCTCCCCTCCCAGCCTGGAGCAGTGAGGCCATCCCAGAGCACAGAGCCTGCCCAGCTGGGAGCTGGCTGGCTGCTGGGAATCTGTGGGCAATGTCTGGGACAAGCATGGCAGTGTCTGGGGTGTGCTGGGCTTCAGCCCCCATGTCTGCACTTTGCTTCTGAGCTACAGAGTAAGAGGGGGCCAGAGAAATTCCTGCCCGTGCCCAGGCCTCCCTCCCGGGCTGTGACAGACACTGCCATGTTCAGGGAATGATCTGGAATGCAGCATTCCCATCATTTGTTAGAGGAGAAGTGTGTGATCCACATTGTCCAGAGCAGAAGCTGCATGAGGGGCAGGAGATCTGTGTGGCACTGAGCACAGTGAGGGATTGTTTATCATGCCTGCCCTTCCCATACATCTTCCAGGTGGGCAAAACACAGGCTTGGTTCTGATTCCCCTGCCCAGCTCCCAGGCCCTGGAGGAGCACACCTGGCAGGAGAGGCTCTCAGGGGATCAGCAGCCCAAAGTCCCAGCAGTGGGAGCAGGGCAGTGCCACACAGGGGGTGCCTCTGCTGTTTCCCCAGGAGCTGTGGATGAGACGGGCTCCATGCCCTTCTATGCTGAGGAGTGTGCCTCCATGCTGGCTGTCACCTTCAGCGGCGGGGACAAGATGATGAGGAGCATTGTGAGTACCTGGGTCCCCTGTCTGTGCCCTCCTGGCCACTCCAGGGACAGCCAGGACATGGCTCTGTCCCCTCTGATTCCCTTTTGTTCCCTCTGATGTGCCTTCTATCCAGGCCCTGCACAAACAGAGGGAGGCTCCTGATTCTCAGCCCCCCTCACTCTGCTCCCAAGGGATGCTGGAGCACGGAGGGCAGGGAGAGCCTCGGGCTCTTTAAACCACTTGGCCCCAGCTTCTCCTCTGTTCTGGCACGTGGGCCTCTCCCAGCCGAATTTTTAAGAATATTTTTATCAGCTTTTCCCTTCTTTTGCCAAAAAACAACTTCTTGTCAACAACACGTCCTCCCTGCCCGAACCAAGCAGCCAGAGCTGTTTTCCCCCCTGCAGGCCTGACCCAGCCTGTCCCTCCCTTGGTGCCAGGCTGCCCCCACCCCAGAGCTGTGACCCCCTCCTGTCCTGTGGGGCCAGCAGAGCCCTCCCACCCCAGGGCAGCTCGGGGCAAATGTTGCTGCCTCCTGGTATTTGGGGTTGGGTTGCCCATGTTTGGAGGATCTCCCACCAGCACAGGACTTCCCAAACACTCTTTCCTGTGGCTCTGTGCCTGCCACAGAGCAGCTGAATCCAGGCTTGTCAAACAGGCTGGGGAAACCTGGGGAGCAGGGAGAGCCTGGGATCCTCGGGCACCTGGCTGGGACTCAGGCAGCCTCTCCTGCAGCCCAGAGCCAGGGCAGGGATCTGTGCCCAGCCAGGGCATGGCACAGTCTGCCACAGGGACAGTGAAACCCAGAGCAGGGCTGACTCTGGTCAGAAATCCCTGCATTGTCCCCGGCTGGTTTGGAAAGCGCTGACCCTGGGAAAAAAGGGAACCAGCGAGGGCTGTGCTGCATTCCATCAGGAGCTCCAGGCTCAGGGCTTGGTCTGGCTTCCCCCAGCACGGTGTGAGTGCTTTGGAGGTCGCAAATGCACGTTCATCTTAAACACTGGCTTTGTGGGACACTAACAGGGGAGCTGGCACTCCATGGGGCAGCCAGGGCGAGGTGCACACGTGCACACTGTACCACAGTGGCTCCTTCAGCCAGCCTGAGCCTTGCTAAACCCCACACAGCCCTTTTTCAGGAGCTGCTGAACCCCACACAGCCCTTTTCAGGAGCTGCTGAACCCCACACAGCCCTTTTCAGGAGCGCAGTCTGCTCCTGGGCACCCTGGAGCTCGCTGCAGTGCTGCCAGAGTTAACTCAGAGTTAATTTCCCTGCAGCCATCTGCTCCAACTCTTTTTGTTTTGTTTTTTTTTTCTTTTACCAGACCATAAACTTTGCGTGGTTTCCTTAATGGGAAGAATTTAATACAGCTTCTGGCACTGGATGTGTTTCCTACTGAAAGTTTGTGCTGTCAGGGTGCTCTGTGTGGGACACTCAGTGTCCCAGCGTGAGCTGGAGCCGCTCACAGCTGGAAAAACAGGATGGAGTCAAGCAAAAACACAAGAAACCCTTCAGATTTAGGGCTGTCTCCCCACAGGGAGCAGAGGGAGGTGGATGCACTTGCTTTGCAGTGAGGTGGCACAATTTGAGAGCTGCCTGCTGCCTCTTCAGAGGTTGTGTGTGTGCTGTGCACAGTCCCACGTGGCCCCTGCAGTCTGGCTGTGACACTGATCAGCAGTGACAGTGAGGAAGAGCCCACACTGTGTCTGCCAGGGGTTTCCCACAGGGTTCCTTAGCTAGGGCTGGTTTCTCACTCTCTCTCCAAAGGGAGCTGTCTCCATGCACCGTTTCCCAGCTGGGATCACTGTCCCTGCAGCGAGGCTGTCCCAGGGACCCCTCCTGGCTGTGAGCAGGGACCCTTGTGTCACAGGCTGAGCTGGGGGCCAGGAGCACACGTCCCTGTGCAGCACAGGGGCCTGACAGGGGCCTGTGCCCCGTTCCTCGGCAGGTGACGACAGACTGGGACCTGCAGAAGGGCACGGGCTGCACGGAGGGGCACACGGGCACGTCGGCAGCCGCGCCGCTGGCCGCGGGCATGATCGCGCTGATGCTGCAGGTGCGGCCCTGCCTCACCTGGCGCGACGTGCAGCACGTCATCGTCTTCACGGCCACCAAGGTGAGTCCCTGCCTCCCTCATCATCGTCTTCACGGCCACCAAGGTGAGGGCCTGGGCCTCCTCCTCCTCCTCCCTCCCTCCCTTCCTCCCTCCCTCATCATCTTCACTGCCACCAAGGTGAGTCCCTGCCTCCTTCATCATCTTCTTCACTGCCACCAAGGTGAGTCCCTGCCTCCCTCCCTCATCATCGTCTTCACCGCCACCAAGGTGAGGGCCTGGGCCTCCTCCCTCCCTCCCACCCTCCCCTCAGGGTGCTGCAGGATGCTGAGCCCTGCTGTGCACATCCTTGTTTGTGTCTGCTGCCCCTCCATAAATCTCTGCCTGGTCTGGCTCTCTCCTCACCCCGTGTTCCTTCCAGGAATGTGGCTGAGGCATTTTTCCCTGTCATGATAATAAATGGGTTGTTTGCCTCAGGAATGCCTCCATCTGCCAATGGAGGGGTCTTCCAGGGGCTCAGCAGGATCCAGGGCTCAGCAGGTTCCAGGGCTCAGCAGGGTCCAGGGCTCAGCAGGTTCCAGGGCTCAGCAGGGTCCAGGGCTCAGCAGGATCCAGGGCTCAGCAGGGTCCAGGGCTCAGCAGGGTCCAGGGCTCAGCAGGTGGGGCTGGCCCAGCCCAAGGCTGCCACCTCTGCAATGTCACCTCACGGTCCAGGCAGTGGGAAACAGCAGCTCTGCCCTGCCCTGGCCGTTCCTGGGCTCTCCAGAGAGCTGGGCTCCTGGAAACAGGCACAACAGAGCTGGGGAGCAAACACAGCCCTGCCCTTCACCCAGAGCAGCAGTGGGAGCTCACTGGAGGGATGGGGCTTCTTCATCACCCCTCTGGGGAGCAGGAGGCTGTGTCCAGCTGATGCTGTGCTCTCCTTGGCATGGGACAGTGTTTTCCATAACTCCCAAGGCAAAGTTGCCAGAGCAGTACAACCCAGTAAGTGATGGGACCCAGATCTGTCCTGCCCCAGCTCTTGGTGATTTAAACTACTCCATTCCTTCTCTCCAAGGCCTCTGCCATGCTACAGGCAGTGGTTTGGGCAGCAGGGAGCAGCTGGGATGTTTCAGAGCAGAGGCATTTGTGCCCTTTCGTGCAGCTCCATTTCCTTTCTGAGGAGCTGGAAGCCGCTTTGTCCTGGGATTTGTTTCAAACAAAGATCAACCTGTTCCTTTCTAATAAGGCCATGTGGGTTTGCTTCCCCACTGCTGTGGGATGTGTCTGGGCCTTTTTCCCTTCATGCTGGGGGTTCAGGCTGCCTGAGCCCCCGGGTGAGCAGAGCCCCCTGTGTGTCTTTGCAGTACGAGGACCGGCACGCCAAGTGGGACACGAACCAGGCTGGCTTCAGCCACAGCCACCAGCATGGCTTCGGCCTGCTCAACGCCTGGAGGCTGGTGAACGCTGCCAAGGTAATGCCCTGCCCTGCCACACCTGCCCTGGGCAGGCACAGCAGCCCAGCCCAGCCCCAGGGCAGGACAGCTCCTGTCCGGTGACACCTGGGGTGACACCGCTGCCGTTCAGCACTTTGGCCACCATCCTGCTGGCCCTGCCTCTGAGGCTGCTTTGGCTGTGAGCTCACGAGGCTCCCAGCAGTGCCTGAGAGCTGCCCCTGAGAGCTGCTGCTCTCCAGCACTATATATAGCCATGGTGAGGGCCCTGATCCACAGCAGTGGGAGCAGCTCAGCACCTTCCTCCCTCCACAGGGGCTGCAGGGAGGGTGTCCTGCCCCAGAACCAGGAGGCTGTCCTGCCCCAGAAGCAGGCTGTGCTCAGCTGGCAGCTCTGGAGGAGTGGTGTGCTCACAGCAGTCTGAGGCATCCCCATCTCTTCCTCCTCTGTCACACGGAGCCCAGGGCACGTCCCTTTGGCACTTGGTCCCAGCTGTGTGTGGAGCTCTGTGCAGCTGGGCTGGGTCACTGCTGCTGCCAGCTGTGCCCCCAGGGTCACAGGGACCTCCAGGCTGCTCCCTCTTCCTACAGGCACTTGGGTTCTGCTGTTCCCTGTCCCCTGTGTGGGGGGTTAGAGTGGAACAGCCTCAGGACACCCCTCAAACCCAGAGCTGGGGAGTCCCAAAGCTTGATCAGCCCTCCTGGCTCCCAGGCTTTCCCTCCTTTCCTGGGCATGTGGGCGCTGCTCCCATCCCTGGGGTGTCCCAGAACACCATTGGGAGAGGCCCCTTGGCCTGGGCCCACATGCAGCACAGGAGCAGCCTGTGGGAGCTGGAGGGATGGGTGTGCAGGGAGGCTGCAATCCATGCTGAGTCCTCTCTCCTTCCCCTGGCAGATCTGGGAGTCCGTGCCGTACCTGGCCTCGTACGTGAGCCCCGTGCTGAAGGAGGGCAGGAGCATCCCCTGGCTCCCTCAGGAGCTGGAGGTGGCCTGGAATGGTAAGAGCAGGTGGGCCATGGATGGAGAGCAGAGACAGCCCCGCCAGGTGTGCCACGGATGGAGAGCAGAGCCTGCCCTGCCTGGTCAGAGCAGGTGTGCCACAGAGAGCAGAACCAGCCCTGCCCCATAAGAGCAGGTGTGCCAGGGAGAGCAGAGCCTGCCCTGCCAGGTGTGCCAGGGAGAGCAGAGCCTGCCCTGCCAGGTGTGCCACGGATGGAGAGCAGAGCCTGCCCTGCCGCGTGGCACAGCGGGGCAGGACCAGCCCTGGGCTGCAGGAAGCCAGGAAGGGGTTAAGTGCTGGGCTGCCTGGGCTTTTTCTGCTGCCCATCCCCAGGGGATCCCCTCCCCACACCCTCATCCCTGCTCTGATGTGTTTGGGGAGCCAGACGGGCTCAGGAGCAGGGCTGGGCAGCGGCCCGGGCCGCGCTGCTGCCTTTGACCATTTTAGGAAATGCTGCAGCTCCCGACTTGGCCGGGCTGTGCCGAGCAGCAGCGGCTGCCCCGGGCTACCAGGGGCAGGGAGAGCTCAGCCCGGCCCTGCCTGGCCCCCAGGAGGCCTGCAGGCAGGGGACACTGCTGCCTCTGTGACCTGCCTGTCCTGCCATGTGCCCACATCCCCCTGGCAGGGGCTGGGGCACCCACCCAGCTCACCCCAGAGCTGCAGAGGGGCTGCGGTCAGCAGCAGAGGGGCTGTGAGCATTCCTGGGGCTGGGAATGGCTGGAGATGGGCTGGGCCAGCCTGGACACCTGGCTTCTGCTGCCAGCCCCACACAGGGCAGTGGGGAAGAGGCAGAGACCACATGTGTGTGTGTCCTGTGAAGTGGCACCACTGCCCAGCGGGGCTGCCTGGCAGTGGGGACTCCATCCCAATGCTACCGGCCTTGACCAACCAGCCTTGATTGTTCCTCTACATCTCTATCTACTGATGAGGATCTGACTCTTCTAGTATATTAATTACAATAATAATCCCCTTTCCCAGTGACCCCTGCTGACCTGCAGCTGTCTGGCATGAGGACCCTGGAGCACGTGGCTGTCACTGTCACCATAACCCACCCTCGCCGTGGCAACCTGGAGATGCGGCTGCTGTGCCCCAGCGGGATGATGTCCCTGATTGGCACCACCCGCAGCATGGACTCGTGAGCACCGAGGGCACAGGGCTGGGCTGGGTCCTGCCTGCTGCCTCTGTGCCCCTCACAGGTTGTTTCCCCTCCCCTCCTGGCAGGGACCCCAATGGCTTCTCTGACTGGACCTTCTCCACGGTGCGCTGCTGGGGCGAGGAGGCGCAGGGCACCTACCGGCTGCTCATCAGGGACATCGGTGAGTGCTGCCCTCAGGGCACCCTCAGGAGTGCTGGCAGCTCTGTGCCACATCCCAAGGGGCTGCCAGCCTGCTTGGCTCACAGAGTTCCCCACTGGAGCAGCCTGCTTCCTCCCCAGGAGACGACAGCCTGAGGCCTGGCACCTTGAGGCACTGGCAGCTGACCCTGTACGGCTCCTCCTGGTCCCCAGCAGAGATGAAGGAACGGCAGAGGTAGGGCACCACATCCCCACAGAGGGAGAACACCACGTGCCCAGCTTGGAGGGAGCCACCAGAGGGAGGCTGAGGGGTTCATCCCTGCCTCCCTGTGAGCAGTGGCTGGGTTGGAGCCATGTTGCTGCCAGGTGAGGTTGGGGCTGCCCTCACACCTCACCGGGCTGCAGAACACAGCTCTGTGTGCTGAAGGGGACACTCCAGACCCTTTGTGGGCGTTTTGGAGGTCCCCCCTTACCCATGGGAGCCTCACAGGGTGTCTCTGTCCCCAGGCTGCTGGAGGAAGCCATGAGTGGGCAGTACCTGAGCAGTGACTTCTCCCTGCCCTGTCCCCCAGGGCTGGACATCCCCGAGGAGCAGCGTTACACCATCACAGCCAACACCCTCAAGGTGAGCCTGCCCGCAGGCTGGGAGCCCTGCATGCCCCGGGATGGGCTGGAAGAGCAGGACCCTGCTCTGTGCCCTCTCTGCTGGGCAGTGGGCAGGGCCCTGAGCGGGTTGAGAGCTGTGTTTTTCAAGGGGTTTCCCTCTGCAGACCCTCCTGCTCTTGGGATGCTTTGCTGTGTTCTGGACATTTTACTACATGCTGGAGGTTTGCCTGACGAGGAACGAGGTGGGGCTGGACCTGGCCTGCTCCAGCTCCAGCAGCTGCAGGTGGTACCAGCAGGGCAGGAAGCACCGAGCCCTGGAGAGCGACCTGGAGATGGAGTCGGTGCCTCTGTACCGGGAGAAGGACGTGGAGGAGGCTGAGATGGGCTGTGAGCACCTGGAGCCTGCCCAGGATGGGCAGGAGGGGTCCTGGAGCCCCACACACCCCAAACTTTCCAGCAATGGCAGAGCTGGGAGCTTCCACGAGGCAGCCCCCACTGGAACGGGGTTCCTGGGCCGGGAAGCATCGACTGAACTCCTCGGGGAGGACAGGGAGCACCAGCCCTGCTGACTGGGGCTGGGCTCCCTCCCTTGGTACGAGCTGCCTGGGCTCGGGCAGCACAGACTCATTGCTGAGCCTCCACGGACCATTGCCACTGTGTCCTGCGGGAGGTGGTGGTGGAAGGGGCTTGGAAACAAGGAGAGAGGGCTGGTACTGGAAAAGGAGCTTCCCTTCCCTCCTCCTGGAAAACAAAGCAAGCCTTAAACCCTTTCCTGGTGGAGCCTGCCCTGCTGGACACTCAGGGCCCCGTTGTGAGTGGAGTGCCATTCCCACCGAGCCCCTTCCTGCCGCTGCAGCAGGGCCAGGACGTGTCCCTGATCTCTGCAGGGCCAGGACATGTCCCTGTGTCCCTGATCTCTGCAGGGCCAGGACATGTCCCTGTGTCCCTGATTTCTGCAGGGCCAGGACATGTCCCTGTGTCCCTGATCTCTGCAGGGCCAGGACGTGTCCCTGTGTCCCTGATTTCTGCAGAGCCAGCCTGGAAAATGCAGCAGGGCCCCAGCAGCCTCCTCTGCAGGCAGGGACCCCACAGCACTGGCATTTCCCCGGGCTGGCAGCCGGGCCCTGCCCACCAGTTATCCCAGTTTTAGAAGCAGGGGGTTATTTCACTCATCTCCTGCCCCCGTGCTCCAGTGCTGCTGATTCCTCCTCTGCTGTGGGCACAGAGCAGCTGTAGGGTGGGGGAGGCAGAAGCCAGCCTGTTTGGGGACAGGATGGGGCTGTCTCTGTGTCACTCTGGTGGCAGGTAGGCCTGGCTTGGGCCGGGGAGGGGAGGCTGAGTTGCTCTGGCAGTGGCTCATCTGAGCAGGGTTGGCTTCTTCACATGTCTTTGGGTTCGGTGGTTTATTTTTTTAAAGCTGGGGTTTGTTTTTTAATCAGCAAAGCCCTTTTGTGTAGCTTTCCAAATAAAGCCTGAAAAACCCTCCTCTCCCCCACCCCATCCATCACTCTTCTGCCCTCCCAGAGCTTCCTCACTGTGGAAAAATGTGTCACACAGCAGCTCCCAGGGGCCAGGGGGGGAACAGGGGTGCTGCATCTGGGGGGCTGTGAGCCCACTGTGCCCTGGGGTGAGAGGGGCTGCTCCAGGCAGGGGGAGGCAAGGGCTGGGCCAGAGCACTGGCAGGAACAGGACAAAAGCGGCTGTCATGGTTCAGCGGGAAGAGGGCAGAGTTTTCCAAGCCAGGCAGGGAAAATCCAAGCTTTTCCCGGCTTTGGAGGTGGCAGAAGGAGCAGCTCCCTTTTAGGGACAAGGACTTTGTCTCTCCAGCCGCAGGAGGAAACCTCGTCAGGCCACGCTCGATGAATATAACCTTTTAATTTTGACAAAAACGAAGTACAAAACCGAGGCCAATTCTCTCTTCTCCCCGTTGCAGGATCTCTGCGGCGGTGGCGCGGGGCTGGTGCGGGCAGGGCGGGCGGTGCTCCCGGGGTCCCAGCCGAGGGCTCCGGCCGGGGCAGGGCCGGCTGGCGGCGGGGGTGCGAGGCCGGGGGGCTGCCGGGGGCTGCGGGGGCTGCCCGGGGCACGGCGCGGGGGGCACGGCCCCGGGCCGGGGGCTGCGGCGGGGCTCGTGCGGCCGCTGGCGGGGCGATGGGGCTGCGGGGCGGATGCTCCTCAATAAATACCAATGGACGGGCGGCGGCGCTGGGCCGGGGGAGCGGAGACGGAGGTCCCGGCTGGGGAGGGCTGGGGGCGGCGCGGCAGCGCCTAGCTGATGATCTGCCGGGGCCGGCCGTAGCTCATGCCCGCCTGTGACGCTCCCTTGTTGGTGCCCATCTGTAGCCCGATGATGTTCTTGCCCTCCTTCAGCTGGCTCTCGGTGAACTCCCGCTTGTGCTCCTGAGCTTTCCTGCGGGGCACGGGGAGAGGCCGTGGGGCACCCGCAGCCCCGGCTGCCCGGGAGCCCCCTCCGATCCCCAGGAATGTCCCAGCCACGCTCCTCCCCAGCTGAAAGCCTGGCATCCCAACTCCATGTGCTTCCAGGCACAGCAGAGAGCCAGCTCTGAGCAGCCACAGCACAGGGCAGTCCCCGTGCCCAGCCCGGCACTCCCCCACTTACTTCATGAACCAGTTGGGGTCCCCGTGGTAGTTCCCGTCGTTCTTGGTGACTGCCAGGCTGCCCAGGGCCATCAGCGTCCTCTGCACCGCTGCCATGTCCTTGGCTGCCCAGGGAGAGAGGGGCGTGAGGACGGGCACAGCACAGCGGGACCCCCGGGACCCCCAACACCGCCTGCCCCCCTCCCGCACCTTCAAACAGGTCCACGGTCTGGAAGATGTCTGTCTTGACCACTCCATAGTCCTCGGCCGCCTTCAGGAACTGGGCAATCTGTTCCATCTGCTTGAAGACCATGGTGGGCGGCGCGTCGGGGATCTTGACGGGCTTGGAGCCGTCGGGGTAGAGGCTGTTCACCAGCCTGCTGAGCACCTGCCACAGAGGGGAGCCTGGGCTTGCTGCAGGAGCGCCCCGTGCTGCCCTCGGAGCTCCCCGTGCTGCTCTCGGAGCTCCCCGTGCTGCCCTCGGAGCTCCCCGTGCTGCCCTCGGAGCTCCCTGTGCTGCCCTCGGAACTCCCCGTGCTGCTCTCGGAGCTCCCCGTGCTGCCCTCGGGGCTCTCCACGCTACCCTTGGGGCTCTCCATGCTGCCCATGGATCTCCCCATGCTGCCCACGGAGTTTCCCACGTTGCCCTCGGAGCTCCCCAGGGTCTCCCAGCCCCAGCCCCACTTACGATGCCGTTCTTCAGCCAGACCTGGAAGCCCAGGCGGCCGCGCTCGGGGCGCCCCACGGCGGCCCCGCACTGCGCCACGATCCATTCCACCAGCCGGTCCTCCAGCTCGTCATCGTACTTCTTCTCGATCTTGGACTGCACGTCCCTGCTCATGCCATAGGCTGGCCCTTTGTTTGCCATGGCTGCGGTGGTGGGAGACCTGGTGGCACGACAGGGACAGTCAGGCTGTGGAGATGCTGTGTCCTCTCCAGGGACCCCACAGACACCGTGGTGTCATCTGCCTGCCACTGTGCTGCAGTGGGGACAAGCCCTTCCCGCTCTTCCCTCGCCCTTCAGCTCCATCCAGGTGTGTTTGGAGGAAAATTCACCGCCGTGACCTCCAAAATCTGCCCCGACAGATGGCTGGTGTCCTGGCAGAGATGCCTCATCCCCAGCTCAGACTATGCACAGGAGCAGCCTCATCCCTGTCCCTTGCCAGCTCTCGGTTGGCATGGACATCCCTGGTGTGACCCATGCCAGGATCCAGGGGGCAGGGTGGCCACGTCAAGGCTGGCTGGCTGTGGTACAGTAGGGTGGCAGTGGCACAGCAGGGTGGCCATGGGATGGCCTTGGCACGGCAGGTCCAGGAGCCGGGGAGGAGCACGGGAGCAGCGGGAGCCGTGCCCGTGCCCTTGTAAGGACATGCTGCGGGCAGTGATGGCAGGTAGCCGGCTGCAGGCAGGCCCCGAGGGTGCCAGGGAGGATGCCAGGGAAGATGCCAGCAGGGAGAGGCTCTGGGAGTGGCAGCCAAGCCTTTGGCGGAGCTGGTAGCACTCCTCCCTGCCCGGCTCCTTGCCTGGCAGGAAGCCCCCGGGTGCCTCCAAGAGCAGTGGGGATGTCCCAGATCCACCCCCGGCCTCCAGCGGGCTCCTCCTGACCGCGGGGCACCCCGGCTGCTGCGGGCTGGGCTGAGAGCTGGCACAGCTCAGTGCAGGAGAGGACACCGACCCCGCTTGCTGCCAGCAATGCAGGGGCGCCCCCGAGCCCCGTGATTCATGTGGTGGTACCCCACGGGCCCTACGGGCAGCCTGTGCCCACATCCCAAGCGCTGCTGGGCACATCCCGCGATGCTACAGCTGCCCCAGCCACTCCCGCTCCGTGCCCTGGCCCGACCTGGCTCAGAGGGTCACCCACGGCTCCCTCGGCCACATGGCACTGCCTGTCCCGTGCCCATCTCCCGAGCCCAGAGCAGAAACGGGCACTGGGGGCTGGAGCTGCCCCTCCATCGCTGCCCTGAGCCCCGCACGGCCCCTCCGCGGGGACCCGCGGCTGCGCAGCCCCGCCGGGAACGCGGTCCTGAGGGGCGCAGCAGGACAGAATCCCGGCAGTGACCCCTGCCCGAGCAGGGGAGCCCGACCCTCCTCCGGGGAGCCGCATCCCCATCCCGGAGGAGCGGAATCCGCGGCATCCGGGGAGCCGCAGATCGCAGTCCCGGGAGCGGCTCCGCTGTCCCAGGTGCGGGGTGCCCATCCCGGGAGCAGCACCCCCGTGCCGGGGGCTGGCGTTCCCACCCCGCGGACCCTCCCCGCCGCCCCCCTTCCCCCGCGGCGGGACTTACAAGCGGCTGCGGACGGAGCGAGGACGATGCTCAGCGAGGGACCAGCGCTCTGCCCCGCGGGGACCCCGACCTTGTGCTAAAAGGCGGGCGGCGGGACGGTGATGTCAGCGGGGCGCGGAGCCCGGCCCCCCCCAAACCCTCCCTCCCGGGGCGCCCGGCCCCGCAGCGCTCCGTGACTCCATCCCAGGCACCATATTTGGGGAAAGACTCCGAAAAACCAGCGACGAAAGCCCGCGCTGGAGCATTCCCCGCGTGCCTCCGCCCCAGCGCGGCCGGGGCCAGGGCGGAACCGGGCCGGGGGCTGATGGAGTAAATCCTTTTATAGCCAGGCGGCAGCGCCGAGGGCTCCTGCTCTGACTTCATGGCTGGTTTTCCCGTGCGCTCACCGCCGGGAGCAGGGGATGCTGCGGGGGCACGGGTGACACCCACGGGGTCCGCCCGGAGCTGCCGGGACCGGCAGCGAGGCCGCGGCATCCCGCGGGCACCGCGCCTGGGCAGCCCGCACGCAGATGCCGGGATTCCCTCTGCCCCGCGGGCACCAGCTGGAGCGGGTCAGGGCACGGCGGGGCACGCAGCAGTCCTGGCACCTCGCTGCCAGGATGCCCCAGCCCCAGAGAACTTTGCTGCCCATGAAGTCGGACCCCCACGGGCATCCCTTACCCACCCGTGGGGCTGGCAGTCCCCCCGTGACCCACAGCCAGGGGAGGAGGGCTGGTCACAGCAGAATGTAGGCTGTTTTGGCAGGGAATGGTCAGGTATATCGTGGATCATCGATTACACAACAGGCTCCCCTAGGTGGGTGTGGGGCACCGCCAAGTCCTTAAGAGTTTTAAGCGTTGGTGCTCGTAGTTCTCAGGTAGATGCTTTAGTAGGGGTAAGCATCAAGATTTAGGGCCAGGCATAGTGGGGTATCTAATCCCACTTTGGGCCCTGGCTTTCGTGGAGTTCAATGAATCGTTGTTCTAAGATCTTTGATGTGGAGGCCTTATTGGCATCTTGAGCTTGTGACAGCTCAGTTGCTTTTTAATCTTAGCTACCTGGATAACCCCACCCTCCCCACATGTGCTCTCCAGGGCAGCATTTCCCAGCCCCTGCAGCATCTCCCCCCTCCCAAAATCAATGGGGAGAAGGGGCCCCTGGCAGGCAGCAGAGGCACGGGCAAAGTGCAGACACTTTAATGCGAGTCCCTTCCCAGCAGATCCCCGCACGGGGAGCGGGCACCTCGGTGGGGAGTGACAGGGGCCCACTGCGGCCACCCCTCCTGGAGGAGACACGAGTGGGGCCTCTCTGGCCACTGCCAGCACCGTGCTGGCCCCACGCACCCCCCTCCCACCCACTCGACTCAGGCACTGAAGAGAGACCCACACCCACGTGCTCGGGGGGCCACGGGGCTGCTGGCACAGAGACCACCCCAGTCCCCCCTGTGCCCACGGGCACACGGACACGGAGCAGCAGCAGCAACAGCAGCACTTTTCCAGTGTCACTTGCCACAGAGGACGGATGCTCTGGTGGCCCCTCAGCCCCATTTTTGGCTGTGACGGGCCCAGGGATGGGCACGAGCTGCCTGGAGGGACCCGGCTGATGGGGAGGAGGCAAACCAGGACCCCAGGGCTGTGTGGGGAGGGGGACAGAGTGGCTGGCAGGACCTGCAGCGCAGACATCCCTCCCCAGGAGTGGGTACCCCTCCCGGGGCTGCAGCCAGGCGTTTGGCACTGTCCCAGGGCAGCGGGTGGCTGCAGGCTCCTAGAAGACGTAGATCTTGTCCCGCTGGACACAGTCCAGGTCATCGTCCAGCGTCAGCAGCACCTGTGGGGCGAGGGCAGTGAGGGGAGCGGGGCACTGGGGACCTGGGCACAGTGGCTGCCATGGCAGTGGAACCAGCACCTACCAGGAAGGAGCCGAACATGGCGATGGAGGAGAGGAAATGCCAGATGTCGTGGTCGTCAAAGAAGTCGAGCAGGATGCAGTCACGGTTGTGCTCCCGGGATTCAGCTGGTGTTTTCTGCCGGGCACAGGGCCAGCGTCACTGTGCCTGCCCGTGGCCACCCTGCCCACCCTGCTGCCCGTGCCACCCTCCTGCTCACCTGCCAGGTGCTGAGTCCCTGGAAGAAGAAGAAGAGGGCGAAGCCCCAGACCACGGAGGTGCTGATGATGCAGAGCAGGGGGATGAGCTTGATGCGCTCGCCACTGCGGAGCTGCGGGAGAGCCCGGGGTCACCGTGTGGGCAGGGGCTGGCAGCAGTGCCCACCCCTGCCCTGCCCCGCCCGTGGGGGCCGAGGGCTCAACTCCCACCTTCATGATAATGTAGAAGGCAAAGTAGAGGAGGAGGTTGCAGATGCCGATGGCCAGCAGGTAGGAAGCAAAATCATTGGGGCGGACAATGAGGCCGTAGGCAGCGCTGGGGAGGCAGGGACAGGCAGTGGGGTCAGCCTGGGGGCCCCCCTGCCATGCCCACTGCCCCCAAAGCATGACTGCAGCCCCCAGGAGATCAGGCAGCATGTGGAGACTCCAGGGTGCCACAGCTGCAGGGGGACCTGCATGCTGGGCTCACAGCTGCCATGAGCTGCCAGTCCTCAGCCCAGCCCCACTGAGGGATGGCAGCACTGCAGGAGAGGGGTGGGGGCAGCAGGGATGGGGAGAAGCAGGGTGGGATCTGCCACGTGCCCAGCTCTGCACTCACAGCGACCAGTTGATGATGTTCCCCATGACCAGGAGCACCATTCGGTCCTGCAGAAGAGGAGGGGGCTGTGAGGGGCTGGGGGGAGCTGCTCTGGGGGGGCTGCCAGGCAGAGCCGGGGCCCTGGGGCCAGCACTCACCACGTACATGGGCCCGCTGCACTGCCGCACGCAGTCCGTGTACAGCACGTGCAGGATCCTGCGCAGGATGCCCGAGTCTGTGGGGACAGGGGACGTGACATAGGGGGGCCACCACACTGCCCCCTCCCACCTCGCTCCCGGTGCCCCCCTCACCCAGCTTCCAGCGGCCCATGTAGTACAGCTGGGTGCTCAGCAGCAGCGTGGCCACGATGTGGATGACGGAGAAGACGATCCAGAAGGCCGTGTTCCCTTTCCCAAAGACCTGCAGGGCGAGCAGGGGGCGGGCAGTGAGCGCTGGGGACAGCCAGCCCCCCTCCCTCGGTGCCCACCACACTCACCACGCCCACCACGGAGAAGAAGATGACGAGGGCCAGGCAGGCATAGGCGCTGTAGGCGCTGGCGTTGATGTCCGGGTGACGCTTCTGGTAGAGCTTCAGCATGCAGAGCCCCGCGATCATGTACATGAAGGAGGTGTCTGGGGGGGCACAGCGGTGAGAGGGGCATGGGTGGCCCTGCTGCGGGTGAGGAGGGACCGGGGGGGCACTCACCAAACTGGAAGTTGGTGTAGTTGGGGCAGACGTGGTAGCAGGCGCTGAGCAGCCCCTCCATCATCAGGGCGGTGCCCATGGCGTAGAAGAGCCCAAAGTGCTTGGGGATGCCGCACTCCTGCGGGGCAGAGGAGAGGCAGGGAGGGGAAGTGGGGGGTCCCGGGAGGCTGAGCCCCCCCAGGCAGCCGGAGCCCCCCAGCAGCCCCATCCCTCACCAGGGCGTGGGCGTCGTTGCGCAGCAGCGCGCGGTTGTAGTTGATCTCGCGCTGCAGGATGATCAGCAGGAAGAGCAGACCCAGCAGCACGTAGCCCAGGTTGCTGAGGATGTTGTTGAAGGCGCTGCGAGGGGCCAGTCCCAGCGTGGGTGCTGTGAGCCCCCTCCCTCACCGGGGTCCTGCTGCAGCCCAGCCCTGGGCACAGGGGACCCCCAGCCACCCTCCACTGCCCCCCAGCCCACCTGAGGTTCCCCAGCGGGTGGGCGCACAAGAAGTTGTAGTAGCAGATGTCCTGGTTGCCAGTGACATTCACCACCTGTGGGCACGAGCAGGGTGAGGGACACAGGGGGCTCCCAGGGACGTCCCCACCATGCTGGGGAGCACGGTTTGGGACTGCAGCCCCCAGAGCTCCCAGCGAGGAGCCCCCCACTGCTGCCCTGGCCACACTCACTGTCTGGTAGGTGATGACGAGCTGGATGACGGGGAGGGCGTAGAAGACAGCAATGGTGGCGATGTTCCTGGGAGAGGGAGGGGCTGTCAGGGGGTCCCTGCTGCGCAGCCCAGGCTGGGACACTGCTGGGTGCCCCCTTCCCCACTGCCTCCCACTCACCAGAAATAAATCTGGTACTTCTTCCGCAGCACCCGCTTGTCCTTGCGCGCCAGGTCGGCCACGCACAGGTATTGCTGGAAGGAGAGGGGTGGTCAGGGGCCTGCCTGGCCAGCGGGGACATGCTGGGGCTGGGGGGGACACGCACCTTGGTGCGGATGACGTTCTTGTCATAGTCAATGTCGGCCAGCGTGTCGTAGTCATCCTCCTCCACGGAGCTGAGCGAGTCCAGGCGCGGCCGGCTGGCCACGTTCTCCAGTGACCGCTCCCCTGCGGCCAGGCCGGGGCCATCAGCAGGGCCCCGGGGCCACCAGCACAGCCCCAGGGCCGCCAGCAGGGCCCCAGGGGCATCACCAGGGCCCCAGGGCCAGCCCGCCTCGGTGCCCACCCCACAGAACCCCAATCAGCCCCAATTAACCACTGGGCTGCCTCCCTGCCAACTCACACTGGGGACTGAGGTTTCAGCTCCCTATAGCCCTGCCCTGGGGACAGCTGCTGGCTGTGCCCACACGGGCAAGCACTGCCCCGTGCCTGTTCCCCGGGGCTCTGCCACGCTGGGAACACTGAGGGCCAGGGGACAATGCCCTGCTCTGCAGCCCCTCGGGTGCTGCCCTTGCTCTGAGGGAGGGGAGTGGGGGTTCTGTGCCCTGGGCACAGCCTGGGGCTGGGCAGATTTCGCCCCGATTGGCCCGACCCTGCCCGGTACCAGCATCTACCCATGGGAATGCTCAGTGGCCTCGCCGGGCCGGAGGGCGTGCGCCGCTTGAACTGCTCCTGCCCTTCAAAGGAAAGCCAGAGTTACTGAAGCAGAGCTCCCTGAGGTGTGTCACAGATGGAAACCCCGCTGCGGGCTGCAGGACCCTTCTCAGAGATGGAGGGGACAGACCAGGATGCCACTGGGCATGAGGCTGCGACCACACGACTCACCCACGTAACTGTAGGAGACTTCTGCTGAGCCCAGGCTGTCTGTGATGCCCTCGGTGCTGCTGGAGGAGCCGTTCCCTGCAAGGACAAGGACAGGCAGAGGCTGGGCACAGCCCACGGGCAGGGGTGAGGGACAGGGGACAGTGTGTGGCACTCACCGAAGGAGCCGTAACCGTAGCTGTCATAGGGGCCATGGTTCAGGAAGGAGTCCGGGATGCTGCGGGAGTGACCTGTGGGACAGGAGGGTTCCTGTCACCCTCTGTGGCACCCCTGACCCAGGGCTGCAAGGCCATTGGGCACAAAGCAGCTCCCACCACCCCTGCCCTGGCACGGAGCGAGCTCAGAGCCAAGGTCAGAGCTGGCACCTACCCAGGAGTGATGCTGGGAGTCCCCGGAAAGCCACGAGAAGAAAGAGAGAGACCTGGTGAGATGCACAGCCCCAGCACAGCCCTGCCAGCCCCACAGCAGGGACCTCCCTGTCCCCCTGACACTGGGATTTACCCCCAGGGACTCAGGGGGATACTCCTGCAGAGGCAGAGGCTTTGCCACAGGCTCAAGAGGGCAGAACAATGAGGAACTCCCCAGGCAGAGCCTTCCATGCTGCTGGCTGCTGCCTCCAGCCCTCACCTGTGTCCAGGCTGGGCGAATCCATGGCTGCCAGGAGCCCCTTCCTCTTGTGCTGCCTGCCAAGGGAAGTGTCTGTCAGCCCATCTGTGACACTGCAGGGGCCAGGGGACACAGCCCCAGGGCCCCCAGTAGGACTGTGCCCACGGGCTCAGCACCCAGAGGGGCAGCGACACCCAGCACTCACCGGCAGCTCTCCCAGCAGGCGATGAGCAGCGTGAGGATGTAGAAGGAGAGGAAGATGCCGAGGCAGAAGAGCACACTGCGCACGTAGGCCTCGGCTGTGCAGAGCCAGGACAGGCCCTCAGCGGGGGTGGCACCTCGGGGGCCCTGCCATGGGTCCCCACAGAGCACCCCCAGCACCCCCAGCCCCTCCCAGACTCACAGGTGATGGCGGGTGACACCATCACCTCCAGCATCTTCTGCCGGTTGTGCTGATCCACGGGCTCATCTGCAAGAAGGCAGTGACAGGGCTCAGCTCTCTGCCCTGTCCCCAGCTTGTCCCCACACACAGCCCGCGGTGGCAGCCCCACTGCAAACCTGGAGAGGCGTTCTTGGACAGGGGGTAGTAGGGCAGAGCCCCCCCGCACGCCTCGTCCTCCGTCTTCACCACCACCACCACGTAGAAGCTATGGCTGGGGAAATCCTTCTTCTGCAGCAAGAGATGGGGTCAGCAGAGCCCAGCAGGGGATCTCCCATGCCAGAGGTTATCCCTGGGACGGCTTTGCGGGCTCTGGCAGCACCAGGCAGGGACTGGGCACAGTTCAGCCCTGTGGCATGGCTCTGTGCCCACCTGCACCGTGATGGCTGCCTTCTTCGTCATGGTCTGGTACATCCCGATGAAGGCCACGTTGTTGTCCAGGTCGTAAACGGGGCACTGTGGGGGCAGAGGGGCCGTCAGCCCCCCTGGGCACCACGGGTCAGCCAGAGAGGAGACCCAGAGCCCAGACCTACCAGGATGTCCTGGATGGAGATGACGGAGCAGGGGAATGCCATGGCTGAGGTCACCTTCACGATCACCGAGTCCACCTCCTCGGGAAACTCGTACTTGAAGTACTGAGGGGAGAAAAGGCCCGTTGCTGCCACGGTGGCCACGCTGCCCTCTGGGTGCAGACCCCCCTGTGCCACGCCGTGCCGGCTGCCTCACCTGCGGCTGGGCGGCCGTGGCATTGAAGCTGAACCTTTCATTGGTCCTGCAGAGAGCACGGGAGAGGTGATGGGTGGTGAGGGGGCCCACAGCCCCTGCAGCCCCCACAGGCAGCAGGCAGGGAAGGGGACAAGGACGTGGGGCTCCCCTCACCGCAGCACAAAGTTCTCCACGCGGGTGACCCGCAGCTGGTAGGAGGTGTTGAGGGAAAGAGTGGACACATCCACATAGAAGTGCTGGGTCTCCACCTCAGCCTTGGTCTGCGGCTGGCAGAGCGTGCGGCTCACCTCCTGGTACGCGTATTTCCGCTGGTACCTGGGCAGGGAGAGCCCAGGTGTGTGCCCGGCCGCCCCTCCCAGGGAGGCCAGCGCGGGGCATCCCAGCCTGGGCAACCCCTGCGTGGGGCATCCCAGCCTGGGGAATTCCTGAATGGGGCATCCCAGCCTGGGCAACTCCTGCATGGGGAGTCCCTGCCCGCCCCCTGGTACTCACAGGCCCCGGAGGATGAGCGGCACCTGGAAGGAGACCACCGCCTCCTTCTGCCTCACCACGAAGAGGACGGGCTGGTCCTTCTGGTCCGAGAGGACATGGACGGACACCCGCACGCCCTCGGTCTGCAGGGACAGGGGCAGCTGAGGCGTTGGCCGGGCAGGTCGGGCCGCGGCGGCTCGAAGCGAGGGCTGAACTTTGCTCGGCCGCCGTGGCAGAGGCTGCCGCGCCCGGCGCACCCCGCAGCCGCCCCGGGCACGGTCAGCCCGCGGGGGACGCGACCACCCCGGCTCACCCTGTTCCTGCGGACGCTGTGGTTGAAGGCGTAGATGTTGAGCAGGTTGGCGTGCACCCAGTCGCTGTAGGTGGTGTTGAACTGCGCTTCCTTCTCGTGCACTTCGCGGTCCCCGTGGGCCAGGGGCTGGGGCCGGACGGGCGGCGGGGGCAGCAGCGCCCCGGCCAGCAGCGCCCAGGCCAGCACGGCCGCCCCGGCGCCCGACATCCCGCCAGCATCCCCGGCCAAGGTCCGCGGGGCGGGACGGCACGGACGGGACGGAAGGGACGGGTCGGGTCGGGACGGGACGGACGGACGGACGGGGCGCTCAGCCGGGGCGCGCCCGGGCGCGCTGCGCCATGGCCGGGCCGGAGCGGTGCCGGGCGCGGTGCGGGGCTGTGCCGGGGCGCGGAGCCGCTCCGGGGCCGATCCCGGTGCCGGTCCCGTCTCCCCTTCCCGTTCCGCACCGCGGTAAACACGGACCGGCGGTGACGTCAGCCCCGGCGCACGCCGAGCGCCCGGCCGGGGAAGTGACGCGGCGGGCGGGGCGGGGGGACCGGCCCGAACCGGGGGGCCCGACCGGAGCCCGGGGGGACCGGCCCGAACCGGGGAACCGGTCCCAACCGGGGGAAACGACCGGAACCGGGGGGACCGGCCCGAGCACGGGGAACCGGCCCGAGCCTTGGGGACCGGACCGAACCCGGGGACAACGGCCCAACCTCGAGCGACCGGCCCGGCCGGGAACCCCCGCCCCGGGGCACCGAGCTCCGTGCACGACCCCGCGGGGGAAGCCCGGCTCCATAGGGAACCATACGGGGGATGCCCTGTCCCATATAAAACCCCATAAGGGAGCCCTGCTCCATATGGGACCATATAGGGGCAGCCCTGCTGTATAGGGGAGCCCCATGGCCATATAGGACCCCAGCTCCATATGGGAACTCCAGTTCCCTGTGGAACCCCACAGAAAAGCCCTGTAGGGCAGATCCTGCCCCATACAGAACGCTGTAGGGCAGCCTTGTCCTGTATAGCCCCCTGCTCCATAGGAGACCCCATATGGAGCCCCTGCCCCAAGAGGGAAGCCCAGGTGCCATGCAGCACCCCAAACACCCACCCAAACCCCTTGCCCGGCCTCCCTGCCCCTAAGGTCTGTGAGGACATGGAAGAATCCTGTCGGGGAAGGGGTGGGTCTGGCCCATCCCTTTCTCCTGCTGCTCTCTGGATTCCCACCGGGGTTCCTGCAGCCTCTCCCCTTAGCTGCACCCTTCACCACCAGAGATGGAACAATTCAAAGCAACTTGGGAGTTTTCCCATGCTTGGGGGAAGTGGGAGTGATGCCACACTGCATTTTTGGTGAGTCTCCCAAAACACCCCCCAATTCCAGCTGTTGCTGAGCCTCTTGCTTCCAGGCCTCTCTCCAACAGCTCTGTGACCTTTCTATCCCATTTTATTTGCCTGCAGTTGGGGGTTTTGATTTAAAATCCCTCTCCAAAGGGGCTCAGTTCCGTGTCACCTCACTCAGAGCCACTTCCTGGGCTGGCTCTGACATCAAGGACCGCTGCCAGCTTCCTGCTCTGCTCCAGGGGACAAACGCCACGAGACAAGGCTCTGCTGCTATTGTGCACTTTATTTCTCCGGGCCCTCCTGTCCCTGAGGGTCCCACAGCTTGGACAGTCTGCCCATGGTTTCCAGGTGCAGGTGGTGGCGCTGGCGGCAGATGGGACAACCTCAGGGACAGACATGCGGGAGGAGAAGCAGAATTCCAGCTGACTCCTCGGCCCTGGTGGAACTCGAGTCGCCTCTTGCAGGATGGCTGTGAGCAGGATTGCGTGGGGATGTGCATTCCCTGTTTGTTCCAGGGCCATTTGAGATCAATCTCTCGGGAATCCAACACAAGCCGATGTCCTGTCGAGGGCCAAAATAAACCAGTCCCCTTCACCTGCAGCACCGTGCTCGCAGGTTTGGGTGCAGCACCCAGATCTGCACGGGGGAAGGAGGAAAAACAGACAAAACCAGCCCCAAATGAAGTGGGGAAAGCAGGAATTAAACGAGGAGCAAAGATCTGGCTGAGCACAACTCGCAGAGGCGGGGAGGACCCACAGTGGGAGCTTTGGCAGCGCCTGCCCCGCCCCATGGAGAGCTCCGGGAGTGACCGAGACAGGGCAGGAGACGGCTGGGCACACACACACACACAGGCTGCGACACGGTGGGTGAAACATTGACATTTATATTGAAATATGCACTAACAGTGACTTCTACCAGCCGATGCATTTTTGCCAAAGCAGAATCACAAAGGTTGTGTCCCGGGGAAGGCTGGGGGCAGCGGGTGGGCAGTGAGGGGAGGTATGGGGGCCTCCCTGCTCCTGCCTCACCCTCCCCCAGCACCTCACAAGACTCTGTCATTTCACATCTTTTGTTTGTTTTCCTCTCTGCTGCATAAACACAAAACTGGACACGCTCACTCAGAGGAGGCCACAATTCCAGCCCAGCCCCGCCCCAAGGGACATCCAGAGCTGGAACTGAAATTTTCTCACAGGAGGCACTCGGATTTCAGCACGGGGTGAGCAGGAGGCAGAGCCCCTCTTGCCCACCACACCTCTCAGGTGAGCAGGGCAGTTTCCTGCCAGGCAGCAACGAGCAGAGCCGAGAGCACTGAACCAGCACAGAGCATGGCACCTCAGCAAGCCAAGCCTAAGCAGAGCCAGCAGAGCCTCCCTGGTGATGCCAGAGCCTGCCAAATTCCCTGGGCCACTCGGCACCCTGCCCACGGGGCTGGCTCACAGCGAGCACAGGGTGCTGAGCAGAGTCAGAGCTTTACTGCAGAGTACATTCCTGGTTAGCATCTCTTCAGCCAAATGCAGCAGCAGCAGGGAGGGAGGGGAGCAGGGATGCAGAGATTAAACTAGCACACGGCCTTTTCTCACAAGCCTGGAGATAAAAAGCTCTCAGGGAGCAAGAACGGGTTTTATCCCAGCTCCCTGAGGGGGCTGTGGATGGGATAAACCCTTCCCCAGGAACTCTCCACTGCACTGTACTTTTAACATTTGATTTTCCACTTGCCTTTCCCCAATATTTCCAGCCAGAAGCTTATGGGAAGCATGAGCAGTGTTCTCTCAAAGCCTGCCCTGCAAGGCCGTGGAGCTCCAGGGAGCAGCACCCCTGTCTGGATCATGGGGGTAGGATGTGATCCCTCCTCTCCCATGGCACTCTGCAGCTCCCTGTGTCTGATCCTGGCCAGGGGAATGCTTCACCTTTCCTTCATCTGTGTGTAGATCACATATACTGGAAACAAAACACACACTATGCATGCAATCCAGGCAGGAATCCTGCTATGATCAAACCTACAGGAGGAGGGGGATGAGGTGGGACGTTAGGGGATTCCTCAACGCTAGGTCAGAGTTACACACCAGCCCTTGGCTACAGCAAAGGGCAGACAGACTATGTACAGTACCTATGGGCTTCAGCAAAGCCACCTGACACCTGAACCCTCCCTTGGAGCACGGAGTGGAGCTCTCTGTTCCTCCCAGGATTACCTGCCTGGCATCCCACGGGAAGCACAAACCCAGCGTGGCACCACTGAGCTCCAGCTCCAGCAGGTAAGGCAGGGAGGAACAGATTTGGTTTAAAATAGGTTATTTGCAAGTTATCAATTCATCTAGGGCTCTGCCTCTCGGCTCCAAACCGCTTCTTTCTGGAAGAGAAGCTTTGAGTTTGAAATGAAAAGTTGTTTTGCTACAACCAGCCCTTTGAACTACAAACCAAACCAAAACCCCACTGAGCCACAACCCTTTAGGAGGGCACCTGCCCCTCTGGCTGCCTTGCTCGAGGTGAGGAGCAGTGTCCAGGGCAGGAGAAGCTACACCTTAACTCCACTTTTTACTCTAAGAGGCTGTAGTTGCTCAAATAAAATGTTTATACAAGTAAACCAGTAGTGATAAGGAAATATACACCTTGGGATCTGTAAAGCTTCAGAGTAATTTAGGCCTTGCAGCCAGGGGCTCTTCATGTGGGTTTGCTTTAGAAAAAAAAGATGTAACAGTCATACTTAATAAAAAAATAGAAAAAAAACTGCAAAGAGCCCAGGCACCTCAGAGGGATGTCTGTCAGTTCCAGAAGAGTGAGGAAGTGACTGCCAATTACTGGATCATTAAAATCCTACACTGAGCAACTGCTAAAAGCCAGCAACATCACGGGCAGCAGGAGCAGGGGCCAGCAGCAGCACCCAAGTGGGAGCATTCCCAGGAGGGCTGCGTGGGACGAAGGGAAGGTGCCCCCGGGAGAGCTGCGTGGGAGGGAGGGTGCCCCCGCTAGCAGGACTGGGGAAACGAGCACAAGACAAGCACAGGGGAGTGTTACATGAGTTCAGGTAACTGTTTGCTTCTTTGAATTTCTGAATTCCAGTTTCAAGCTGCTTCAGAAAGGAGTGAGAAAGCAACACGTGTCATTTAACCCCCCCTCAGTAAAACAAACAACAAACAAACAAACAAAAAACCCCAAACAAAAAAAATAACAAAACCGCCTAAAAGGTGGAACCGGGTTTGGAAAAATGCATCTGTTCTGGCTTTTGCAAGTGGAATGTGATTCTTGTTCCCAGGCAAGTACACAGAGCACGATGGCTGCAGCCAGGAACGGCGAGCCAGGAGCGGGCTGTCGGACAGGCTACAGGGGGTCTACAACAACCACGGGGCAACAAGACATGAGAGGGGCACAGAGTGACAGTCCTGTTCTCGTTTCAAATGAGGAATGGTTTAAAAGTAAAACTCTTCTTCAGCTAATTTCCTCCTGCAATAAAACCAACCCAGCCGGCCCTCGTATGTACAAGACCAGTTAAACATGAGCCTTCCCCCTCAAAACACTAGGTACGGACATCCGGTAACATTCTACAATGGAAAGTGCTTTAAGAAAGAAGGATTCTGTAGTGCCAGTGACAGAACTGATCTGATGGGCTGGATGATGCTCTCCACGCTGACAGCAGCGGCTCAGGCCAGGGCAGCTCGTTTCTCCTCGGGGGTCTCCTCCAGCAGCTGCATGATCAGTTCGTGGAGGGGCTTGCAGACCTTGGCGTAGCCCCCGCCCGTCAGGTGCAGGAAGTCGAACATGTCGTGGTAGGAGATGGTGCCATCCGAGTGCACGAAGCCCACGTCCACGTCCAGCAGCTGCACGTTGGGCAGTTTGGGCAGCGAGGCTTTCAGCAGATGGTTCACCTTGGCGTTCTTCTGCCGCAGCGGGTTTGGCTTCTCTCCACGAGGTAGCAGGCCCTGGCACGGGAGGAGGCAGAAAAGAGCTTTGATGATCTGATGGCATCAGGAGCCCTGCTTTCCCTTCCAATTCGGGCTGCCTGTCAAGGTTTAGGATGTCTGTGACAAGAGGAAATCATCCCTTGAATCAGAATTTGTCCATTCAGGCCTAATGTGAAATGCGAGTGAAGGAGCCAGATGAGCTCCAAGCACTGACTGGCAGGGAAATTGCTTTCTTTTATTTTTTAAATGTATCACCTTGTGCTCTTTCCACACACTTCAGTTCCTCAGCAAGACAGGCAGCAGCTTCCTTAGGACAAGGAAGCCAACTTGGATTCCCAGTGCCAACTGGGATTTAGGCACCTATTTTCCCCTCACAAAGGAAACATTAACATTAATAAGTGGGATAGTTACTGGGAATGAGTCCACCCAGCTCTGCAAGGGCCAAAGGAGGGCTCCTGCAATGCCAAGCCAGCGAGGGGAGGCACAGAGCAGAGGGCAGATCAGGGACTGCCCTCCCAGGACCACCCAGTGACTCCCAGTAAGGCAGAGGCACAGCCCAGGGAGCAGGGACGTACCAGCACAATCACTTTGGCCTGTGGCTGCTGGGTGTTTATCAGGCGCACGATGGCCTCGATTCCCCCCGCGACTTCTTCTGCTGTGTTTTCGTGGTTATTTGTTCCAACCCAAACAACAATGACCTGCAAGGAGAGAAAGATGTTTGCAGCTTTTCCAGAGCAAGTGGTAACAGGGCTGATGACCCTGAAATCCCTGCACAAACATCTGTGGCCAGAGGGCTGCAGGGAGAGTCAGGCTCAAGAGTTCAGCCCAGGGCTGGCACTGCCCACTGCCCTCAGGGAAGGCACTTGTGCCAGGCCTGCAGCTGCAGGAGACCTTCACTGCACACCTAGATACCCTCACTAGCTCTGCAGTTCATACCTTGGGTTTAATGTTCTCCAGTTCACCGTTCTTCAGTCTCCATAGAACATGGCCCGTGGTGTCTCCGCCAATCCCAAAATTCAGTGCATGGAGCGGTGAGAAGAGCTCTCGCCAGATCTGCAAGCAGAAACCAACGTGCTGCTTCAGAGCAGCATCCTGCCTGTGAGGCAGAGACACCACACGGGGTCCTCAAGGTCACTGAGAGCAGCCATGAGCCCTGCTCTGAAAACTCTCTCCACAAAGGGCACTTAGACAAGAATGAGGTTTTATGTGGAGTCAGAAGAGATGGAGCTGCTGAGGTTCGAGCTCTCAGACCTGGCACAAAGGAAGGAAAGACCTCTAGAGCAGTGATTTGCTGCACTCATCGAGCCTCAGAGTGCTGATCTGTTGCAGACCATGGTGTCCCTAAGCACAGGGCCTTTGAAGAAGGAGTCTATGACCTGATTAAATCCTTCTCTTCCCTAGGTAACAAAACTAGAACAAAGGGAAGCAGCTCTTGCAGAACAAAGCTGCTCAGCTGCCACCACGGCAGAAGAGAACTCTTCTTTTCCTCAATAATTTTAGGGAGGAACCAGTGGAACAATGGCCCTGGCACCCCGAATTCTACAGGCTAAGTGTGTGCTGGCCATGCCAGGTACAGCCACAGGGAACTCCATGGCCCTCAGGAGGCTGGGAAATGAGAGCTGAGGGGCCAAAATGCAGCCAGCTGGTCCTGGCCTCAGAAAGGGAGGCAAAAGCAGCCAGGTAAAGCAGTGTCCAGGCCTTGGGGAGTTCAGGAAGCAGGGCAGGAGGGCCTCAGGAGACAGCAGTGAAAATGGGAGCAGTGGAAATCATCAGTGTTACACATGATCAGCCACTGGGGTAGAGAGAGATGCTCCAATTGCTCCAACCCACCCCTCCCTCCCTCCCTTCATCTCTCCCTCCATCCCTACCTCATACTGCTGTAGCAACTGCACCATGGAGTCCCCCACGAAGAGCACGTCGGGCTCCTTGTCCTTGCAGTCCAGGACAAACCGATTGTGCTGCCAAAGAGAGCGACAAGGTGAGCTCCAGGTGACACTGCCCCTGCATCCAGCCCTGCTGCAGCACAGGGACAGCTGCCCTGCCAGTTCCCCCCTGCCATGCCCTCCAGCAGCCCTGCTGGCATTAACCCTGAGCTGCTGGACACTGCTCCCAGCTCCCCGTGAGGATGAAACTTGGCATGATTTAGTTCATGGCCATTGCTCCTTGTCCTGTCACTGAGCATCACTGAGCCCCATCTTCTGGAGATTTTGTGTGGATTGATGGGATGCCCTGTCAGTCTTCTCAGGAGTAACCCAGCTCAGCTCCTGCAGTCACTCCTCATCAGAAAGACACTCCAAACCTCTCTTCCTTTGCTCCATCACGGCAGGACACACAGGTGTGGCAGCTGCCAGCTCCAGGCTGTTGTGACCTCAGGGTCCCAAGTGTAGCCTGGCCCAACACCCCCCAGTAAGGAGGATCCCCCTGCCAGCCTTACCTGTGACATCCACCTGTCATCTCCCTGAATGTCCTCGGCGGCGTGTGGGACTGCTGCCGGGTTGGAGTCCCCCATGCCCATCCTGTTCCTGTGGGAAGAACAGCTCACAGCCACTGCTCCAGCAGCTCCCACGGCAGCAGGGCTGCCAAAGGGCTGCAGGAATCTGCTGCACACAACTCCTGCCTGCTCCTGTGCCTGCTGGCAGCTGGCTGGGAACAGCAACACGGATGTTGCTCCATGCCAGAGTGACTCTGCAGCACACATTCCCCTGGAGGCAGGCCCCGATGGATGCCCCAGCACAGAGAACAAAGCCCAGCTCAAGGATGCTCTGCAGCCCCACACCTGAGCCACGAGGCTTTAACAGCTCAGCAACAAGGGCTGAGAGTCCCAGGATAAGTCCCTATTAGCGCCCAGGGATCCAGCTTACAGCTGCTGAGCTGCACAGTCCAGGTGGATAATCTGGCTCGGGGAGCAGCACAGCGTGGTGGGATTGATCCCATGATCCCAGAACCATTACAGATCGGGAGTCTCTGGAGATCATCTAGTCCAGCCCCCCAGCCAAGGGGGGGTCGCCTGGAGCAGGTGACACAGGAATGCATCCAGGTGGATTGGACTGTCCAGAGAGGGAGACCCCCCATCTCCCTGGGCAGCTGTTCCAGTGCTGTGCCGCCCCGCAGGGAAAGAAGTTCCTCCCCACGTTGCAGAGGAATTTGTATTTTAGTTTATGGCTCCTGCTCCTTGTCCTGCTGCTGGGCATCACTAAGGAGAGCCTGGAACCATCCTGTGGCGCTCCCTGGAGATTTCTGCACGGATCGATGTGATTCCTTTCTCCAGGCTGACCAGGCCCAGCTCCCCATCATCTCCCCATCACAGAGATGCTCCAGCCCTTCATCATCCTCGCACATCCCGGAGGATCAACAGCGCGAAGAGCAGCGGGACGATGCTTCCCGCGGCCGCCGCTCGCAGCCCACCGCGGTGGGCCGGGCTGGGCTGGGCTGGGCCGGGCTGAGCAGGGCGGGATCCCCCCACGGCCCCCTCCCCTTCCTCCTCCCGCTGTCCCGCTCCCCCGGCGGTGCTGGCGGGCGGGCGCCGCCCCGCCCCGCGGTGCCCCCGCACTCACGGCGGCTGCGGCTCCTTCCCCCGCGACTCCATGGCGGGCGCGTCCCCTCCGCTCGGCCCCGCGCCTGCGCCGCTTCCGCTTCCGCTTCCCCGCGCGCGCCCCGGCCGCCGCTTCCGCCCCGCGCAACTCCCGCCCTCCCCGCCGTGACGTCACTGCGGCGCTCCCGTGACGTCACGCCGCACCGAGGCGAAGCGCCACCCGGGGGGGTGATGGAGTCTCTTCCTGATGGAGTGATGCCACGAGGAATCCTTTTCCTGTTTATCGTGGGTTTCACCCTAAAACCACGGCACCTCCTGCCCCTCGCCCTGACGTCCTTCCGCCGCCCCTGACGTCATTCTGCTCCCAAGATGATGCGTGACCGGCATGTGGGGGGCCCCTGATGTCCCCGCAAGGAGTGATGTCACAAGAACAAGTTTCCAATTACCGTGGGTTCTGCCCCAAAACTGAAGCAGCTGCCTGGCCCCGGGGGTGCACCAGATGGGGCGGTCTCACCATGACATCATTCAGCTCTCCCCACTGGAGAGTGACGTCAGACTCATCTCCCGCATTTCACTGGTTTCTCCCCAAAACCGCACCACCCACCACCCACCGCAGCCCCTCTCCGTGACGTCATTCTCCTCCCGAGATGACGCGTGACCCAGGTGTATGTGACCGGGGGGGGTGCCCCGTCCCTGATGGCGTGACGTCACGCGCAGCAAGTTTCCCATTTCCCGCGGGTTTCTCCCCAAACCCGCAGCGCGCTCATCGTTCTCCCCACTCTCCGCCGCGCGGGGACGCCCTCCGCAGCCCGCGCGCCCGTGACGCCAGCGGTGCCGTCAGAGCGCCGCCCCCGTCGCCATGGCAGCCGCCCGCCCCCCGGCGCCCCCCCGCGGATGAGCTCACGCGGTGCCGCAGCCCCGCGGGGGGGTTCGCTCCGCGCGACAAGATGGCGGCGGCGGCTGCGGCGGGAGGAGGCGGCGGAGCGGGGGCTCCCCCCGCGGCCCCCCGGCTCTCCCCGGCCCCGCCGCCCCCGCGGCCCCCCGGGCCCGCCCGCATCGGCTACTACGAGATCGAGCGCACCATCGGCAAGGGCAACTTCGCCGTGGTGAAGCTCGCCACGCACCTGGTGACCCGCGCCAAGGTGAGTCCCCCGCGGGGGTCGCGGCGCCGGCCCGGTGAGCGGGGAGCGAGCGGGGAGCGGCCCCGAGCCCCCCCTGCCCCGAGCGGGCGCTGCCGGGGAGCGGGGCCGCTGTCACGGGTGACACGGGTGTCCCCGCGGGTCCCGTGGCTCCGGGATAACGTGGAGGTGGAGCGGGGGGATGCTCCCGCGGTACCCGGGGATGCTCCCGGCCAGCCGGGGGGACGCGGAGGGCAGGTGGGGGACAGGTCGTTCCTTACCGAGACGACGGGAATCGATCGTGGCCGAGCCCTCAGGGCCGTGGGAAAGCGCAGGGAGCAGCGCGAGGAAGGAAGGGCCTCCCGAGGGAGCGGCGGATCCAGGTGGATCCAGGTACGGCCGCGCTGCCAGGTGAGCCCCGGAACACGGCAGCAGATCCGGGTGGATCCCGGCACGGGCGAGCCCCGGAGTGCGGCAGGACATCCGTGAGGAACCACACTGTCGCCGCCGTGCTCCCGGTGGTGCCGGTGACACCGAGCTCCCGGGCACGGCTCGCGGTGCTGCATGCAGCAGTGCCAGCCCGGGATGGCCCCGGAGCTGCGGCAGGAGCGGGGCTGGCACGGGCAGGCAGCGGACAGGCCCGAACCAGAGCCCTGCGCCTGCCCTGCTCTTGGCTCCGCGCTGGCTCCTGCAGGAGCTGCAGAGGGAAGATGGTGTTGGCTGGCCTTGTCCCTCTGTCAGTTCCTAGGGTAGTTCCTCTGTCAGTTCCTGGGGGTGTCCCTGCGTTGGTTCCTGGGGTTATTCCTCTGTCAGTTTCAGGGATTGCCCCTCTGTCACTTTCTGGGGTTATTCCTCTGTCAGTTTCAGGGATTGCCCCTCTGTCACTTTCTGGGGTTATTCCTCTGTCAGTTTCTGGGGTTGCCCCTCTGTCAGTTTCAGGGATTGCCCCTCTGTCACTTTCTGGGGTTGTCCCTCGTCACTTTCACGAATTATGCCTTTGTCACGTCCTGGGGTTGCCCCTCTGTCACTTTCAGGAGCAGCATTGTTTTGAAACAGGAGGAGAAATCCGCCATCGCCTTGGTTTGTTGGAGCTCTGGCTCTTTGCCCGGATAATAAAGTGAAATTAATTTCAGGGGCTATTTAAACATCGGTTATAACACCTTCTGGACAGTTCTTTTCAGAGCTGTATTTGCCTGCCCTGACGGCTATTTTGTGCCTGCAAGTGCTCGGTGCCACAATTTAACCTGCACTTGAGGTGTTCTCCCCGTGATGAACCTGAACCTTGCTGAGAGAAACAGGGTGATGGGTTCAGGTGCTCCGAGTGCAGGGCACTGACCCCTCTGAGTGGAGACCACTCCTGGAAAAGGAGGGATCTAGCTCCAAGCTGCTT
Source organism: Loriotus luctuosus (assembly GCA_035582745.1). Lineage (NCBI taxonomy): Eukaryota > Metazoa > Chordata > Aves > Passeriformes > Thraupidae > Loriotus > Loriotus luctuosus. The sequence goes on from JAWWEY010000092.1 coordinate 6,610,795, forward strand.
TCCTGTTCCTGTTTCCAGACTCCCTCCTTGGGTCAAGGTTTCTTCTCAATGGTGCTGACTCTGAAGTTTGCAAAACACCAAAGCAGAGACCATCTTTTGTGCAATTGATTTTGTCCAAAGAACGGCAGAGTACACACACAAATTTTGTCTGGAAATTGTGTTCCAGGTTTACAGGGCCAAGGCTGGATTTTGCACATTGGCTTTGGGTGATGGAAGGGGACACCAAGCTTGGAAAGCTTTGCTTTACAGCAGTGTGCGCTCATTCCCACTGCCCTGGAGTGACTGAGGGTGGGCTGTGGGGTTCAGGAAGCAGTTTTCTGCTGGGATGGTGAGGTGCTGGGGGCTCTGGAGCAGCGGATTTGACCTGCAGCATGTTCCCTGCACAGAGGAGATCCAGTCCCTGTCCCTCTGAACTCCGGGGGCTCCCCGAGCCTGGGAAATACCTGTGCTGGAACAACTGCCATCTGTTCAGCTGAGCTGGGATAGCTTGGAGCTGAAACTTGACCTGGAAGCTTTCTTAAGTCCGAGGTCAGGTTTCCTTTCAAATCCCAGCCTCTGGAGAGGAGTGCGAGTGAATGGATTGGATTCTGCTTGCAGACCCTGAGCACTGTGGGTTCAGCACTTTTCCTTCACTGACAGAGCTGTTGCTGTTGGCTCTGGGAGAGGAGTGGGGAAGGAGAAAGGAGCTGCTTGGTTCAGGCTCTGGGACTCATGAGATTAGAGGGGAGGTGTTGATGTAAATGCATTGGAAAAGCCAAATCCGTATGGGGAAGCGTTTTTGACTGGCAGCAGAAATACAAAATAATGCTACTGCGAGCTTGTCTTCATCACAGTTACACTTTTAACACTTTGACTTAATGGAAACAACTTGGAAGCGAGTGAAACCTTGGCAAAATGGTCCCATTTAGGCATCTGAAAGAATTCTTTGATCACGAAACGCAGGCGCAGCCCGGTTGCTGCCTGTGCTGGCAGCCCCTTCCTGAGGTGATCCTGCTCTCCCAGTAGTAGCTGCGTAAGAGAACCGGGCAGCTCAAATATAGCCACCAAATCCCTGCACAAACTTGACCCCGTGTCACATTCTCTTAGAGAAAAGCGGGTTTGCTCGGCACGGCCCCTCCTTGGGAGCCGCGCTCCTGCACCGTCTCAGACGGAATTCCGCTCTGAGTGTCTGTGTGAGCTTGGAAATGATGTACCCCGTGATTTGGGGCCTTTTCCAGAAGGTGGAATTAGTGATGGTGTGGGCTGGTGCCCACTGCTGAGCCTGGAGTTAGAGGTGGTCTGTGGATGGGCGTTGGATCCTGTTTTCCATTCCGATGGACATTTACCAGGTCAAGTGGACTTTGACATGACAGCTCGAGATAACAACTGGAGCATTCCTGGCTTGTGTCCCCTTTTCCCTAAAAAGAGAAGCAGAGGGTAGTTGGGTCCTGATCTTAATGGACTGAGATTTTCCTGGCCTTTGGGAAATTGAGCACTGCATTTGTTTAGAGAGAGGAGCAAAGCGCCCGGCCCTGCTGGGCTGGCACGTTCTGCTGACACCCAACGTTGCAGTTTACATAGAACTGCATTTCAGGAGCTGAATGTGGGTCAGCAGTGCTGGGGACACTGAGGAAGGGGAATGTTAATCATCCCAAAGGGCAGGAGGCCTGTATTCATAATTGTCTCCGCTGGAGCCGATGGAATAGAAGGGAACAGTCTGCAATTTACGTATTAACCAAGGCAGCAATTTACATTCAGTCCCTGCCCATGCAAAGTTGGACTCCTGTGCTCTGTCAGAGCTGCTCTGATGGCTGGGCAGGAGCTGGAGCCACTGCTCTGACCTGGATGAATTGGGCACCTGCAGGATACCGTGCTGCATCCCTCCTTCTGTCCCCCTTCCTTTTGTCTCTTCTCATCTTTTACAAGAAATCCTTGTTTCTGTGCTAAAAATCTTCAGAGTGACCTGCTGAATGAATTGTTTTCCACAGAATTTCCATTTATAAATCATCCAAGTGACTTCATTAGAATTCCAGCTCCGTTCAGGCAGTGGGGTTGTTTTTAATGCCACATTTTTTCACGAGGGCTGGTCAGGGAATGTTGGTGAGTGTGCCAAGGAGCACATACCTTATGTTCCCATGCCCTTTGGGTGCTGTGTTTGAGCTTTCAGGAGCTGTTGGAGCTGAGGAGGACAGAGAGGGATGCTGTGGTCGCTGGGCACTGCTGAGGGCTCTCTGCTGTCCTGGTTCCATCCCTTCCATCAGCTCCATGTGGCTGGAGGTGCAGCTGGGGCACAGAGCAGCACATACCTGCCATGGCTGCCCTGCTCTCATGGAGTGTTTCACTGGGACATAGGAGTCACTTTCATGTCCATCTTCCTCTTGAGATGGGATTGACAGTCCTGGGAGAACACAGTTCCTGCCCAAGTGCAGTGATCTTCCTGCTGTGCTGCCTTTGCTTCTTGAGGGCTGCTTGTCAACTTAGGTTTGAGTTAAATTTCAGTAATATCTGGATGGGCAAATCTCAGAGCACGTTTCACTGGCTGTCTGTCATGAGATCCTGTTTAAGGGGTACCTGGAGTTGTTTTAGTGGATAGTAACCCAAATCCACAATGCTTTAATCCTTGGCAGAATACAGCCCTTCTACAGCACAAGCACACATGCAGAAAGGCTGGAATTGAGCTGATTTTTATTGAGGTTTTTAAGCAGCTAAGCCTTTTCTGAAGGATGGGAGGCAGCTCTGCCCTCACTGGGAGAGGACATTCCCTTCCATGAGAAAACAGGCTTAATTTCTGTGGTTTGTCTTTGGGTGAGTTGGAGTCATCAGTGGAACACATTTTTCACCAGAGTTCCTGGAAGTGGGCAGCGTGGCACTGGAACCCAGGATGAAAAGCAGGCTGGCACTTCATGGGGAGTTGGGCTTTGCTCTGGGAGCACTCAGGCTTGGTTTGGTACACTGGGAGTCTCAGCCTTGGTTTGGTTTGGCACACTGGGAGTCTCAGCCTTGGTTTGGTACACTGGAGGTCTCAGCCTTGCTTTGGTTTGGTACACTGGGAGTCTCAGCCTTGGTTTGGTTTGGCACACTGGGAGTGCTCAGCCTTGCTTTGGTTTGGCACACTGGGAGTGCTCAGCCGTGGTTTGGTACGCTCTGGTCTCTGAGCACGGGGGCTCCAGGGCTTGCCTGGATTTCTCTGCTCAGATGCAGAGTGCTCTCAGCCCAGAGGGTGGGAGAGCCTTGGTGGCTCTCTGTGCTGCTCTGGCCGTGCTGCAGCGAGGCACGTGGCTCTGGGCTGACTGAGGGCTGCTCCCTGCAGCCAGCTTGCCCGTGTGATAAGCCCCGTGCCAGCGTGCCCTGACTCATCAGCCTCGTGTCAGATGGGATTGTTCAATACCGGTGCCACACGTTTTGTAATGACCCACACCTGCTCGCCTTTCATCAGTCATTTTCCTTTTCTTTTGCAGTGTTTGGTGGTGCTTCACCTGTCCTGCTTGTTATTTCTCCTGGCCATAAGGAAAGCTGATGCTGTGGATGGCTAATTCCTCAGGCAGCATGATCCTGCTGCTCACAGGGCCTTTGTTCTCCTCGCCTGTGTGCTGCAGGAGAGTTGTATTTTAGTTCTCATTTGGTGAGGAGATTTAGTAAAAGCCTAAAAGCTAGAAATGAACTTTGGCTAAGCAGAGTTGCCACAGTGAGGATAAGAGGGAATATTTCCTAAAACCTCAGAGAGCCATTGCCTGTATCAACTGTGGGCTGCAGTACTGACATTTTATGTTTCATTGCAATGTTTTTCTTGCTACAGCAAATAACATTTGATTACCAAGATGTTAATGCCAGAGCATGATTGAATTGTAGACCAGGCTCCTTCTTGAGATGCTAACAGGTAGAAACAGGAGAGCCAGCTGACAGAGGGCAGGGTGAGCTGGGGGGCCTGTGGCATGTGTCCTGAGCCTTTCTGGGCAGGGAGAATATTCTGAGAGAGCCAGGATAATTAATACCTACTTCTCAGCTGTGTGGCTCTTAGCTTTTTTGGGAGGTGAGATGGGTACAACTTCTGTACCTGGCTGCCTCCCACCTCCTGGCTGGAGTCCCTTCCTCCAGAATATTTGCTGTACCAGAGCTCTGGGGCTGCTGCAGCAGGAGGCAATCCACACCTGATGAACGAGGTGGGGGCACCTTTGGGCAGGTACAGAGGCTACCCTGTGAGGAAAAGCCACTGACAGGAGCGGAGGAGGAAGGGCTGTGCCAGGCAGGGATCAGTGTCTCTCTTCCAGGAGGGTCTCACAGAGGTTTGGTGAATGCTGCAGAGGCCTAATGAGGGTTTCTAGAAGCTGTCTCCTCATTTGTGTTTGAAGGAGGAATTACGTGAGAGGGAAATAAGGAAATGGCAGTGTGTTGCTGGGAGACTGGGCTCCTTGGGTATTAGACATTTTCACAGAGAAGCAGCTCTAAGCTCATTTTTCTCTTGTCCTCTGTGGGTCCTGTATCAGCCCTGTGCAGTGGCTGTGCAGGGTGCTGCCCCTTCTTGCTCTCACCAAGACGATTGCATAACAGCTCTGTGTTTATCCCCTTGAAAGTAAAGCTTTGGGAAGTTGCTCCAGCATTGCCAGCAGAGTAGAATTCACAGTTTGTGGTGGAAGTTCTCCCTTCCTTTCTGGCTGAAAAGATTCTCATGAGAGTTGTGACTTCCCTGTGTGAGCACAGTGGGTCTCGTGCTCTGCACGCCCCCAGCAAGATGCTGCATTTGGCTGAACCTGCACCAGCAAAGGCTGGACTGGCTTGGAACTTGCACAGGTTTAAACAGAGCAATTTGGGGATTCTCTAGTTAAGGCATTGTACTCATTTAATGCATTCAGGGCCTTTCTGCTGATCCCAGGCCAGGGGTTTAATATGCTGCGTTAACACTTAAATGAAGAAACCACTGAAGGCTGATTCATTATTAGTCATTATGTGTCTTTTTCTAGTAATTCTGACCCCAAGTCTCTCTAGTTGAGGCTAAACCTCGCCCTCTCTGCTAAATGGCCATCAAAAGGGTTCCATGAAAAGGGAATTATGTGGCTTCAGCCAACTTTCAAAGTAGTCGAATCATGCTATCCCACACAAACAAACTCCCACAGCCAGTGGAACTGACACACTGAGCTCAAAAATAGCCCAGTGTGTGTGGGGGGAGCCGAGCTGAGCTCTGCTCTGCACATCAGAGGATGGGCAGGAGATCCTGGGGCAGCACGGCAGCAGAGCTGGGTCTCACTGGAGCCTGTCAGACCTGGCTGGGTGTTATCTTGAAGCTTTGGGTCCTTTCAGAGTGCATGGTCTGATCCCAGAGAAATGTTGCTGATGCTTCTGGTTTCTTCTCTGCATCCAGTGTAGGGGACAATTTCCAGCCAGAGCAGCTGCAGCTTGGAAGAGCTGCAGGAAGGAGCTGGTCCTTGTGCAGTGCAGGTGTGCTGGGAGTGACTCCAGCATCCCTCTGTGCAAGATGTGGAGCTTTATCCCGGGAGCTGGGCTTGGGCCTGCACTTTGTGGCTATAACTCCGTAGCAAGAGTACAGATGCTCTCCTTGGAGCTGCTTTGGCCATGGAATGTTTTAAATGAAGGTATCAGTATGAGTATTGGCTCGTGCCCTCAGCTGCAGTGTGTGCAGGAGTGGCTGCCTGTGCAAGGTTTGTGACGGCTGTCAGAGGCAAACATGGCACTGGGAAACCTCCCTGTGGGATTTGGGAGCTGCAGTTCCTGAGAGCCTGTCTGAAGGAGCAGGTGAGGAAGGTGGGGATGCAGACACAGAAACCAGACGTGCTCTGGCACAGTGCAAGGTGCAGCAGCAGGCTGTGGTTCACCTGGCCTGGATGGCAATGCTGGGGTCAGCTTGTGCACAGGGTGATTCAGCACAGCCTGCAGCGGGTCAGCTGAGCCACAGACAGAAACCGGCCATGTCCTCCCAGGGCCTGCAGTGGGAGCCTAACCAGCCTCCCAAATCCTGCCCTGGCTGCCTAACTAGGGCCTGCTGACAGCAGTGATCTGTGTGTTGAGTTACTGCCTCGATTTGCAGAGGGATGAAGGGACTGGCCTGAGCCAGTGTTGTGCAGTGCAGGGGTGCCTGTTCCCCACGGCCCACTGGGGTGTTGCCATTGTAGCTCGGGATCTCCTCGATGTTCGCCACTCTCCTGTATGGTTTGGCTCTGCCTCCAGCTCCTTAAAGCGTCGGCTGCAGTTATAGAGCATTAATTACAGTACATTTGGAAGATGGTTTAGAAGAAAAGGAGTCTGTGGGGTATCAGCGTGCGACTGCGGGCCCGGAGCTGGAGGCCAGCGTGGTTTGACAGGGAGCCAGGCCCAGGACGACTGTCAGAGCTCCATTAGCTGAGCACACGCCTCGGCACCGCTGGGAATACAGAGAACGCGGGGCCGCGGCAGCGCATTAAAGTGTTTCAATTAAAGTCTGCATTTGGAGGCTGCATGCGTCTGCTGCCTTTCAGCAAGCAGATGGATGTTTCTTGTCTCCTTCCAATAACTTTTAAAATGTGGTTGGTCCTGTTGGAAGGAGTTCTGAATGAGAGGGATGCAGCGAGGTGTTTTCAAGGCTGGGGAAGCGTGCGTGGATTTCTGCAGCAGAAGGGAAGACACATTTTTTCCAGGTTTTTCCTTACCTACACAAGTCAGTCTCAGCTTGTCCTGGTTCTTTGGCTGTCTTGGCTTTCAGCTGTGCCTTTTCCTGCATAACCTCTGTCTGTGCAGAGAGTTTAATTGCAGCAATACCTTTGGAATGTATATGGAGAATAGCAGGGATGGGTGTGTGACAGACCCATGGCCATCACACTGGACACAAGGTTTTTTTTTTAAGGCTCTGGGATCTGCTGTCATGTAACCTGAAGCATTTCTGAATTTTTTGCGTGCATTCAGGCTCATCAGGTACTTCCAGGTGTGTTTCTGGCCCCTCTCAGGGACAGTATCTTTAGAGCCCTGAGGCTTCTTGCTGTTGGGCGAAGGCAGCTGCACTGAAGCTGATGCCTAAAAACTAATTGTGGCATTTCGCAACATGAAGTGCTCCTAATGGAAGGAGTACGTTTATGAGCTGTGTGTCATTGTGTGTGTGAAGTGTGATCAGATAACACGCTGAATTGCAGCACTGAGCCTAATTGGAGCTGGTTCCTGTCTGTGGAATGGAAGGATACAGTGTGTTCAGGTGTCGTGCTGCTCCTGCAGGCTCGCAGGAGTCTGGAGCGGTGCTGATGCTCAGGGTACCCTTGCCAGGTAGATCTTCTGTGATACAGTCTTCAGACAGTGACAGTGAAGAAACTAGGGGGAAAAATGCCTCTTGTCACGTGTATATCTAAATTCTTAAAGATGTTTGTCTGTGCCCCTTTCAGCTGAAGTAATTAGTGCTGCAGGAAAGAGTTTGCTTTTGTCAGTCTCTGTGACAGTGTGATCGTGTCTCTGCGTGCCCCAAATTTTCATTTAAGCTCACAGCGCTGGCAGCAGCCAAAGATGAAAAGTATTAGTCTTGGTACTTAGTCCTTCCTCTCTGGATGTGCTTGTAGGAAATCCTTGGGCTGTAATCTCACAAGTGGCTCTGTCAAGGTTATCAGCCTGGCTGGAGTGCCGCTGACGGACGGGCTCCGGGCAGCCCGCGCGGCTCTTCCCGGCTCCCTGCGAGCCTCCGCCGCTGCCGGGAATTGTCCTGGCCTCTCCCCTGCCTTGGACAGAGAAAGCATCATGTGCTGCCTGATTTATGGCAGGTTTGCTCGTTCCCAGGTGGCCGGCAGACAATGGTGCTCTTTTGTTGTAGCCGGTGTCCTCTGCAGCCCGAGGCTGGAGCAGCTGTGGCTGCTTTCAGCACTTTTGGAGGTCGGAGGACCCCCCCAGCAAACTGATTATGATACAGCTTAGCTTGTGCTCTGTTTCTTTGCACATGTACCATTAATGAAATCGAACTATTCCCCAGCAGCCATGGAGGAGCATGTTCTCAACTCTACAAAGCCCATCTATGTTCTCCCATCTCTCTGACACAGTGAGGGGGTTGTCAGTCGTACAGCAACTGTTTGTTTTCAAGCACAATCTCATTGGAAACCAATAAAAATCATTCTGATTCATTCTCTGTACGAGGATTTTAATACTTGGCTTCCACAGAGGCTGTTTTTCCCCTGAGCGGCTCTGGGAAGTGTAAGATTTAAAAAAATCCAAAGACTTTTCCTTTCTGCTAGTTAATTCAGCTGGTTTATGTTAGAAACAAAGTGCAGAGTTGGTGGAGAGGGAAATCACGGTCGCTCCCTCCCCCTTGCTGCAGCGTGGGTGTCGTGTGCCCACTGCCCTGGCAGAGCTGAGGTACATGGGGAAACCTGTGCTTAGTCAGAACAAAATATTCATGTGTTTTTCATCCAAGCTGAGACTCCCATTACACAGTAAAATGACAAGTGAAGGCTGACTATAGGTATTTTCCCACTCAGTGGGCGCTTGTGCAGTTTCTGAGTCATCAGCTGACAGTGTGGGCCTTAGTCTCTGCTTTTCCTCGTGTGTGTGTGTGCTGCTGGTCCCAGTTTGGTTCCACAGACACAACTGGATCCTTGTTTTCACTTACCATTGACACAGTCAGGAATGAACTCAGTCCCTTCATGTGAGCCCAGAAGAAAATGGGGCGGTTTGGTGACTGCAGTCTGGGATTTGAAATGCACCACCTTCTTTTAAGGTAAGATGGGATACAGCCCCTAATTATGAGATCACTGAATTGTCTAGTTCCTTTTTGAGTGATGGTCAAATCTCTAGAACTTTTGTAGGGCTTAAAGGCAGATGGGTTTAGGATATGGAGGAGGTGTAACTGAAGTTGCCTGGAGCAGTGACCAGCACGTGGCTGGACCTGCTCCCCGTTTCTGGGGCTCTTGGGGTTCCTTGTTGCTGTGCCATGGCAGTGAGGTGCAGAGCAGCAGTCGCTTTAGTACAGCAGGAAATTAGTGGGAAAACTAAACGTGTCAGAGCTTTCACCATGGCAACAAAGCCCGGCTGGCTCGCAGCACAGCGAGACAAAAGCGGGTCAGGTCTGCACAGAGCAAGGTGGGAGCCTTCTCCAGGCTGAGTGTCTCCAAACCTGCCCCTTCTCCTGGGCAAAGGGCTGGTGAGGTGACCAACATCAGGATTTGGAGCTGGGGATTAGAGGTGTGCTCCACTGATCTCATTCTTGTGTCATCAAAGCACCTGACTTGGGAAGTGCCCACAGCCCCGAGGCTGCAGGAGCTCAAGGAGCGTTTGGACAATGCTCTCAGGCATATAGGGGGATCCTTGGGGCTGTCCCCTGCAGGGCCAGGACTTCATGGGTCCCTTCTGACTCAGGATGCTCTGTGATTCTGTGCTTTTTGCTCTGGATGGGAATGTTTTCTAAAGGCCACACAGTCACTCTGATTGTTTCCCTTTCCCTGAAACTGTTTGTAAATAATGGAGAGGTTGTAAGTCTGCCTTGTGTGACAGTGCCCAGACACAGTTGCTTAATTCCTGGGCTCTTTTGGATTTGCGAGCAGCCCGGAGGTTGCACGAGCACTAAGTCACGTTCTGATGGCACGCCATCCATTTGCTTGTCTGTCTTCTCATTCCGTGTGTTCCAGCATTTCCAGCTCTTTGGTGAGGTCAGCACAAAAAGGGTTGAGAGCACCGACAGTGGCAGTGACACGTGGAAGGGCTGTCTGTGCTCTGTGCCCCTGACAGTGTCTCAGTGTGGTTTTGCCATCCCCAGCCAGGCTCAGCAGCGGGCCCTGAGCGATGCTCCTGCCGTGCTGCTGCTCAGGAGTTGTTTTCCCCATAATTGAGCGGGATATTAAAAGGTTTATGGTTTACAGTTACAGGCGTTGCTCCGGCCGGAGGAACGTCGAAATCGATACGGCAATTACTGCCCGGCTCGTCACGGGTTGTGACTCTCACATGCTTGGGGAGACAAAAGTGGAAGTGGCTGGAGGAGTGCCACCAGCAGGGTGGCCACGGACTCGCCTCCAAGCCAGGCATGGGGTGCTGGGCAGCATTCCTGAGACGGGGACGGGGTGGCACACAAGGAACTCGCAACTGGGCTGTCAGTTTTGCAGAGCACGAATATTAAAAGAGAAAAAAAGTAACTTTAGAAGCGCTCTATACAATTCTATACAATTTTCTTGTTCTTGTCATCTTCTCTTTGGATTCATCATCCAGGCTGGGAGTGCAACTGGAGGAGGGTAATGGCAGCAGTGACCAGGCCTGGGTGGCCCTGGTCGGGAAGCGCCGCTTCCTGCCGGATTTGCATCCCAAGCCCTAAGTCAGCACTTCGGGGCTGTGTGTGGTAGGGTGCCCTGGCTTGTTGGAGTGAGTCATCATTCAAATAGACACCAGAGCAAACGTGCTTGTCCAAACAAGAGCAGCTCTGCAGAGGCTGCTCCGTCTGAGGTGAGCAGCAGAAGGCTTCTTGTTTTACCACCTGCAGGTCTCCGGGTTCCAGCCCTGGCGCAGTGTTGGTGTGCTAGCACCGCCTTCCCTCCCTGCTGCCTGGAACAAAGCTGCCTTCCTGTGCTCCCAGGTCAGATCCTATCGCCCTGGAGGGAGCGGTGCTTTGGGCCTGGCAGATGTTTTCCCCACCAGGTCCCAGAACAAAGGCTGCTCTGCACAGTCTGCCATGGTGCCTCCTGCCCCTCGCTGCTGGAAACCTCAGCCGTGCATCTGAGTGTTGGGATTCAGTGCTAGCATGGATGCTCCAGTGGTTTTGTTAGAATAGGAGTATCAACTCCCAATTAAAATGGCGATTAAGATAGCTTTTTGGTTTTTGCTAGCTGTTTTTTTCTTATCTTAAATGTGTTTGAAGATCTTGAACAGCAATTCTAGTCCTCTGTTTGCTTTGATCCTTTGGTTTCAGGAGGGGCTGTGAGCGGCTCTGCAGGAATGGCATGTGTCATAGGAGCTTTGTTTGAGTTCTCTGTGCTCCAAATTCAGGGCTGGAGTAAGAAGTGTTTATGATGTGTGACTTGAGTGAGTCACCTCGAGCTGGAGGCAGCTGTCAGCCACGGGGACCTGCACAGCCCAGCCCATGTGCAGTACACCTGGCTGGGGTTATCCCTAGCAGGGCGCCTCGCTCAGCAGGCTCCTGGCTGAGCTCCTGCTGTCACACAGAAACCATTAAAGCTGTGTGAGAAAAGCACTGTCACCTCAGCCGTGCTCTGCCTCTTCCCATGCTCCTACCTTGTCTTCTCTGGAGGGATTCCTCCCCCAAATGCCCTTCCAAAGGGCAGGAAGAGTTGTGCCCTACACAAAGGTGCAGATCAGCTCCTGCTGGCACAGTCCTGCTGCTCTGGCCCTGGCAGCATCCCTTGGCGTGACAACACTGGGCTCCCACTGTAGGAATCCTTCCGTGGAGTTCATTTTGCTCATTGTTGGCAAATTGTGAGCCAAATGTATACACAGTTTAGAGCAACAACTTCCTATTGACAGTGCTTTCAGAGGAGTTGTTGTTTATAAAGTGAGGGATTTCCAGCTTTGTTTTTCTCTCTCTCCAGTGCAGAGTAAACTCTTGGAATTGAATGTTTCATTTTTTGACTGCTTGTTAAGAGTTGTTGGATTTTGCTGCTGTTGGTGAAGCCCACAGACTGAGGGGAAGGCTGAGCTCTGTATTTTGGATGGTTTTAGATCTATATGCAGTGTCAGTCCTCAGAGGATGGATGATCTGGGTAACAAAGGGGGTGTCAGTGGGAAACACAGATGTCCAGCTGAGCCTTACACCTTGGCTCTGTGTGATATCACTAGAAAGGTCTTGACACAGGCTCTGTCTGTGTTCTAGCTGGAAAAGAAATGGGAACAAGAGGAAGAAAGGAAAATAGGTGTATCCCTGCAGTTTGGTCTGTGTGTGTACAGCACAGAAGGCCTGAGCAGTGCTGTGCTGCTGTCCCGTGTGCTCCTTCTCACTGCTCGGTTTTTTAATCCAGGCACTGCAGGAGCATTGCCAAAAGCTCTGAGGGAAGTGCAAGAGCTGGGATCCATTGAGCTGCTATCAAGCTGGTGTGTACAAAGTACCTTTTGATGCCATTGCCCAGCCAGTTCCATCTGGGTGAGCGGGGCGAGCTCCTCTCTCCGCACGGCTGGGCTTCGCTCCAGGGTGTTCCATCTCACACACACGGATGAGAATGTTGTAAAAACAGAAATCCCTAAGCCTCTCCTGGTGATGTTACTGTCATTACTCTGCTAGTAGTGTTGAGAAGTTGGGGTTTAAGTGGTTCCTTGATTCTGCCCTCTCCTGTGATATGTCTCAAACCGCCCCTGGAATTAGTGCCAAGCGTCGTGGTTGGGAGTCAGGTTGAGTGACGCCTTCGGCAACCAGCTCAAGATCAGCAGGAGGAGATACAAGATACTCGGGTGCTGTTCGAGCTGATAGTGCCAGAGAAATATTTAGCACATAGGTGACACTTCTAATCTTTAAAGCACTTCATAAACATTGGCTAATCCCACAGTGCAGTCTTGGTTGGCAACCTATCTGTCTTCCCTGGAGAGAACAAACGGCTGGAGGACTCTGGGAAACTGCAGTGCAAGGCTGTGATAGAGCTTGAATTTCACTTGGATTTTTTTAAAGTATAATTCAAGCTACAAGATCTGCTGCTTCTGTGACCTGAAGCACATGAACTGCCTGCACTTCACTCATACCTGGAGTGGGGCTTCCCTGTCCTCATTCACGGGACACTGGACTGAGCCGTGCAGCCAGGCAAGAGAGGATGAGGAGAGCCTTCAGCTCACCTGCTCCCTTCAGCACACCCTGGGGCCTGGCCAGGCAGCTGCAGGAGGTGCTGTGTGAGTACCAGCTGTACAGGAGAGTCATGAGCACTCAGGGTGGGAGTCCTGAAAAAAAAACCTGTGGTAAAATGCTGCTGTACAGCTGCCATTTGCTCTGAGGAGAAAACCTGAATGACTTCTGCTCTTCAAGAACTTGACCTTTTCCTTCAGCACCCTCATGGAAAGAGCAAATCCATGGGCTGGGAAGGTCAGTGCTCCCATGGTCTCCTGCAGCCACGTCCTCAGTGGCAGATGAGCACTGTACCCTGTGGGTGAGTGAAAGGCAGCTGGGAAAGGGCACTTAGTGTGATACCAGGTGAGGCATCTCCTCGAGCCCTGGGGCGTCCCTGACTCCAGTTCTGAGAGTGCCCAAATCCTCAAGCTGCCGGCTGAGGAGGGAGGAGAGGCTCTGCCTCTCATGTTGAAACCGGGGCACTGTGTAGGAAGGAACGTAAGATTTGTATCATCAAAGGGCTGAAAGCAAGAGGGAACATGATTTTGTAGCCTAGTGATGAGGGAACTCCCCTGGGAGGGGATAGGGATCAGCTTCCATCTGTGCTCCAGGGACTGTTTATGTATTTTGTGTTGAGAATTGCTGGATGAAGCACATCTCGAGCAGCAGTGAGTTCCTGAGGAGTAACTGGCAGCTCTGCTGGGCTGGCTGGCTGTGCCTCACCACCCCTGGGGCTTCTGCACTCACCTTATTCTTTTAGGCTGTTTTTGGGACAGGGACCGTGGTTATTTACAGCTGAGTTACCAGAACTTAGAGAAATAATAGACCTCATCCCACTGCAAGTGTTAAGCAGCCACAGGAGTAGTACCAGCCTTCTAGAAGGAAACTAAAGTGTGTTTGTTTGACCTCCTTCAGACACCTGAAGGTGTAAAGATAATGCAGTGTGTGAGACAGCTTGGACCAGAAGATGGTGGTTATCTGGAGTTATGAGGTGATGAAAACCAGTGTTGTTTAGATCTGGCGATTAAGAGCCTTCCTTTCACTTCTCATTTACTACTTGAGTATCTAAATTGCTTAATGAGAGAGAGTAATATGGAAAACTAACAAGGTAGGAAGCCTGGTTTCCAGTAAAGCTTAAACCACAAGGAGTTTATCACAACCTGGTGGTGGGCAGTCCTGCTATGTATTAATAAAGAAATCAAAGGAGTGTCTTTGCTTCACAGCTCAGAAGACAGAATATATATATTTTTTTCAGGCCTTGGTTCATAAAAGATGGCAAAAGGCAGCCAGGTGAGGTGTACAGAGCTAACTGCTCACTTGCTACCGGGAGTAGAAGCTACAAGGGCGTTGCACCAAACAAGCCTGGTCCTGTAGCATTTTGCTTAGATAAAAGATACAGAGAACGCTGGGCAGTAACCTGCAGTTATTTCCAGGTGCTCGTGAGTTAATGAGCCGGTTCTGTGGGGCTGCCAGGTCAGGCAGCACAGCTGGGAAGGGGCTGGGGCAGGGAATGGTGTGACCCTGGTGCTCACACCAGTCCCTGCCTCAGGGTTTGGGGTAAGTGAACTCTGATCCCTGCAGATTTTCTGTACAGGATCAATATGAGTGGTAGAATTCGCTGCGAGCTGGCAGTGAGCACTCACAGCCCAGAAAGCCAAGGGTGCCCTGGGACACATCCAAGGGAGTGTGGGCAGCAGGACTGGGGAGGGGATTCTGCCCCTCTGCTCTTGACAGACCCCACCTGGAGTGCTGCACGCAGCTCTGGGGTCTCCAGCACCAGCAGGACATGGAACTGTTGGAGCAGGTGCTGAGGAGGCCATGAAGTTGATAAGAGTACCTGTGTGGAGACCTCACAGCGCCTTGCAGGGTCTGGAAGGGTGGTGAGGTCCTGCACTGGTTACCCAGAGAAGCTGTGGCTGCCCCGTCCCTGGAAGTGTCCAAGGCCAGGTTGAACAGGTCTTGGAGCAACCTGGGGTAGTGGAAGGTGCCCCTGGCCATGGCAGGAGGTGGAACTGAATGGTGTTTAAGGTCCTTTCAACCCAAACCATTGTGGGACTCTATTCCATGCTCCTGTCAGTGGGCATTATCTGGCAGCTCAGCTCTGGCTGCAGCACGCTGCCTGTTGGCTGGGGAAGTTGTTTTGATTAGCTGCATGACCCTCGTGTGTGCAGGGATGAGTGTTTTCCTCAGCCCTCCATAGTGAGGAGGCTATCAGCTCGTGTGCAAGAGGAAGGGTCTGAGCTTTATATAATCTGTTGGCTCAAAGACTTTTCAGAAACAAATCTTGCGACAGAGCTAGAGGCTAATGACAGCAATATGTCTGCTGGCAGGCAGCAGTGATTCAGAAGAGCTTTGGATCTATCCATATGCTCTTTTCCTTGCGTTACTTCTCAGCAGAGCCGAGTGCACTTGAGGAGGGGTTTGGGGAGGGTGTGTGGCATGGGAGAGATTCCAGCTTACCTCCTGTCGGGGGGAATCCACTGCCTGTCTGTGTGAGGGACTCATCTGCCTGTGTGCTGTTACCTCTTGCCTCATAACATGTCATGGCCTTGGAAATAAGCCCCCGCCTAGTGAAGAATGGGCTGTGTTTAGAATTGCTGGGGTGCTTCATCTCTGGGAATGAATGTCCCTAAGCAGCCACTGCAAGAACTCTGGTCTTTGACTGGATGCTCTTTTGGAGTGCAGCTTCAGGAGCCCAGGAAGGCCCGTGTGTAATGCACAGTTCCTGCTGGCTTCAACCAAGACTTGCGTTCTTCTCTTCTTTTTCCTTAGGTAAATGGCTACACTGCTTCAGCAAACCCTGTCAGCTCTTTGAAACAGGGAATTTCTCACAATGCTTGTGGAAGGATGAGTCCCACCATTCCATGAGTGTCTCGGGATACTGTGAGAGTGGGGTGGAGCTCATGTCACCCACTCAGAGCTGCAGTGCTGAGGAGGTGGCCCTGCTGCACAAAGACTCCTTACCTTAGGGGTGGTTTAGGTCTTGCTTTCTGCTCTTTATGGCTCTTACCTGGTGGTTTTGTACTGCAGCTGATAAGTTACTGCAGCTGCTCATCCTCCTTCCTGCACACCTCTGCAGGGATGTGCAGCCGAGGCAGGGATGAGTAATGCCTTTGGAAGAAGTGCTACCCTAACCTTTTATTCTGGGTGCGTACATCGAACGTTCAAACCTCTACATTTTCCATTGCATTGGATGACTGTACATTCCTATCAAATGATTCATTGGATTAACATAACTTTTCTGTGAACCAAAATGTCTCCTCAGACCCTCAGAGCTGAAGGGATCTTTATTAGATGCACTGTTGGATGCTCCATGTGTGCCTTCCCCAGCCCAGTGCTGTGTACACACGGGCTGCAGTGTGAGGCTCTCCTTTGCTCCCCCTGCAAGTGCACTCGGTTCCCTCACATTCCATTTCAGTGACGTTGGAAAGCTTTTTTCTTCCTTTTTCCCCAGAGGGACTGAGCAGAGCTGTTTACCCTCTGCTGGCCAGCGTCCCCTCAGAGAGCAGGGCTGGTGCACACGAGGGGGAAGGACAGGAGAGCACGGGCTTGGGGTTGGGAGCAGGTTGATCCTCACCCGCTCAGGTGCTGTGCTGCTGCTCATTCTGCTTCAGCAGCTGTTCTGCAGCTCTCTTTGGGCTTTCAGACTGGTTTGGCACTGTGCTTGGGGCTCTGTTGCTGCCTGTGCCCATTTGTGATGGAGTGCCATCCCTGCAGTGGCTCCTGCTTCCATCCCTCGACAGCTGCTCCTTGGAGAGTTGCAGGCTGCAAAGCTGCTGCCCAGAAACGAGGCGTGTTCTGTGTGAGCAGCACAGCTCAGCTCACAGCTGCCAGAATCACAGCCTGGGTGCCTGTGGTACCACTGTGGAGATGAATGGATCCCAGGTTTGCAGGGAGATAATTCCAGGCTGTTCCTCAGGACTTGCCGATGTGGGGTTGATTTTTTTCCTTGGTTGTTGTGAAACTGCCCTCGTTGCATGCCTTATCTCAGAGCTGCTTGCCTGTCCTGTCCATGTCCTGCTCCTCCTGGAGCCCTGCTCCTGCTGCCAGGCTGGTTTCCAGGGGTGTTTATCTGTGCCCTGCCGAGCTGCAGTCCTGGACGAGTTGTTCCTGAGCAGTAAGCTGGGAATGATTTCAGCTGGGCAGTGCTGGAATGCTCTGTGCCCGTGGGGAGCTGTGGACTGTGGACCATTGGGGTGCTTTGTGTGCAGTGACCTCGTGTCCTGCTCTTCTGGTGGCGTTCAGTGCCTTGATGTCCCCTGGCTCTGGTCCCCTCTGTGGCCATTGAACTCCGGCTACACCACGCCATGAGCTGGCCCTGCAGCTGTGTTCACCTGTGTTAGGGTGTGAAACTATTATTTAAACACATACCTCCTCTTCGTGTGACTTTTTTTGTAGTTTTAAGCATCTCCAAGTTGTTAATCGTGCTGGAATGATGGCCCTGTCTTTTGCAGCTCCCTGGGATCCAGGGCTGTGTGATCTGAGGGTGCAGCTAATGACTTCATAGCAGCTCTTCCAGCCTGACCTCGGAGCCTGCTGGTTGTGTCTGGGAATGAGCACAGGAATGTGAGGCACAGAAGCTGTGGCTTGTAGGAAATATGTTTTTGTGGAGCCTGTCTGATGGCAGTGACTGGCTCCCCAGCAGCCTTGTGGGCTCTTTACAAGGTGCACGTATTGGTCCTGGACCATTACAGTTATCTCAGATATCATGTTTATTGTCTGACACTCTACCACATTCTGCAACCAGGGAAAAATTCTTGTTTTTCCTGAGGCAGCTGCTGCATTTATGGAATTTTTGGTATGTGCTAGAATAGAAACTCATTTTCATTTTGTACCTGAATCATAGAAAGTCAGGCTAACACGACAGAGCTCGTTGCTGCAGAGACAGAAGTTCTCCTGCACCACGCAAACCTCGGGCTGTGCTGGCTCCACTCAGCTCTTCCCTCTCCTCACTCCCCCAGCTTAGCACAGCTGGAACTGCACGGGGCAGACACCCAGGGCAGATGCCTTGTTGAGGGGGATTTTCCTGGAAAAGTGCCAGTACCTGCTGTGGACTGGGGAGCAGCACCCCTCACCCAGCGGGGCTGGAGCGGCACTGTGCATGTTCCATGCAGGCTGTGGAGAGCAGTCCTGCCCTGAGCATTCCCCTTGCACACTCTGAACAAAGTACAAAGCAGTCTTTGGGCATGCAGGATCTGCTCTCTCCTGGTGGCTGACATCTTCCTGCATCCTGCTGCTGGGATTGAGCTGAAATAAGCTGCTCTGCTTGCTGGCACCGAGAGCAGCCATCAGTGAGTGTGGCCAGTGCTGCAGCTGGTAAATAAGCCTTTGTTTTCATCTGCATCTAAAGAGAGAAAAAATACTAATCAGCCTGGTGAGACAGCACCTTCAGTTTCTTGCTGCTATCATTCAAATTAATAGAAATCTCATTTATCTCCTTCTGGTGATATATGTCCCTGGAGAGCAAGGTCATGGCAGATGATACAAATGAATGAATAGGGGAGATGGGAAATATGATCTGAAATTCCTGCAGGCTCGCTCATCTCGCACCCTGCGTGTGTCAAGGGAGCCTGGATTTACGTCACTGTGCCTTACATAAGGATCTATAATGTGATAGCTCCCGAGGTTGTGTGGGTCTTGGGAGCCTCCTGTGTAATTGGTTCAGAATGTGCTCAGCAGAGCTGCACAGCTCTCGTGGACAGCTCTGCAAGGCTTGCTGCTCAGGAGCCTTTATCCAGCCCTAAAGCCTTTTTTTTTCCCTTAACATCACCATTGTCTTTGGGGTTTCAACTGTTGCAGGTATCTCAAATGGTTAAAAACGCTTAAGGGGGGAAGAATTCACTTAAGGTTAAATCAGCTCCCTGAAGCTGAGCACTCAGTATTTCACAGAATCCCAGAATCACTGAGGTTGGGAAAAGACCCCCAGGACCATCGAGCCCAACCTTGTCCCATCCCCACCTTGTCC
>JAWWEY010000092.1:6629577-6693463 GCA_035582745.1 Loriotus luctuosus
AGCCTGCCCTGGCCCAGCCTGAGGCCGTTCCCTCTGCTCCTGTCCCTGTTCCCTGGGAGCAGAGCCAGAAGGGCCCCTGATCCCCCTTTTCTCCAGGCTGAGCCCCTTCCCAGCTCCCTCAGCCTCTCCTGGGGCTCCAGCCCCTTCCCAGCTCCATTTCCTTCCCTGGACACAGAAGCAAGGAAAGAATTTGGGTAAATGTTGATATCAAGTGTGAATAAGCAAGGCAGTGTTTTTGGATTGCTGCACTTTTCTGTACTTTCTTGTACAGCTGCAATAAATCCCCTGCCCAGGACTGGTCAGTCACTTGTTCAGTCAGCTGCCCCCCTCTCCTACTCCAGGCACTCCAGATGCTCTCTGGACATGCCCTGACCAATGTGCCTGTCCCCACATAAGCAGAATTGCAAGTGAAGACTCTATGCAGAAGGTCTGTGCTCAATCCCTTGCAGTTTTAGGGCACACTCAGTGTTTTGGCTGCAGGGCTGGGTGCAAGCAGGCACTGCTGGGCCTGACATTTATGTCGTGGTCTTGTGATAGTCCAGGTTTAGAAGGCAGGCAGGCAGCTTGTTTTACTGGGCACGTCACCCGAGAGCCGTACAGTATGAGCTGCTGGCTGCATCCCCTCTGACTGTACAGCCCAGGCAGGAGGGCTGTGGAGCACTCGAGCTCCAGGGCCACGTGAAAATCTGTGTTTGACAAACCTGGCTTTGTGCTCACAGGGATGGATGGAGCAGCCTCCCTCCCTCGAGATGGGAGTCTTGTCATCCTTGAGACAAGAAAGAGTCACTTCAAGTTGCATCTGGACTTTGAATGTTATTGTGGTTTTGTGTGGATGTGCAGAAAAACAAAAACCTGCTTTCTGAGTGACACTGAGGTGCTGGAGCCTGTGCAGAGAAAGGCAATGGAGCTGGGGAAGGGTCTGGAGCCCCAGGAGCAGGCAAGGCTCAGCCTGGAGAGAAGCAGGCTCAGGGGGACCTTGTGGCTCTGCACAACTCCCTGACAGGAGGGGACAGCCAGGGGATCGGGCTCTGCTCCCAGGAAACAGGGACAGGAGGAGAGAAAACAGCCCCAGGTTGTGCCAAGGGAGATTTAGATGTTAAGGAAGATTTCTTCACCGAAAGCGTTGTCCAGCCCTGGAACAGCTGCCCAGGGCAGTGTGGAGTCCCCATCTCTGGAGGTGTTTTAGAGCCATGTCGATGTTGCACCTGGGGACACAGGGGGTGGTGGCCTTGGCAGTGTCACTGGACTGATCTTAGAGGGCTTTTCCAGCCTAGACAATTCCATTATTCCACGGCGACAGGGCAGACTGAGACCTTTATTTGCTGAGGCAGGGGTGATGATGGTCTGCTCCATACACAGCACCTTCCTGGGCTGCCATTTTCAGTTAGGAGTTCTTGAAACAAAAGTCCTGTAAGGGAAATGAAGCCCTGCCTTGGCAGCCCTTCTGTCTGATCTTTGGTAAGTGCAGATGTGCATCTTGGAACAATTTACTCCTGGTTGTGTTTAGGGCTACCAGAGTGACTGTTCATTCCCACATACGGAGCATGGTTTCAGAAGGTAATTTAAACAAATGGAGCGCCACTTCCAATTTTTCAGGCTTCTAGTTTAGGAGCCAAAATTGTTCTCCTGGCTCCAGCTTGCCCACCCTGGCTGTATCAGTTCCCACATGGCCTGCCAAGTTTGCAGAGAACTATCTATGGTCCCTTTTCCCTTCTGAGGAGGCAAAGCTCCCATGGCTGAGCATGGTTTGGGCTTTGTTGGAACAGGGGTGGGCAGGGAAAGCCCTGCCTGGGACTGACCCGTGCTGTTCTAAAGTCACAGGGGTTTTGTGAGCCCAGTTGTGCCTTTGCCCATGTGAGGGGTTAACACGAGCTGTGAGGTACTGCTGGATGCTGCCAGGTGCCATCAGTTCCTGCTGCTGCTCTTTGGAAGGGTAGTCTGGGATCAGAAAGTACCATGGGCTGCATGGACATGGAAAACACACCTCTGGTTTGTGGCTGTTGGCCCTGGGGAGTTGCCTTAATACATAGTTCTTGTGCTGTTCGTGGCTCTCGCTGGACTGTTAGGTCTAGGCTAAGTAAATGATTTAGTAGCACATCAGCTTGTGCTTGTGAAAGTAAATATTTTTGTTCTGCTGAAAGCAAATGGAAACGTGTGGTCAGTGTCCTGGTGCAGTAAGTCCTGACCTGCTGCTTGGAAGAAGTAGGAAATGCTGTGATGAGGGAAAAGCGATGTATTTTGAGCTTGGTGTGTGTGTGTGTGTGTGTGTGGAGGGGAGCAGTGCTGCATCCCAGAGATGCACAGCAGTTCCCCAGGCACTTGCAGGGGCCAGGGGCCCATCTCTGTGCTGCTGTTACTCAGTGGTCCTGTGAGCTGTGAGTACCCCCTGCCTGCCCCGGGCTTCGTGCTTGTGGAACGGCTCAAATACCCAAAATTCAGACACGCTGAGCTGTGTGCTGCAGACTGGGTTTAAGACCCCCAAACGGATCTGTAGGTTGCCTGTATTTGTTTGGTTTTTGTTTTCTTGCAGTTTCTGCACATATAAAAGAGGCTTTGTCCTCTGTGGGCCCTGAATTTCCCCATGTACAAGGAGAGGCATTGAGAGAATTCCAGGCTGCGGCTTTGCTTCCACGTGCCCCTGCTGCATTTACCTGTATTTAGTGCGTGTCTCTGACTCAGTGTTTACTCTTCACTATTTAAACATTCCCTAGAAATTAAATCTTTTAAGAACATTATTCTTCACACCAAGTGCTTGTAGAAGCCCAGTTGTGCAATGCCTACGCTCATGTATTGGCTGCTGTCTTACTCCCTCGGAACAGGATTTATGGTGGCAAAGCAAAGCAGCAGCCACAATTAGAATTTGGGTACTACAGCGCTGAAGTGCTTTCAAAATAGCAGTGTCTGTGCTCCAAAAATACTCCATTGTCCCCTGCTTCGAGAGCTGGTGACAGCCATGGTTGCCAGCCTCACGTGAGGGCTGTGTTGGTGCCAAGGGCAGGATTCCCTCCCGAGTCTGGGGGCACCTGAGCCCTTGGTGCTGCTTGTTGGCACCAGGAGCGAGTTTGATTCGCATGGCTGGAGCAGCAGGGATCAGAGTGACACCCATTGCTGTTTGATCTTTGGCCCTTTGCCCCGTGCTGTCACCAGCCTGGGGCTAATGGCCGTGTGTGACATTTGGGAGCCAGGCTGCGGTGATTAGTGGGACGCTCCAGCCCAGACCTGAATTCACTCCTCGCAGTGCAGAAGGTGAATCACGAGCCCGAGGCCCATCCTCTGCCGTGCAGGGACACCCAGCCTGTGTCCCAGGTGGCTGCCCTGCTGTGAGCCAGGTTCCTGGGGTGGCTTTGGCAGCCCTGGCACAGGGCAGGGTCCGGGTGCCCTTTTGCTCACACCGTGCTGTGCCACGCGGCCCAAGAGCCCGGGGCTGGATCATGCTTTGGCTTTGAAGTAGGGTTTCAGCTCCTGAGCGTGTAATCTGTGGGTTTAAGTCACTTCTGCTGATAAGGGAAATCAGATAGTCTTGTTGGAAGTGGCTTGTAGGCTTCTCTAGTGTTGTAATTCAGCTCCGTGCCCAAGTGAAAGGTGATTCTTTAACAAGTTGGTCCGTGCAGTTACTGCTGTGGAAGATTCTTCTGTCAAGCTTGCTTTGTTATGAAACAAATTCAAATTTCAAGCAAATCTTTGCGGTTTTGGGGGGAGCAGAAACTTCCTGAAGTTCCAAGAGGCAGCTCCTGTGTTCTGACATCACTGGGAGGTCTTAGTGGAAAAGACTGCAAGGGTGTTTTGTCCTCAGCAAGCTGGAATGAGATTCCCTGATTGTCCCTTGCTAAAAGGGAGGGAATTTCTGCCTTCACTCAGGTAATGCCGCTGTAGAACATCAGTTTATTTTAATCTGGACTTTACAATCAGACCCAAACTGCCAGCCTTTCACCTTCCTTTGTTACAAACTCTGCTCAGAGCAGGCAGAGGGCTGGGGGCAGCTGGTGCCTCTCCCATCTAACTGGAGGTAAATCTGTGGTGCTAAAGCTGGCACGGTTTGGTTTGCTTCTCCTGCAAAGCCTGGGCAGGCTGAGGGTGAGGAAGGGACTCTCCATCGCTTGGATGTGGTTTATCTTGGTTGTTGAGGGTTAATGTGTTGAAGCCTGCATTCCTCACAGTTTCACTTTTGGCTTCTCTTTCTAAAAATTTCCACTCCATTTCATAACAGTTCTGGAGTGAGGGGTGGTGATACTCGGGAACCTTTGAGTCTGAAAATGTTCTGTGTAATCGGGGGCTGGAGGCAGCCACAGTTGTTTTCAGGCCCAGGGGAACCAGTCTTCCTGACAATAACATTAACCCTCCCTAAATCAGCTAATTGAAGGATTTTTAATTAACTTAAGGGGTGGGGATGGTAAATAGAAGCAGTGGTTTTGAGAAGAAAATTGCTTTCTGCTGTAGTCTTGTGACTGATGAAAATTCTGGTGTTTGAAGCTAAAAAATAGTGTCTCACCAGTTTGATCATTTCTATTGCTTTTGGAGCCAAGCACAGACTCCAGTGCCTGGGTTTTGTGGCACATAACAAACATCATTATTGATGGAGGAGTGTCTGAGAGGCACACTGCAGCCTTCCAAAGCTGTGTGTGCACACAAAGGCTGGATTCAAGGTTTTGAGTGTAACAACTGCACTGACTTTGTACTGAAAATACTTCGGGTGTATCCTGATAGTTCTGCCTCCCAAGCTGATAACCCGAGCTGGAGTATCTTTGCCAGGCTGCACTGCAGCATAAGAAACTTTGCTGAGACTCAATGCCTTCATCAGTGTCTCTACAAGACATCTTGTGACAGGGCCACTGCTTGTTTGTTCCCATAGAAACTGCCATCTGATCGTGGCAAACTGCACAAAGGCTCCTGCTGCAAACGCAGCGTCTAAAAATTCCTCAGTGTATCATCCAGATCTGGCATGGTGCTTTATTCCTCTCTTCCCTGGCAGAATCTCGGCCCTTCCCGCTCAGTGGGCTCCAGGACCCGCAGTGTTAATGCAATTGGCACCTTGAAAATAATCCTAGAGCTAGAGGTGATGGTGTCACTCCTAATTGTGATCTCAGAGGTGCTGGCAAGGGAGCAGTGTTTGCAGTCTCTGCCAGCAGCAGGATGATGCACATGGAAATCATAAATACTGAATAAAAGGCATTTGATGCATTTGAAATCTTCGATATTGGGGGAAAATTCCTTTTCTCTAAGTGTGTGACTGTTGCTTTTGACTTGTTTTGAACATCCAGCTAGTTTGACTTTGGTATAGAAAAGACCCAATGGTTACAGGTTTAGGAAAATCTGTGCAAGTCTGTTTGAGAGCCCAGAGTCCCACATTCCCCAATGGAGGTGGTGGCACATGAAGAGGAGCAGCGATTCCTTCCGTCCTCTCTGTCGCTGTAGGTTTTGTGTGGTGATCCCAGGGTGATATGTAAGGCTCCTGCAGCCCTGGTGTGTGCAGGAGCTGCTGCACACACGGTGCATGCACGCTGC
Source organism: Loriotus luctuosus (assembly GCA_035582745.1). Taxonomy (NCBI): domain Eukaryota; kingdom Metazoa; phylum Chordata; class Aves; order Passeriformes; family Thraupidae; genus Loriotus; species Loriotus luctuosus. Next base: position 6,635,080 of record JAWWEY010000092.1, read on the forward strand.
AGCTCCCGTGCATGGTGCAGGGCCCAGCCTCCCCTGGAATGCAGCAGGATCCGGAGCAGGAGTGCAGCACGGAGCCAGCACCGCGCTCGGGCTGCTGGGCTGAGTGAAAGGGGTTGTTATACGGGATGACAGATTCCTCTGGAGCTTGTTGCTGTTTGCAGAAGGGAAGCCAAGACATTGGTGCTTAATGTCTTCCAGAAGTCCTTGGCTTTAACCCTTAGGGAGCCTCAGGAAATCCACTGGAAGCCGATGCAAAGGCTCCCCGTGGCTCTGGCAGCTTCTCCAAGCAACCAGCAGCAGGATGAGAGGATGTGATAGCCCCAAGATGTGCCACAGAGGCTCAGATTAGACATCAGGAGGGATTTCTTCACAGGAGGGGTTGTTCAACATTGGAAGGGGCTACCCATGGAGGTTTGGAGACCCCATCCCTGGAGATGTCCAAGGAATGCCTGGATGTGGCACTCAGTGCTCTGTGCTGGATGACAAGGGGGGGATTTTGTGGTCCTGGAGGTCTTTCCCAGGGCAGATGGCTCTGGGATTGTGCTGCACGTCCTGGTGCAGTGCCAGGTGTTTTCCCAGGATGCAGTTTACAGCAGGAGCATTTCTGTGGTGCATGGCAGGCTGGGGAGCCCAGCCAAGGGTGCTCCTGCTGCGTGTGTTGCTTTTGTCATTAAAAAATAGCCATTTTCTGTCTTTACAAAATAACTACTCTTAACTTGTACTGCACCAGTGCTGAGTGCTCCATATGGGTTAGGCAGGAGTGAGGTGAGGTGTTCCCTCTCCTCTCAGGAGACCTCTCAGTCCAAGTGGTGTTCTTTGCAGGATAAGCATTGCTTAAAAAAATCCAAACCCTAACGTACAGTGTGTTCTCAACACATCACTTCATGCACACCAGCTTCTACATTTCCTTATTTCTGAACTTTTTTACTTTATAATCCAGTAATTCAAAGCTGCCTCTGACTGCACACTCTGTACCTGAAATGCACTATTTTTCCCTGTCACTTGCATTTTTAGGTCACGACTGAATTAGAGCAAAATGACAATCCAGGGAACTTTGTATAACACTTTCAAAACCTGCTTGCTGTAATATCCTGGCAGCTTTTTAAAGACTTGTCTTGGCGTTTGAGCCAGGCCTTGCCCATGAAACCTGCAGGTGACTCCATGTCTCGTGGTCTCCCAGGGATGGTCCCCACTGGGGCTCTGTTCCACAGCAGCATTCCTGATGCATCTCCTGCTGTCACAGATTTCTTCCTGCGTGCAAATACATTTCCAAAACTCTGCTGCTAAGCAACTCTCTCCAAGGCTGGAGAGTAAGGCATGAGGAGCAGCTGGGGGAGCTGGGGGGGCTCAGCCTGGAGGAAAGGAGGCTCAGGAGGGACCCTCTCATTCTGTATAAATTCCTGACAGGTATTGGAAGGGGCTGCCCAGGAGGAGGTGGAATCCCTGGAGGTGTCCAGGGAAGGGCTGGATGTGGCACTCAGTGCTCTGGGCTGGGGACAAGGTGGGAGTTGGCACAGGTTGGATTCAATGATCTCAGAGGGCTTTTCCAACCTCAGGGATTCTGGGATTCTTTAAATGCTTCAGTGGCAACCTCAGGAGAGGTTTGGAGGCAGAATCCTGCGTGGAGGTCAGTTGCAGTGTTCAACTGACATCTCTTGAAATAACACTGACAGATGGGTATTCAGGGTGTTGGTAAACTGAACTGGATTTGTTTCCATGGGAGGTTTAGGCTGCAGTGCCTGAATTGAGGGGAGAGCAAATGGTTTGAACAGGCAATCTGGACTGGAAGGGGACCAAGGTGGGCAAGTGTCCTCCCAGAATTTGATTCACCTCCTGGCTTTGCTTGCCTGCAGGTGGCTGGGGGGCCGAGCTGGAGCTCAAGCAGGAGTGCACTCAGGCCTGAGCAGAACTGCAGTGCTCCCATCTGCTGTCACAGGGGCTGGAGCTGAGCCTCCTTGGCCAAACAATCAAGCTTACGTGACCGGGCTCTGCTTTTTCACATCACATTTGTTAGTTAACCAGTTTGCATCGATTTAAATGCACCTCCATGAGCTTCTGCACCAGTTTAAGTGCGTTCAAAAACCGGTTTTAATTATCAAGTGCAGTCTTTGTGTAGTAAGTGCCAAGAGTGCTTTTAATTTGCATGGAAGCCATGGAGGTAGTGCTGCAGACTGTCAGCAGATCGTGGGGCTGCATCCCACTAGAATTCCTGCTGATGCCACAGGCAGGAGCTTTTACAGCCTGCCTCTTACCTCAGCCTCTTTTCCTTTGGCTTAGGCTGATTTTTAATACTTGTTCTTAGATATTCTGCTTTTGTGGTCCAGGTGTGGAGGAATTTGATGAACAGACCTCCCAGGCATGCAGCTCTTGGTGCCTGCTCTCTGTGGATGGACGTGTGGACATGTTTCAGGTAGCAGCACTCACTGTAGGCTGCCATTTGTCTGTGTGGTTTGCTCTCTTCCCTCACCAGGATAAATAATTTTCCATACCACCTCTAATTCACGTTCTGACTCCTGTGAAGTTCTCAGCCTTGCATCTGGGAGGCATTACAGGAATTTTACAAGGCTTCTGAACTAAAAACAAATTACTGGCATAAATGTCAGCCGAAGCTGTTGGGGCTGGAGGGGTTTTGTGCTGTAACAGAGTGAGAAATGAAAAGACAGGGAGGTCAGTGGGAATGCAGACAGGGCACGGTGTGAAGCTGTGGAATCCAGCAGACAGGAGTGGTGTGGCTATCCCGTGCTGTGTTTGAGGTGGTTAGGTGTGGCTGCCTGCAGTCTGCTCTGCTGAGACTTGCTCTGCCTTCGGCTCAATCCCATGGAGTCTCTTGCTGTAGCCCAGGAGAAAAAGGCAGCGCTGGCAGGGACCAGGAGATTCAGTGTCTGACCAGAACTTTAAAAAGCTTTGGAAATCTTGTCATTAAGAAGGATAAGGGCTAGAAGGAGATGTGGTGTAGCTTAAGGGATTCCTGTTCTTAAGCTGTGCATGACTGACCTCCTTGGTTGCTGCTTGGTCCTCTGAGTCCTGCTCAGCCTGAAGCCCAGGGAACTTGCTGAGCAGCCCTCAGGTTTTGTGGGGCTCTGTGCTAATTCCATAGAGCCTGGATATGCTCTTCCCAGCCCGGTGTGGAGTGCTGTGGCCCGTCCCTGTGCTCGGCCTCTTCCCAGGTGTGTGTTTGCAGCCCGAGGTGATGATTGATGGCGCTCGCCCTCGCGGCACCTCCCGTTTGCAGCGGGAGGTTCTTCGGGCACCAACATGGTTTGTTTATCTAATTGGCATCTCCAGCTCCCTTCCCCGTGCCTTTCTCTGCAGTCCCAAAGCCCTTGATGCTGTTCAGCATGCTCTGATGTAGTGTGTGTCAGCCAGGGCAGGTAACTCTGAGTCTCTGTTGTTTCCCGCTGTTGCCCCAGGTGATGAAATAATGAGGAGAAGCTCTCCAGGAGGGTTTGGGACCTGGCATCCAGGTGAGTGTGACAAGTACAGCTCTAGCAATGTGACCAGGCTTTCTCATGGCTGACGGGGCATTATTTACACAGCTATGCTGTGGCTGAACCTGACAGAATTTACCTGTCAGCCCTTGCAGCCTCAGAATGGGAAAGAGTTTGCATTTGGGATTAAATCACCACTGAACTGGCACTGAGGCTGTGCAGCAGCGAGTGTCAGGTGGGGGGCACTTACCTCTCAGACCTTTTTGATGGCTTCTGTTGGAAAAGAGAAGCTGCAGCTGCTGGCATGGGGTTAATCCAGGACTGGGAAGGGAGGACTGCAGCACGGATGAAGGCTGGGATCCTTGGGGGTGCTCTAGATGAGCTTCCTGTCCTGTGACATTTGTAAGCTGCCCTGAAGTGATGAGATTTCCTTACCTGGGTGTAGCTGGTTCTCTGAGCCGTGGATGTGAATGTGGGGTTTGTGCTTTGGCCACTGAAATCCCAGCTGTGCTCCCTCTGGGACGAGGAAAGGTCACGGCAGAGCACGGCGCTCACACAAGCCGGGTATTAACACTGCAGCCAGCCAAGAGGATTTGGATGTATTGACTTTTCTCGTAACACCATCAGTATTTTCTTCACCTTGTGCAAGACACAAGTCCCTGCATTGATTGTGCAGAGGGATGTGGACAAGGTGAGAACTTCCTTCCTGAGCAAATGCAGCTTCTCTGAGCACATCTTCGTCCACAGTTTCCTGCTTTCAGTTGCTGCCAATATTTGCATTTGTGCCACCTCCAAAAGCCACTGATGTTGCTGCAGACTGGCCTAGTTTTATTTGCTGTATCACTTTGGCTTAGGTAGGTTCTGTGTTGGTTAATTCCAAGGAGGAGATGCCCCCGTGTTACCCATGAGCTTGCCAAGAGAAGTCTGGGAATCAGCAGTGTCAGTGCTTCCCTTTTGTCGAGTGCTTTCTTATGACTCAAAATGGTACAAATTGCCTGTTTGCATGGAGAGAGCTCGCTTTTGGTGACCCCAAACACACCAGCAGGCTTGTGCTGACAGCTTGCCTCAGAAACATGTGCCTGTGCCATCGGAGTGTCCGTGCGGGAGCGCGGCTTTGTGTGCAGTGACATCCACCCAGCAGAGCTCCCCAGGAGGACACGGCCTGCAGCAGCCTGGAGCTGACGTTGTGTTTTTGTGTTTTTATCACAGCCCTGTGTCCATATGCCACTTGAGTGCATGTGTGTGGCTCACACACTATCTCCAGAGTACTTCGTTAGCCCTCTGTTTTCCCCCTTCTTTACTGTAATTCTGGTCTCTGCTGCTGGAGTTCTCCTGTGCAGCTCTGGTATCTGCTTACAGGAGTGATTTTTACCCCTCCAGCAGCTGCTTAATCCAAACAGGCTGTGTTCCCGAGCTTCCCAAGTGTTTGTGGCAGGCAGGAGCAGCTGGAAGAGCTGTTCCCTGCCAGCCCCTCTGACAGCTCACGTTGTCAGCCCAGGAGGGCTGCAGTGGACAGGGAGGAGGGGGCTCCTTTGCTCTCTGCAAATGCAGGAGGAATTCGGGTGGATGAACCTGCTCCAGGTGTATTAGTTTATTCCAGAGACCCTCTCTGGTGACAGCTCTGAGTGTGGCTGCAGGCTGCCATGTGCCCTGGAGGTGACACGGGAGCCGAGCTGCGGGGACACCTCCATCCATGGCAGAGGGCACCCTGGGACTGTTTACTGAGCCTTTTCCAGGAGGAATCTGGAGCAGGAGGACTCCCCAGGACAGTTCTAGGAAATGTCTTGCTCCCAAATAAACATGTTGATTTTCTCAATGCAGTCGCTTTGCCGGTGCCATCTGTTGGCTCCCATTCCATGGAGGACATCCGTGCTGATTTACAGGAATGCCACTGCCAGAATTACACTTTTACAGTGAGCACTGATCACACTGAGCGCATGGGCTGCTTTTGGAAGAAGTGGGAGTTTCTGATTTTCACTCAGGCCACTGCAGAAACAACTGAACTAAAAGGGAAAAGGTGATTTCTTTATGGAATGATCACTCATGCGAGAAATTTTATTTATCATTGGATTATAATTAGATCTAAGTAGATGCATAGCATGAAGGAGCAGATTTTAGCCCAGGCCAGGGTCTCTGGCTTGTTCCTTTGTTCACGGCACAGAAATAAAAGGAAGCAGTGTCCCGTGGCTCCATTCCACTGAAAACAGACCGTGCTTCCACCTCTTTCTCCCCCAGAGCCTTTCCAAGCAGCTGGAGCAGTGCAGGGCACAGTGGCTGTCCTCTCCCTGCCCATCCGCTGGGCACCCAGCAGTTCATTTCCCTTCCTGTTGGCAGGGCACTGTGCGTTCAAGGAAGTCTGTCTGGATTGTTATCCACACTCAGCTGAGAAACAAGACGTCTGTAGACATTTTAACTCCTGCAAGTTGATATTCTCCTCCCTCCTGTTCCAAGCCTTGTGCCTTGTTTCAGAGCCCCTCACCTTGGCGTATTTAGCCCTGCTGGCTGCCAGATTTGAAAATCTGGTATCTCAGAGAAAAGTAGGAATTTACAATGTTGTTTATGTTACACTTTGGGAACTTTAGGAGAATCCTGTGAGTTTGAGAGCAAGAATTGTCCAGGCTTTGTGGGCTGGGCTGAAGGAAGTGGTCAGTGCTCAGTGCAGGGGGGCAGCCTGGGCTCCTCCCCACGTCTCTGAGCATTCTGGGCTGATTGAAGCCACCTTGCCTTGCCTGCCACGTGCCTTCCATCCCTCCTGACTTCCCATGGGATGCAGTGGGATGTGCTGTGCAGGGATATCTGGGTGCTCCCTTTTGGCCCCCAGAGTTTCGGTACCCCTCCTTCCATTTCCCAGCTAGCCCTTCTGCTTTCATGTGGTTGGAATTTCCACTCCTCCCCACAGGGCTTTGCCTGGTGTGCACATCCACCCAGCACAGCTTTGGGATCACAGGAGTTACAGAGCAGTGTTCAGCTGAGCACCAGGAGAAGAAAAATCTGGAAAAGCAGTGAATGAGCCACCTGCAACCTGCAGCTGTCCCTTTGAACACCTTGCCTGCTCTCCACCAATTGTTTTTAGCTACTTGTCATTTCTCCCAAGTAACAATTCCTTCCTCAAATTACTAGTGCAAGTTTTACTTGGATGCAAGAAGGAATAAATGAACTGTTTACAAGTGGCAGGAACATTTTGTTAATTGGTAGCAGCATGCATGCTCCAGGCTTGGCATTTATCCTCCTGCCTGTAAGCTTCATTAACTTCTGATAAAAGAATAGTTAATTTCTCAGACTCCTTTTTTAGAGTATTTCATTGTTTGAGAATTTGGATCATGGTTTTCTTCCACTTCTACTTGTGCCTGAATTTTTGCTTTACTTAACGATGTTTAGTCTTCCTCTCTATTTTATGTGGTGTTTGTAAGCATGAGGGAATCCACTCGGTTTTGGGGTTTATTATAACCGAAACTGATTCTTTTTGCATAAATAATTATATATATATGTTTGGAGGCAGGGCAGTTATCACTCTGACAGGGATTTTATCGTAAAATATGAAGGTTGGTTTTCATGTGCTTTAGCTTTTTTCCTTGAAGATCCTAAAGATCCTTTTGTTTAGCTGTTTTTCTCCAATTTATAATCTCCAATAAATAAATAAATAATAAAATAAAGGGCTGAATTCATTGTGACCATCCCTTGAGCTTTAGATGGAGTCAGTGTGGCTGGTGCAGCACAAGGACCTCAGCCAGGCCCTTCTCTGTTGAAATCCCAAATCATCTTTCGAGGGAAGGGAGAATATCAGCCAGCTAGGAAATGCAGGAATGGAGAAACCAACCTGATCTGTTCTGGAAAACCTTTACACCAGTCCTTCCCTCTGGAAAAGTAGTGATTCCCCAAAAGAGCCCAAAGAGCAGAGCTCTGGAACAGACCAAGTGCAGCTCCCCTCCTGCAGAGCCCCGGGTGGAACATCAGCCCCCTGAAATCCTGAATTCCCTGCGTGTCCTTGCTGCCCAGCACACAGGGAATTTCCTACTTCCACCCTCGCAGGGTCCTGAGGAAGCTCTGCATTTCCTGAAACCCGAGCAGGAGGTGCTTTCCCCAGGATTTTTCAGGAGACTTTTGCCTTTCATGTTGCATCGGTTGCTGGAGGCATTTGTGTGGAATGAAAACATTTGGAAGAAACCCCTTCAGGTCTCTCCTGCGTAACTGCTGAGGGTGGGTTTGGGTTTGGGGCTGCTTGGCTGAGATCCTTCTCAAGAAGAACATCTCCTGAGTGCTGCAGGTCTGGCTTTGCTCCCCATCCAGCTATTGTGTGTCTTGTGGGTGTGGAGTTTCAGTCACCGCGTGGAAATCCCGCAGCGTCACAGGGAGACGGGGAGGTGGCAGCCTGGTGCTCCCTGCCCCGGGTTATCAGGGAAAACCAGAGGAATTCAGTTCTGTTGTGTCTGGCCCTACTGACCAACTTGGGTGCAATCAGATGCTCTACATACTCTGAACTTGGCCGAGAGTGTCAGCTCGAGCCATATAATTAAGCTGGGAAATGAGAGTTCCTTAGAGCAAATATAGAGCTGGGAATGAGTAAGGAGCTCAGGAATACTCCAGATCTGTGGATTTTCATTTACGTCTTTGGGCCTGAAAATGACTCATGTCTCTGGGTAGACATCTTGGCTTTGCTCTCAGAGGAAGCGTCTCTTCGCTTTTATGTGCATTTATGCTCCAGCTTTACAAAAGCCCGTTCTTGCAGGAAAACCTTGGGTGAAAAGCATGTGGAGAGTGTTTCCCAATCCCCCTCTGGCTCTCTGTACATCCCCAGCCCTCTCCTGAGCGCCGTGCTTGGATCCCTGCGGCGTGGATCCGCGCTGGGCTGCTCCCGGGGCTCTGCCCCCGTTATTCACAGCCCCGGTGCCTGGCAGCCCCTGCTGCCGTTTCACCTCGTGCCTGGGCTCCAGCCCCTCCTGCCAGCAGCTCCCAGCGCCGAGTGCCAGACCTGGCTGCCGTTCAGCTCCCGCTCCTGCTGGAGGAAGCACGCTCAGTGACTTGGAAGGCTGGAAGCGTTCCTGCGCTCTGAATTAAAGGTTTCAAATGAAAGAAACAGCTTATTGTGCTTGGGTGCCTTTTCGGGATTCTGCTGGGTTCTGCTCACATGCAGGGCGGTTATTGCTCTGGCAGGGATTTGATCATAAAATATGGGGCTTAATTTTCATGTGCTTCAGATTGTTGCCTTAAAGAAAGATTCCCTTAAAGGATCTGAAGCTGCTTTTGTGTGGTTGTGTGCGTGCCTGTGAGAGCATCCCTTGGCCCTGCCCTTGGGGCTGGCACCAGGACAGGGACATGTGTTTGGGTCGTGTGCCCCCGTGGGTTTGTGCCCGTGGTCCTGGCACGCTGCCGTGCACAGGGCACTTGTCCTTGTCCCCACTGAGCTCTGGGGTCTGGGACAAGCCAAGCATTTCTGTGTCAGATCTTTCTGGCTGTGCATCCTCAGCGGTTTTCGCGGCAGTGCTGCTTTGCATGCCCTTCCCCAGGCCTTTGCATGATCCTGCAGCCTTCCTGGGCAGGACTTGTGTAAATTAGGCTCTGCAGCAAAGCAACCAGGAGATTTGTAGAAGCAGTTCTTTTCCCAGGGAGGGCCCTCTCTGAGTGAGAAAACCTGCTGGGGGATGGGAACTCATCCCACAAATCCCCAGACTGGAGCTGCTCGCTCAAAAGGGTGTTTGGTGGTGGGGAGGAAGATGCTAAAGGCTGAAATTTGATTTAGACGCAGCAGGGCAGATGTTCCTCTGCCAGGCAGAGCAGCTTTTTCTCTCAGCTGTTTTCTCCATCAAGGTTTCATTCTGCCTTTTCTCTCCTGTTCATCCTGGCATTCCAGAAAAAAATTCCCATCCCTGCTGTCTGTGTGTGGATGAAGCAGGGTGCCCAGTGGACTTGAGGACAGGTGGTTCTTAACACAGAGGTGTCTCCATGTTTGGAGTCTGGTGGTTCTACAGTCCATGCCCAAAGGAGCTGGGAGCTGCCAGCACCAGGGAGGGAGGGAAAATCTTGGAGACTGGAGAGCAGCTGACTGGAAGCACTTAGACTTGTTTAAACTCCATTAGTGTAGCGTTACAGAGCACTTCTGGTTTAAAACAGATAAATAAACACCTCAATTGTTAAAAGCCTCACTACCCCCCATTCCCATCCCTGCTGGGGTTTATCAGCCCTGGTGCAGGGAGCTGCTGTGTGGATAATGCAGCTGGGTCAGTAACTTCTCTTCTGCTTCCCCTCTGCCAGGTTGCAATAAAGATCATTGATAAGACTCAGCTGGATGAAGAGAACCTGAAGAAGATATTTAGAGAAGTTCAGATCATGAAGATGCTTTGCCACCCACATATCATCAGGCTGTACCAGGTAGGAGCATTCTGCCATGGAGTTCCCATCCCTTGACTGCACACTGTGCAGCAGCACTTCCTCCAGAGCCATCCCTCCATTCCTTCCACATGGAACTGGGAAAGCCCCTGATGTTGTCAAGGTCTCAGAGTGCTCTGACTGGAGGGGCAGGGGGAAAGTGTAGCCAATCCTTCTCTTTCTGGGACATCATGCTTCCGCTGTGGGCTGGCCTCCTGCCACTTGTTTATGGCCATTGTGTGCTTCTCAGTTTCCCAGTTGGAACCGGATGCAGGTTCCCCTTCTCCCTTTAAGGGAGGGAATAAATCTCACCCGGGAGCAGGACTGGGCTCTCCTCTCCCTGCCCAGCTCCCTGTGGCCCCCAGGCCCTGCTGATCTGCTCAGCCCTTTCCTGGAAGGGGATCAATACTGGCAGCAGACATGCTTTTGAATATTGTTTGCAGACTTTTTTTCCAGCTTGTTTGACTTTTTTTTGTCCACAAACAAAACCCCCAGAGGCAGAAGCCGCGTGGTCTGCCCTTTACACAGGTAGCTGGTTGTGCCCCTCTGTGAGGAGGGTGCAGCAGAGTGAAGGGAGCAGAGGCATAAAGGACTCTGTTTCCCATCTGTGCTTGAGAGATATGAACATTTATTTGGACTCCAAAGAGTTAAAACTGAGTGGAAGTGACAGAGGTTAATGTTTAGCTCCTTTGGCCAAACCATGTGTGAGATGCTTACAGGGACTGTGGCACTTTCAAGGTACCCAGGGAGTGCTTCTTTGCAAACTTACTCCTTAAACCTTTCTTTTGAGCCAAAAAACCTCTTTAAACCTGTTTCATTCCATCTAAAGCTTTTGCTGTGGTACTGAAGAGGTGACACTTGGGGCTTGGCTTTGTTTAGGGTGGGAGAAGAGCAGGGTGGCAGCCCTGAGAAGTCTCCCAGGCTGCTGGAACACCACAAGACCTGGGAGCAGATGGGAGGGGAAACAGACCAGGAGGAGGAAGGTGCAGGTGAAGTGTAATGTGTAGTTACAGATTTAGTGTTTGAAACTTGCTGTTTCATCCTTACTGTCCCCAGTTCCTGTCATCCCTGCACATGGCTCTGGGGAGCACGGGAAGGTTGTAGTTTGGATTTGATGAAAGCAGTTCCCTGTGTGACAGGGGAATAAAGGTGGTTTTAGGGCTATTTCTCGTTGCACTCAGCAGTCTCCTTATGTGTCACTGCTGTGTCCTTGTGTGCAGGTTATGGAGACGGAGCGGATGATTTATCTGGTGACAGAGTATGCCAGCGGAGGGGAAATATTTGGTAAGTACATTTATTGCATTCTTTAATCAGATAATGCACTTGGTCAACTACAGTAAACTGAAAATAGCCACCACACTCTCTTGTTTCAGCCGAGAGGTGCCCTTCAGCCTGCAAACTTTCCATTGACAAGAGGAGTAAAGGAATAAATGAGACCAACTCAATGGAAAAATAGCCCCATTAGCCCCATAACCTCTGTTTCTTCTTTGGGTTTCATTGACAGGTGGTGCTGCTCCTCTTTTGCGCTCACTTTGGGATTAAAGATGTTGGAAATAATCATGCACTTGGATTTTAGTGTTGCTGAGTGCTTTGCTTCCCAGCAAGTTTTATGAACCTTGTTGATGATAGTGGAACTGTTGGGATGTGCTAGTAGCTTTCAAAGAAACAGGCATTCCTGCAGTTCTGGAGGGTTTTGTGCTCAAAACCATGTCTTGTCTTCTTTTTGATGTCTGATGTTATCTTAGCAAGCATTGGTTACATTCCTTCCAAGCACCATTGTCCCAGAGAGTTTTGGCTGAGTGTTCTTGACCACAGGAGATGTTCCTGAAAGGGAAAAAAGTATCTGTGCAGCACAACTGAAAGAGCTGTGGGCTGATTGATTCATTTGTTTGGTGAACAATAGCAAAACTTATAGAAACAGGAATTTACTTATACACTGGAATTTTGTTCTGGGTGACAGAGTCGGGATTTTGCAACATTGGTCTGTACTGGCTTTGCCAATATGAGCCTCCAAAAAGGGGGAAAATCCTGTGTGCTTGAATTAGCTTCAGTCAAGGAAGTGAGGACAGTCACGCGTGGCCTGTCAGCTCCTGGGAACACTCCCCCTGTCCTCGTCAGTCATTGCAGAAGATTCACTTTGGATTTTACTTCTCATTTCTCTGGAGGAGAAGCTGAGTTGTAGTAAAAGATGAAGCTTTTAGTGAAGCCAGAGAAGCCCCAAATTAAGGAAACTAAAAGCTGAAGAGTGCTGGTTTGCAGCCACTACAAACTGCCACCAGTTCCTCAGTACCTCTGTAGATGGTTGCCATGGCTTCTTGTCAATATTGTCCATGTCCCTTGGATTTCTCCCTGAGAAGGTGACAGCCGAAGGGGAAGCAAGTGACAGCTGATGTTTGGGAAGTGTGGATTGCCTGGTGAAAAACTGACTTGCTGAGCCTTCCAGTTGTTTATTCAAATATGAATCATGGTGCTGGACACACTCAGCAGTTCCAAAGGCTTGTGAAATTCACCTTCCCATGCACAGCAAAATCACCTGCACGTGTCCTGGAGTTGGCTTGGGTGTGTATCACCACAGAAAAGTGTAAATCTCTTTTTACTTTTTCTCCCTCTTCTGTTGAATTTGGCAGGGATGGGCTCATCTTTTTTTAAATCCAGAGCTATGTGCAAGCTCACATACAAACTTGGAATGAATTCTTTGGTTACAAAAATAGCCTTCTGCGTGAGTCGAAGTGAAAACCTAATTGCTTTCTGAAAGATTTTCTGCTGTAGTAAATTCAGCTCATTAGCATGGCTAATTTCCATGTTGCTGCCCAGCATTTTATCCTCACTGATAGCTGGGAGCAGCCAGCTCTGTAATAGTGTGAGGCATCTCCAGACCCAAGCCAGGAGGTCATGCCTCTCTCCCCAGTTTTGAGGATTTTTGGGCACTGCCCTCAGTGCAAGAGCAGAGAGGGGAAAACTCAAGTCTCAGCTTTTTGTATTCAGAGTTTCCTGAGGAGCCATTAAGACTTTGTTCTACCAGCGGAAGCAATTTGCAGGGAGGAAGCAGGAGCCCATTCTGGGGAGGTTTCCTTGCAGCCCCTGCATCTCCAGCACTGAAGGGTCACACGTCCTTGTGTGCTGGAGACAGTCGATGGCAGCGTGGGCAGCTTAGCTCTCCTCTTGGGTAAAACCTCACCTGCACCTCCTCTCAGTGCCTGTCCCTGCTAGGGCAGCTGGGCTTGTTGGGAATGGCTGGATGTGCTGCAGGGATGGTGTGTGAGGTGTGTGTGGGCAGTGCAGCACTGGCACTGTGGGGGTTCTCTGTGAAATGGCCTGTGCTGAGTCTCTTCAATCTTCTTCTTGGTCGTGTCTTAGCACCTGCATGATGTAGGCTTTAAAATGTAGTGCTGGAGGGTAAGGGGGCTTGGCAGCTGTGGTGTTCTGGGTGCCAAATGCCGTGGGGCATTTGAGTGCAGCCCCATAGAACCAGAGTTGCAGCATTGTGCCTTTGTAAACTGCAGGTTTTTGTAAGGAACACATCTTAAATTGCTTCTCTGATGCTTTCAGAACTTCCCAAGGCTTAAAGCTGTCAGTGTTTCCCAGGCAGTGCCAGAGGTCAGAGCTTTCAGCTGCAAGAGCGATGGTTTCTGTAAATGGCTGCAGTCAGTCAGTCAGGGCTGGCCGTGTGTCTGGCCCGTCCCTGCCCATGGGAGCTCCACAGGGATCCCTGCTCAGCACCTGGGAGGGCTGCACCACCTGTTTATCCCCAGTTCCAGTAAAGGGCTGAGCACTCCTTCGGCGGCCAGGCTGTGCCGTAAGAGTCTTTGATTCATCTCTTACTGGAAATGTTTGATAATTCACTTTGTTTGCATAGCAGGGACCAGGGACAGGCCTTGGGTTTGCTGTGGGCTCCAGCAGCCAAATGTAAATTGTTATTCTTGTCCCTGTCCGTGTTTTGCGTGTGGTTGGGTCGCTGGTTTGACATTATGAGGAAATGAATGTCTCCTTTTAAACATAGGGTGGTCTCTATTCCAGGTCCCTCGAGTGTCCTTTTTTGAGGTCAGATGGAGTATAGTTTAAAAATCTGGTTTGCTTTCAGATGTTTACTATGCAAACTGTAAATAATCTGCAGTCCTCACTGACGGTATATGAGTTCTTGGTTGATTATCAAAAAAAAATCACAGGAAATTTAGAAAATTATCATCTGGTTGATGTGGTTCCCACGTCTGCCCTGTCTCCCCACCGCCCGCCCGCTTGTCCTGAGCACTGTGAGCCTGAACTGGGCAGTCACATTAAACAATGTTGTGGTGCCTGTCTCTAGAAGGTCAGACTGCTTCTGACATCACAAGGTCACCAAATTCACTGGAAATGTGACTTAATCCCCCACGCAGAGGAGATGTGAAGCCTCATCAGCGTTTGTTTTCCAGACAGAAAGCAGCTTAAAAGCACGAGGCGTCTGTCCAGAGGCGGGGAGTGGAAACTTGTGTGTCAGTGCTCTCTGAACCAAAGGTGATTTTTCCCCAGTGTAGGATTGGATTGTTTTTTTAACACAGAGAGCAGCGTCAGGTGCCTCATGTGAGTAGGGAGAGCAGTGACTGATGTGTGTAGGGGTTGTGCAATGAAATGATGCATTCCTTCCCCTCTGCAAGACACCCAGAGGAGCATCACTGTGCCCGAGCCCAGCCAGGCTCTGGGTGCTCTGGCACGCTCAGAGCAGGGGGCTGGCTCCCAGCTCAGCACTCAGGTCAGCTCTGTAACCTCCCTGCATGGGAGCTTTGTGCAGACTAAGCTCTCAATGGTTAATTTTGGCATACAGTTGCCCTTGGTGGTATGTGAAGTATTCTGTAGCCTCATTGTTTCTGTCCTTCCTCTGGAGCTGGTGCAGAAATGTCAGTGGGCTCGGAGCGCGGTGCCTACGTGCAGAGCCTGGGCCTCTGCTCCCAGTTCTTCAGCAAAAGTGAAATTTCACGCCTAACCTAAAAAGGGCTTTTTGCAGCCTAAGTAGGGCTGGCTGGGCAGAGGGGCAGCAGAGTTTTCTGGGTGAGAGGCATGGGGCAGGGGGTGCCCCGAGTGCCAACACTGAGCGTGGGTGTCACCGGCTGTGCCAGGACTGGTGAACTTGGTTTGGGCAGAAATCCACTTAGGAAAGCCTTGCAGAAAGACACCTGCTGCAGTAGCTGGGTTTGCCTTCTTGCCTGCAGAATTGCTAAAATATTTTGGAAATTGTTGAGAGACTGGAGCCTTGTGCTTTGTTTCGAGGCACTTGCTGTATGGGCAGGCTGGCTCCCAGTCCCAGTGGAGCAGAAGGTGTGAATGACCTTGTTTAGGAGCTGAGCTATTACCTGTTGATCAGTGGCTTAAATTGGAGCAGCCCTTGCTGTGCTCTGCTGTCAGTCCCCTTAGAGTCACAAATTTATGACCATGCAAATGCCTTAATGAAATACGACGGGGCAATTTGAGATGGTGACTTTGCTTTGCCCAGCGAGCGAGCTGAGGGTCAGATTGGGCTTGAGGATGGTTTTCCTTCTCCAGCCCTGGTTCAGATTTGCTTACGGAATAAGTTTATCCAATGAACAAGAGTTAATTGACAAGTTCTTTGAAAAACACCTCGAGTCTGTTGCACAACGTGAGTGGGCAAAGGCAGAAGTGGGTTACTGTGCAGTCAGGAGCAGCACAACTGCTTTGATGGATCTTGGTAATTAGTATTTACTGCGAGTCAATTATGTCGCAGGTATTTTAATGAATGGGTGACTGGGGAAAAACACAACCACCCGATGAGAAACCTGCACAAGTGATTTATTGTTATTATTTTCAAGAACAGATATCTGTATTGAGCCCCCAGTTTAATGGAGTTTAGGCAGGGATATGAATAATTTCAGCCTAATTTTGGCCAGAGATGTTTTGAGGCCAACTCGATGGACTGACCAGGGAGTTACAACCTCTTGAAGTTACCTCCTCCTTTCTCTGCCTTTTCTGCTGCCTGTCTCCTGCCTGTCCATCCCTACTCATGGGACAGTGACAAGTGGCTTCTGTGAGCCTGGTGCTTCCAGGTTTTAAGTGGACTGAACTTCAGCTGGGTCACTGCTGTGTGCCTGCCTTTGTGATCTCTTGGAGAGGCTTTTCCTGTCCGTGTGTGCAGTGCTGGCTTCCAAGGAAAGCCCAGCTGGCAACAAACACTACCTTTGAGTGAGAGTACAGGCTTTCAGCAAAATATTTGGGAGTACTCAGATTTCCGTAGTGGAGGCCAGCTCCATTTTTATAATGAAATGCTTTCTTGGATTTCGCAAGGATGTTGTTGCATCGATGCACAGAGAGGGAGGATGTTCAAGCCCTCCTGCAGCTGCTGGTAGCTGTGCTGGCTGGGGAGCTGAGGTGAGCAGCTGCTTGTGGCTGTGACTACCTGGGAGCTTGCTGGTTCCAGCAGGAGTTAGACCAAAGATACGTTTCCTGTGAAAAAGCACGGGGAAGGAAGGATGGCACGTGGTCAGGAAGCTGCACCTCTGAGGTGATGTGGTACCAGGCTGGGGTCTGACTGAGGGCAAAGGCTGGAGAAGCTTCATTTTTATTTTGATGAAAAAAAGATTTAAAAACCTTTGCCCTTGTGTACCAAACAGTTCTGATTTTCCAGGCATCCCTCAGCTGTCCTCTGTATAACACTAATTTCAAAGCCAGCCCAGGTGAGGACCGGTTGGCAGCAATGCACCTGTCCTTGCTTGTGCCTCCTCCGTGTCTGCTGCTGGAGCTGGGAACCACGCTGTGCCCACATTGCCCCCACCTCCCCAGCTCTCTCCAGGAGCAGGAGAAGCCCCTGTGTCCCTGACCCTGTGTTCTCCTCACCTCACAGATCACCTCGTGGCCCACGGGCGCATGGCCGAGAAGGAAGCCCGGAGAAAGTTCAAGCAAATCGTGGCTGCTGTCAACTTCTGTCACTGTCGTAACATAGTCCACAGGGATCTGAAGGCAGAAAATCTCCTCCTGGATGCAAACCTGAACATCAAAATAGCAGGTGAGCTAAGCTGAGCGGTGTGGGAGGAAGGCAGCTGCCTTCAGGAGTTAATAAATGTAGGCACTGGCTGCTTCCAGGTATTCAGGGAGAAGGAAACGCGGTGCGGCTAAAGGAAGCTTTGGATTTCTGTGTGGCCTGCTGCCCAGAGCTGCAACTGCCAGGTTGTAGCCAGGAGATTTATACCTCCCTTCGAGTTGTGCAAAGAGAAGAAGGAAAAAAAAGGCAGGTTTGGCTTCCCAGGCTGCAGACACTGCAGTGTTCACTCCTCTGGGTGATGGGTGAGACAGTGTCACAAAACTGACCTTGTTCTGAGTCCTGCTGCTGGTTCTGGGCTTCTTCAGAGCAGGTCAGTCTAGGTGAGAGAGCAGGAATGGCAAAGTAGGGATGACAAGGTGGATGGGGGAGCAGTGAAGGGGAAGCTGTGCTCCTGGAATCGTTCCCAATGTGCTGTGACAGAGCCACAGGGCCTCAGTGCTTTGGGGCTTTATTCCCTGCAGGGAGAGGAGCTGAAGCAGCTGAGCACACAGGCCCTCACTGCCTGCTCCTGGACTTTGCAGGGATTTTTTTGTCACTAACTGCCCTCCCAGACAGCTTCTTCCCTGGGCATTTCTGTCCTGCTCTAACACAGCTGCATGTCTGTGATCCTCTGACTGTGAGACTGAGCCTTGGCTCGTCTCTGGGGGGCACTGACTAGGCTTCATTTTACTGGGCTTGGTGGGATTATGACCAATTGAACCAATGAGATTTAACTTAAGAGTTGGACTCAATCCTCATGGGTCCTTTTCAACCTGGGATATTCTGTGGTTCTACCCTGGTCATCTCATTTCATGGGCTTTGGAAGTGGTAGATCCTGTACTCAGCATTTAATCCTCCCAGAGCCTAGAGCACAGCAGAGCACCTTTAGAAAGCACTTGCTCGCTCCCTCTCCCAGCAGACTTCCTGGGTGAGATTGTTGTCTTTTGCAGGGGTTTGTAAGTTGATTTTTTTTTAAAGTGCTGAGGGCTACAAAACTTCACTCTGAGCAATGTTACTTCTGGGATGTGGGCAATACTCCTCTGTCTAGATAGCATCTTGAAGAAAGGAAACAGTCTAGCTCATTGTGCTGTTCTCTCGTGTACCATCCTGAGTGTTAGATTAGAGCTCAGCACTCGGTTTGTGGTAAAACCATCAGCAATTTCTTATGCTTCCCTCACACTCCATCTGTGGGGAGGGAATGGGGAAGGAATAGGAAGGAGAGCAGGACTTCATGGACTTCCTTCTGGTGCTTAACAGTGTGAACCACGTCCTCCTTGGCACAGGGATGATAACCTGCTCCTCACTGTTCTGGGAGCAGCAGATAAGTGACAGAGGCATGGCTGATGAAGCAGGAGTGCAGCTCCTTGGAGAAGGAGTGCAGGGGCTATGGAGCTTGGGGAGAGCTGCTGGGGAGGTCTCTGAGCAGCACTTTCTGGTGTTCCATGCAAAGGCTGCACTAATGGTTTGAGGCCATCTTGTGTTCACGGGGAAAATCCGCTCTGTGGAGGGGGAGGGTGCCTGGCAAACAGCAAGAAGTTAAAAACTAACCCAGGTGGAAACTGGAATTCAGCTGGATTTGCTGGAGAAATGTCCACATGAGCAGGCTGAGAAGCTCTGGAAATTGTGGAAGCCTTTTTTTATCTAAGGGAGTTGGAAACTATTTTCCTTCCAAATCTGTGCTCCCAGAATGACTCCAGGAGATAGTCCCCACCCTGGTGGTGGCAGTGTTTGCCTTGGCAGGAAGATGCTGTAGCGCTTTGAAAAGTAGCCTGGAAAAGCTGATTTATGGTATAGGTTTTTCCCAGTATTAAGTTTTCTCCCTATAACTCATCAATTACAATTTGACACCAGTTCTTCCATTGTTTCAAGAGAAAAAAAAAAAAAAGTGATGGCAACAGATCTGCTTCACAGCAGACCTCCCAGGAGAAATGCTACAGAAGTGCACACACTGGTTACACTGGTGGAGAACCAGCTGAACCTTCACTTCTTGGGCCAAAGCCATTAACTGTGTCTAACTCAAACTTTGGAGCCCTTCAGACTCTCATCAGTGCAGATTTCTGGCACTTTCTGCCCGATATCCATTTGCAGCTTTAAATCCCTTGCCTGGCATTAGGCAGGTGCCAGCTCCTGGGGTGGGCAGTGCTGCTCACTGGTGGGCACTCTTTGGGCTGTGTTTTGATTGATTGATTGATTGATTGATTGCTTCCTCACAATTTTTCCATAAACAGCGCAATCCCAACGCCGTGACCCTCGCTCTCATTTTTCCCATGGATGCTTTTTCTCCAGTGTACCTTCTCAGAGGCTGAGTCAGTAGCTGCTGGCACTGTGTTCCCTGTCCTCCCAGCCCGAGAGTTCAGCCAGGAGTTGATGATTGCTAAACAGCCCGGCCTTGCCGGGGATGGTTTCAGAGAGGAATCCGATCTATGCATTGCTTTGCATTCGCTTTGCATTCGTCTGCAGGAGTCAGCTGCTCCTTCCCCTCCTGAGGATCAAATCCCTCTTGGGCAGGGACTGAAACCACTCCCTGAGCTCAGCTCCAAGGAAACTTGAGGGACTGGACCCACTGTTTTGTAGCAGGGATGTTTGTTTTAAATATTTTCCCTGTATCACATCATTGTGACTCACCTTGCTGCTCAAAAATGCCTCTTTGCCTCTGCATCTGTTTGTGGAATGTGACCTGATTGCTCCCTGAGGATTTGGATTTATGCATCTCCTTGGTCATAGATTTTAAGAAAGTTTATTTAAGTTGTAATTTGTGTTTTTGTTTGGTTTAGATTTTGTGCTTAGCTGCTCCAGGGTTTTCAAGTCCTCCCGTGAACTTTCTTTGGGTTTTTAAAGCCCTGCTGTTTTCCCCAGCCTTGACCTCAGTCCCGCAGTGCAGGTGGGACCTGGAAGCCGTTTCCAGCCTGGGAGCAGTGTCCCTGTGCAGGATCTGCACCCTGCAGAGCCCAGCAACCTGCCTGGCCTGCCCTGAGCCCAGGTGGGGCTGGGCACAGCAGCACCCCTGCCCAGGGAGAGGTTTCACCCCGAGCCAGGGCAGCTCTGGGACCTGCTGGCCCCATTCCCTAAGGACAGACTCTGCATTTCCCCTGCTCCACCTCCTCTCCCTGTCCAAAAGAGCTGTGAATCCCTGGATGAATTTCAGCACCATGGGGAAGGGGTGAAGTTTCCCAGCCAACCAATCTGCAGGAAGCAGAGGAGGGTGCAGGAGGCAGCTGTTGCATGTCTGTTCCGAGGCTGCGGTGCTGCCAGCTGGCATGGCACAGCCCTGGAATGGCACGGACCTGGAATGGCACAGCCCTGGAATGGCACAGCCCTGCCCCTGCTGCTGGCACTCGCTGTGACCTGTGCAGCAGAGTGGAGAGCACCTCGGGCCTCTCACCTGAGCAGGGCTGGAGCTGCTCCTGGCTGTGCACTCCTTGGAAAACCCAGGTGGTTCCCCAAGGCCCGCTCGTGTGCTTACAAAGACAAGTAAAAGTAACTAAACTAGGATAACTTGCTCAATATATGGGAAGTGCCAAAATTCCACAGTCATAAGGAGTTTATGTCTAAACCTGATACAAATGCTGTGTGTTGGGAAATACATCTAGTGCTGCAGCGTTTATTGCTGGCTCCGGTGGCTGTAACTCAGGCACTTGTTACACATCCTGCCTTGAACATGAGACAGCAGCTCAAAGGCTTGAGAGGTGGAAAAGACAATTGTGCAGCTGTGTGCTATTTCCCTGGAATTGTCCTCCAAAGGCTGACTGGAGGTTTAGATGGCTTCACTGCCAACAGTAAAAACCCAACGGGCGTGTAAGTGCCTTGTTTTGATTCCACAGCTCCTTTAAAGAACATTTACCATCTCTGCTCTGTTTGGAGCTGGGCTTGGAGCAGCCTGGTGTGTACTCCAGGTGTTTCCACAGGAGCAGGCTGCGTTAGGTATTCTCCACATGCATAAATCATCTCCACAGTGAGAATTTCCTCCCTGCAAAGGGACAGGGAGAAGGAATTTGTCCCCCTGGAGCTGAGCTGGCAGGAGCGGTGCCAGGTGGGCTGCTGGGTTCTGCAGACGCTGTGCAAAGGAGGAGAGGAGTCACCTGAAATTAGGTCATGGAAAATCCTGTAAGGAGAACAGCAAGAGGGAGCACGGACCCACCAGTTAGTGCATTCTGGGGAGTGCTGGTGGGATTTGCCTGCCTCTGGCACAGAGCTGTTGGCATCACTGGTGATCCTCACTTGGAATTCGGTGTGGAACTGGTAGTTACTTGGTAACTAGCTGGTAATATTAGGTAATCTTAAACGTGTTAGAGAAAACATGTGGACACCTCAGAACTCCTCTCTGTGACTGTGATTGCTTCAATTCAATTAAGAAAAAAAGGAAGGAAACTTCTTTTTTTTTAACAAGAACCAGCTCCCTTGTCTTGGATCCAGACTGGTTTCCTTGCCCTTTGCAGTGCAGGTCCCAGCTGTGAGCCAGGGGGAGGCAGATTAATTAACAGAGAATGCCATTAGTGCCCACATAAGCTGATGGTTGGCTGCCCGCGAGGTGAAGACCTTTTTCTTTCAGGATTTGTTATTTGCTCTTGGTGAAGGATTTGACTCTGTTGGTAGAGCTGCCCACCATAACCCTGTAGTGCTTTCTGGAAAAATCAGAATTCCCATTCTTTTTCCCTTTGCACTCTGTCCTTGCTGGCACTGCCCAGAGCTCTGGGCACTGGGGGGGTTTGGAGTCACCACCCCTGGAGGTGTCCAGGGAAAGACTGGACATAGTACTCAGTGCTCTGGGCTGGTGAAAGGGTGGGGATCAGGCACAGGTTGGACTCGATGACCCTGGAAGCTTTTCTAACCACAGTGATTCCGTTTCCAGTGTCTGTGTACCAGTTGCCCATTACAGGATGGTACGTGACCTTACCAGACTCAGCAAGTTACTGAAATACAATTTGTTCAGGACAGTTGGAGTGAATCACATTCCTCTCATCGGTTCTCTTTGTTCTTTCAGATTTTGGGTTCAGCAACATCTTCACCCCTGGCCAGCTCCTCAAAACCTGGTGTGGGAGTCCTCCCTATGCTGCTCCAGAGCTCTTTGAAGGCAAGGAGTACGATGGGCCAAAGGTTGATATTTGGGTATGTGATGAGCCTCTTTCTCTCTGACTTTGGTCTGATTTTTGCTGTGTTTGTTTGGCTTTGCTTCCTGAGTGCTCAGTACATGTCTCGGAGAAAAGCCCCGACACAGCAAAAAGCATTTTCCAAAGGAACATTTCCAGAGCTGCGTTCTGGCTACTCCATCCTGTATTTTCCCTGTGTGGGGGTGCCAAAGGCACGCCTTGCCCAGGGCTGGGTTTTGGTTGGGTTTGGCGCTGCTGACGGGGTTTGTTTGGTGCAGAGCCTCGGCGTGGTGCTGTACGTGCTGGTGTGCGGGGCGCTGCCCTTCGACGGGAGCACGCTGCAGAACCTGCGCGCGCGGGTGCTCAGCGGCAAGTTCCGCATCCCCTTCTTCATGTCCACAGGTAAGGGGCTCGTCACTGCACCTCCCTCACCTTCAGCTTTTTACTGCATTGTGGGGCATGAGTTCCCAGCAGCAGCCCCGTCAGAGATGAGCGTTTGTGTCCTGCTGCAAAAACACTTCGATAATAAATCTTGGGTGTGAAAAGTGTGATTAATTTTCATTTAAAATCAGCCTAACAAAGAGTCACGTGGAGGTACTTGGTTCCCTGCTGTCAGGTTAAGGAACAATTTTGCGTGAGTTTCCCAGCTGAAGACTTCCTTGCTTGCTGTCTTATCTGGGGAAGAGGTTCTCTCCATGCAGAAAATTCTGCTAAAATACGGAGCTTTCACAGCAAACTTAGATCCCAGTCTAGATAGGAGAGCCTCAGCAGTCCCTCTTGGTGACGGCACAGGTGTAATATGATGGCACAGCTGTGCAGTGGAGAACATTCTAAGGGTCCTTTGCTCTCAACCTCCAAAAGCCACTCACATCAGGATGGGGAGGGACAGGGTGACAGGGCTCTGTGTAGCCAGAGTGGCTTCCCTCCTTCCATTCCAGGGGAGTCAATGTCTGCAGCAGTGAGGCGTGTTGGGAACCAGCAGGTGTGAAGTGCAAGGAGAAGCAGTATTTCTGTGAGGTGGCTTCTCAGAGGGGAGCTTGGAAAGGGAGTGCTGCAGCAGCCATGTCCCTCCCTGTGGGTGACCCGGCCTCTCTTCCCTGGCAGAGTGTGAACACCTAATCCGCCACATGCTGGTGCTGGACCCGAGCAAGAGGCTCTCCATGGAGCAGATCTGCAAACACAAGTGGATGAAGCTGGGGGAGGCTGATGCAGAGTTTGACAGGGTGAGCAGCAGCGAGCAGGGTCTGCTCAGTGACTCAAACGGGCTCTGGGCACGTGATGCTGCAGTGTTGGTTCTGCTCTTTGGGAACACTCATTCCCAGGCGTGGCCTTTCCCTTTCTCTGTCTCCTGGCCTTGCTTTCCACATCACTCCTTATCTATGTACATTTTTTATCTTCCCCTGTGGCACTGGGAGCTTGGGGCAGTGGATTTCGGATCGGTTGCCATCAGACCTCACGCCAGCTGCAGCCAGAGCCCGGTGCTTGGGCTCTTGGGAGCGCTGTGACTCATCAGTGTGCCTTTGGGAATGTCAGCTCTGACTGTGCCTGTGCCCTCACAGCTGATAGCAGAGTGTCAGCACCTGAAGACCGAGAGGCAGCTGGAGCCGCTGAACGAGGACGTGCTGCTGGCCATGGCGGACATGGGGCTGGACAAGGAGCGCACGGTGCAGGTGAGGCCTGGCATATCCTGCCTGCTCCTCTTGCCGATCAGTGCCTGTGTTTGGTGGCAGCTGAGCAGCCCCACACAGTATAAATGTACTTTATCACTGCCCAAGAGGGGGTGACCGCTGTGCTGTGCCTTGCAGTCGCTGCGAGCCGACGCGTACGATCACTACAGCGCGATCTACAGCCTGCTCTGCGACCGCCTCAAGCGGCACAAGAACCTGCGCATCGCGCCCTCGCCCAGCATCCCACGCACCATCACCTTCCCCACCTCGGCCAACATCCAGGTGCTTCCCCTCTGCCGGGCTTCCTCCAGCCCTGCAGGGCCAGCCAGTCCCTCACCTGCTAAACTCAGACCTGCTCGGGGGTGCCCACACCCTGAATGGGTGTCAGACATTCCGTGTCTGAGAATTTGGTGTGTGCTTAGGGCACCCTAATGCTGAGGTTAGGAACAGTTTGTGCATTGGTTGAACATCCTTCAGACAGTCTCTGCTCGCTTAGTGACAGAGGGGAAGGAGCTGAGGGAGTTATTGGGAGCTGGAGTTCCCAGCCCAGGGCTGCTGTGTGATGCATCCTCCCCACCTGTGCTGCTGATGGAGCAATGAGCACTTGCTTTGGGAGAGGCCAGGCCATAAGGGAAGCAGAAGAGATGCTGACCCTGCCTGAACAGAAGGAAGGGGGGTAAACGAGGCAACCTCTTGAGAATAAGCAGCTCTTCTCTGGCTCCAGGGTCACCTCCCTGTTCCAGGTGCTTAGGGCTGGTGTTAATCCAGCAGTGTTTGTAAAGCAATGCTGTGTTTGTGTCTTCTGACCCTGATCTCTCCACTCAGCAGACAGAACAGACAGGCAACACCATGAACATCAACGTGCCCCAAGTCCAGCTCATCAACCCTGAGAACCAAATTGTGGAGGTGAGGCACATCCCCATGACCCCTGCAGAGCTCTTTTTCTGGCTCACATGGAAGCCTTTCCTTTGATCCTCATGTTGCATTTCAACATCTCCCGTGTTTGTCCTGCCCAGACTGATGGAACAATGAACTTGGACAGTGATGAAGGGGAGGAGCCATCCCCCGAGGCTCTGGTCCGCTACCTCTCCATGAGGAGGCACACAGTGGGAGTGGCTGACCCGCGGTGAGTACTGCACTCCAGCCTGCCCATTCATTCCCAGTAGGTGACTCTGGTCCTTCTGGGTGTTCCTTTAAAGCTGCCAGTCCCCCTGCACAGCTTGGTCAGTATTTCAGATGGGGATACTTTCCTCCTGCCCTTCCTGATCAGCTCTGGGTCAGCTGTGCTTTGGTCAAGGCAGGTGTCTCACCTGAGCTGCACTGCTGTCATGTCCAAGGTGAAGTTTTTGTGATAAATGCCATTGAGGTTAATGCCCAAGAGCTAATTCTGCCAAATCTCAGCATGGAGGAGAAAAGAGGGACAAATAAAACCAGAGTGGCCTGGCTGCTCTGTGTGGCCATTTTCCAGAGCAGTAAGAAGCTTTTTGTGAAGGGCAGCTGGGTGTGCTGGGTCTGTGAGGGGTTTCCTCACATCATGGCTGATTCCCCTCTCCAAATGTGCCTGTACAGGACGGAAGTCATGGAAGACCTGCAGAAGCTCCTGCCTGGCTTCCCCCGTGTCACTCCTCAGGCCCCGTTCCTGCAGGTGACCCCGAATGTGAACTTCATGCACAATGTGCTGCCCAGGCAGAACCTGCAGCCCACGGGGCAGCTGGAGTACAAGGTACTGCCCACGATCCCTGCTGTGCTCTGTGCCCTGCCAGGTGGGAGGGTGTTTGTGCTCCCTCTGTTTGTCACTCCTTGGACTGCATAGGCCTCGAGAATTACTCTCCTTATGTATGATTCCAGTTGGTTCTCTAAAGTAGGTTTAGATCAAATATTGGGAAAATATTCTTTACTGTGGGAGTGGTGAGGCACTGGAACAGGTTGCCCAGAAAAGCTGCAGATACCCCATCCCTGGAAGTGTCCAAGGCCAGGCTGGATGGAGCTCTGAGCAAGCTGGGATAGTGAAAGGTGTCCCTGCCCATGGCAGGGGGTTGGAATGAGATGATCTTTAAGGTCCTTTCCAACCCAAACCATTCTGTGATTCTCTGAAAAAGCCAAAGAATGAAAGAGCAGTGCAATATGAAATGAATAAATGGGCTTTGAGCTGCAGGTTGCAGCCTGCCTGGCAGCTAAAGCAGCATGCAGGGAGCTGCAGAGTTAAACCTTGCTCATCCACTGACCCTGCCTGTCCCTGTCCCACATCCCTTGAGATGCTGCTGACATCCCTGAAGCCCAGAGGGTTTGTCTTGTCCTGCTGAGTGCCCTGGGGCTGTGCTGGGGTGGGTGACAGTGCCGTGTGTGTTGCAGGAGCAGTCCCTGCTGCAGCCCCCCATGCTGCAGTTCCTTGTCTCCTCCTGCTGAGCACCCTGGGGCTGTGGCAGGGTGCCTGACAGTGCTGTGTGTGTGTTGCAGGAGCAGTCCCTGCTGCAGCCCCCCACGCTGCAGCTGCTGAACGGGATGGGCCCGCTGGGCCGGCGCGCGTCCGACGGCGGGGCCAACATCCAGCTGCACGCACAGCAGCTGCTCAAGCGGCCCCGGGGCCCCTCACCACTCGTCACCATGACGCCAGTGAGTAGCACAGAGCTTCAAATATCCACTCCTACAGGCAGAGGTGGCTGTGCCCAGGTCACAGCAGGCCTGGTGCTGCAGGGATGTGCCTGCTCGCTGCCCGAGGTTCTCCTGCTCCCCTTGCAGGACTTGCTGTGCTCTCCTGGAGGTGGCAGGTGGGGCTGTGTGCTCCTCTCTGGAACTGGCAGTGTTTGTGCACTTTTTAATGGTTGCTTTTGTCCTTTGCTGATCCCATGGAGAAAACCCAAGTGTCCATCTCAGGCGTGTTCTCGCTCCCTGGGTGCATCTGTATCAATGAATTCCCCAAGCAGCAGCAGCCCTGCCCAGGCACTTGGACTGGGGCAGGAATGTTGGAAGGGGTTCTTGGCCAGGTTTCCTTGGTGCTGCAGAGGAGCCAGCACACACCGCTGTGGAAGCTTGTTTGGGAAGATCAGGTGTCCCCTGTGTGGAGGGGGCTGTGCTGGGTGTCCTCCTGAGCCGTGG
The DNA here is from genome assembly GCA_035582745.1 of Loriotus luctuosus. NCBI lineage: Eukaryota > Metazoa > Chordata > Aves > Passeriformes > Thraupidae > Loriotus > Loriotus luctuosus. Next base: position 6,661,724 of record JAWWEY010000092.1, read on the forward strand.
CTGTCTCTCCACAGGCTGTGCCAGCTGTCACCCCTGTGGACGAGGAGAGCTCCGATGGGGAGCCGGACCAGGAAGCTGTGCAGAGGTAACTCCCAGTTAACATTTGCTCTTCCTACCTCCACAAGGCTCACCTTGCCTGTTCCAGAGCTGATTCAAACACAGCCACCTCTTCAGGGCACCACTGTTGATTTTGCAGCGAAGGCTCAGCACCTCTCCTGTTCCTCTGGGTGTTGATTACTGTAGGCAGTTGCTCCTCTGGCACTTGTGGGTGCTTGCAGAGCTGGATTCCCCTGAAATGGGTAGCTGATTGAGCAGTAGGCTCTCCAGAAACTCTTGGAACTGCTAAATTCCTTTGCTTAGTGTGCACCAGCATGCGATCCACACTAACCTGCCGAGTGAGTGCTGAGGGATTCCCCTCCCTGCTGGGTGCTGGAGGTGGGAGAATCTCCTCTGTGGCCTTGGGTGCCAGTGCAGCAGCTTTTGTATCAAGACATGCAGTAAACATCCAACTCTGATGCCTCAAACAAAGTGAGCTTGCTGGAATTACGGGTACCTCTAGCTGCTAATTTTAGCATCAGGCCTTAAAATAGTCTGCTCCAATAAGGGAAGCATTATTAGCTCTCAGGCTGGGAACTTCTGTTCTCTGTGTCTGCTCTAAACACATTGTAGGAAGTGGGTAGAATGTGCTTGTACTTTCTCAGTCCATGAACACACTAACCATGGCCTTGCTAACATTTTCTTAGGAGCTTTTGCATAGTTTCCTCTCTGCTAACCAGCTGGGCACTACGTGTGGTGGGTGCTCCTGCTTCTTACCTCAAACTGGAAGAGCTTTCTGGATCCCCCTTTGTACAGGTCATCACCTGGGTAAGGGAGTGGCTCCTCAGGGGCTCACGAGGGTTCAGGCTGGGGGTCGTTGCAGGCAGGGTGACCCTGGGGTGGGTGCAGATCATGCTCCAGAGCCTTGGCCAGCTGTGCTCCTCTCAGTGCTCCCAGGGAGCAGTGGGTGTGAGCAGTGACAGGCTGTGCACTGAGCCTCCCTGTGCATACCTCAGCCTGGAAAGTCTACTTGTAGCCTCAATAACAGCTCCAACAGCCATTAACAGTTCTAATATAGGGCCAGTAATGTCCTCTGACAGCACCTCAAACAGCAGGTGGTCTTCTTGGCTGTGCAAACATAAATCTCATTCCTGGCAAGGGCATGCCTGGACATCTTACCTGGGCAGATTTTCACTATTCTAAACCCGAAGGTTTCAGCTGAGCCTTTAAAGCATTAGCTCAGCTGGAAACATTTTGAAACCCCTGTGCAGTGTTTTGCAAGGCACTGAAATGTTCAGATCCCACTGAGAACCAAGTCCCCTTGGACTCAGAGGTCACTTCACTGCTCTCGACAGTGCTGCCCTTAGTTCTTTCACAGCACATGTTCTTCTTCCACCAGATGGCCTTGAAAAAGCACCGTCCAGGTTGTGTGTTAACTCGTTCTCCACCCCTTGTGTTGCAACATGTCAGTAGTCATCAGAGGAGAAGGGTAAATAGCATTAACATCAGGGACAGATGCAAATATTTAGCTTCTCAGGACACTGCCCCAGATACTCTGTTTGCAGCCACCAGTGAGCAGCTTTTGCCCTCCTTAATCTGACCTTGAAAGCAGAGCACAGTCTTCTCTCTGTTCCAGGGAGCAGTCACATCTCCTTTGAGCTTTGGGAAACTTTCTTCCACCCGAAACGCTCTTAGAGCTCGTGATTGGATTGTTCCCTGGAGGGCTGAAATAAAATGATCTTAGCAAACCACAACAGTAAAGCTCTTTGGGAACCTTTCCCTGTCTACATCAAATGATTCTTAAACAGCTAATGGCACGGGCTTTGGCGGGGCACCACGGCACTGTTAACCTGCTGCTTCTGCTTAAGTGGCTTCAGCAGCAAACAGAGGCTGCGTTTGGGCAAGTCTGTGTTGCTTGCTGCTCTTTCTGCTTCCCGGGGGCAGTAGCTGGGGAAAAGAGCAGAGGTGAGGGTGGGCAGGTGTCAGTGCCCGAGTGGTGCCTGGCCTGGTTACCAGGGCTGGTTCACAGGGCACAAAGGGTTCAGCTCATCCCAGCGGCCTTGAGCGGGCACAGCCTGGTGCAGTGCCAGCCCTGGGCAGGGGCTCCAGCCCCTCTCTGCCAGCTCAGCTGTGCCAGCAGCAGCAGGCAGGCAGCAGCTCTCAGCACTGCCTGGCCCTTCCTCACATCCTTGCCGGAGCAGAGCTCCGAGCTCCTCCTCCCCGGTCTTTGGGGGCTTTGCAGGAGACCTGCAGCTCTTCTCCAGCGCACAGTGGGCTTTTGTTTAAGCTGTCGCCTCCCAGCCCTTGCGAGAGGCAAGCCCAGCCCTGGTGCTGGTGGCTCCGGAGGGAGGAACCCTCTTGCTGCTCGGTTCCCGTTCCCTGCACATCCCGGGCCGTTCCCGGCTTTGAGCAGGGACTAGATGGCGCACTTGGACCGGGCTGGCACAGCCCTGCCTCAGCCCAGCCCTTCCTCCTGCTCCCCGGGCAGCCTTGCCCTGCTGGGACAAGGGAGCCGGGCTGGCCCAGGATGGCTCTGAGGAGCCAAGGCTCCCGGGCAGAGCAGCAGCTCTGCTCTGTGCCCAGCTCCTGCTGGGTTATCTCTGCACTGGCTGCCCGGGCTGGGTCAGAGGGACAGACCTGCTCTGTGCCCAGCTCCTGCTGGGTTATCTCTGCACTGGCTGCCCGGGCTGGGACACAGGGACAGACCTGCTCTGGTGCAGTGAATCCCTGTGAGGGCAGGGGGGTATTCCCAAAGGGACATACCAGCATTCCCCTTGAGGTGAAACGTGGCTTTCCTGCTGGGAAGAGCAAACGGCTCCTCTTTCCTTCCAAGGCTGGCAGTGGAGCAGCAGCAGCTGCAGCTGCTCTTGTCCCCAAAGCACGGGGGAGCCAGTGCTGTGACGGGCATGGGCAGCGTGTCCTGAGCTGTGTTCTGAGCACTGCACAAGCTTCTTCCTTCCCGTGTTCTCTGGGTTATCTAACACTCCCTGTTTTCGGAGTACTCCCATCAGTCTCTTATAAAATGTGCTCCTGCTTGTTGCAGATACTTGGCAAATAGGTCAAAAAGGCACACTCTGGCCATGACCAACCCTACAGCTGAAATCCCTCCAGACTTGCAGAGGCAGCTAGGACAGCAGTCCTTCCGACCCCGGGCTTGGGCTCCACACCTGGGACCCGACCAGCACCGGTGAGTAACGGCACCGGCCGGCCGGGCGGCTTGCGCAGGAACCCTGCCCAGGTGGCCCTGGAACGGAGCACCGAGGACATCCTGCTGGCCGGGAGGGGTGACGAGGAGGAGGAGCAGGGACAAAGAGCAGACCCACAGAGCAGAGGGTGTCTGACCCCCTGCCTGCAGGAACCGGCAGGAGCCAGCTGGCTCTTCCCTCCAGTCCCGCTTTTGTGGCTGGAAGTGATTTGCTGGAATGGCTGCCGTCACAGAAATCTTGGGAATAAGCTAATTTTTTTTTAGAGGAAAGCTTTTCCCTGTGTAATGGTAGGCATCAAGGTAGCAGATTTGCTACAGAACATTTTTGGAGGCAGATGCAGGCAAAAGATTGCACCAAGAGTCATCCGCAGCAGAGCTTCAAACCCTCACTGTTCTGCACCAGAGTTGTGTGTTCTGACTGCAAAGTCTCTGTGCAAAGCTCCTCGAGAGTGATTTCATTTCTCACCTGAACCCTTGATGGGAATGATGTGAGAAAAGGAATCTGGGTAGGGAAGGAAATAAAACAATCGGAGTGTTTGGGAAAGGGGGAACTTTTGAATTAGATCTAAATGCACTCAGGATGTGTGGGAGGGACAGTCCTGATGAGGTGCTAATGTGATAGAGCCCTTGTCACAGCAGCCAACCGGAGATGCTAATGCCACAGAGGGAGCTTAAATTCCTCTTAACAAAAAAAAACCTCCCAAAAATGCTTGAAAGTACTCTGACACCTCAGTGCTAGGAGCAAACCAGCTGCACACTGGTGTTTTTTGCCTCTTGGGAAAGCAGTGGCTGCCAGGCCAGGCTGGTGCTGCTGTTCAGCCCCTCAGGCAGCTCACAGTGGCAGGCTTGACAAAGCCCTTTTTATTGGAGCCAGAGACCTGCTGAGCTGAGCACGGATGTAATCAGCAGGGACAGGTGAACTCTGAGCAGACTGAGACAGTGCTAGTGCCACGCTGGAGCTGGAAAACCAAGATAAGCACCTCTCTGCCCTCAAGTTACTCTGCAGAGGTGCCTGGGGGATGGGAAGAGCAGAGGGGAAACATTTCTAGGGCCACAGCTTGATAGGAAGAGGAGTGCAGCTTGCAAAACAAGCAGAATGTGCTGTGTCCTGCTTTCAGGATTGCTGCAAATCCTAAAGGTAAGCCAAGTCCCTCACACACAGCAGGAACGGAATTTTTACAAGACTTTAAACACACTTACCCTGTAAATAATGTTGGTGTCACCTCTGGCTCTTGGCTCTGGAGTCCTGAAGCTGTTGCATCATGAGCAGGGTGGTATCTGCTCATTCCACTCTTGGTGTTGTAACGTGCTGTGAGCCTGTTCTGTGTTTTTTCCTGTGAAATCACAGAAATTTCATCTGACCATGGTCTAAACACAGTGTTCCACAGTGAGTTCATTACATACCTGGCACAAAAATTAGCAGTCATTGTGTAAATAAACCACATTATTGAACGGCAGGTGGGTTTTATTTTAGCCCTTAACCTATTTTAAGCCATCTTATGTATGTTCTTATTTGTCACATTAAATGTCTGAAAGCAGAATTGAAGTCCAGCTGTACAGGGAAGTGCAGCTGTTCTGCCTTGCCCACACGGGTTTCAAAAACTCAGCATGATTTTATCTGTAGCTTCTGCTTTCCATCAATGCAACAGGAGAACAAACGGGTCAGGATAATGGATGGGATGGCTTCAAAAGGCAGGAGCACAGCTCTTTCCTTGGAAGGAAGCTGAACTGTGTCCTCCCAAGGCAGAGACAGGGACAAAACAGAGCCCAGCCTGCTGGAAGTGGTGCAGCATCGGTCACTTGTGACAAGGGGAGCTGGAGCAGCCCTCAGAGTGACCTCTGGAGCTCAGGAGCACTCCAGCTGCAGCCAGGCGGGCTCCTGCTGGCTTTGGTGTCAGAGGTGCTGTAAAGACCACGTCTCCATGACCTTCTCACACACAGAGGCTGCTGCTGGAGCCTGTGCTTTAAATGCTGCTTGCTGGGTTCTGGAGGTGGCATCTGCAGAATCTTTACGAAAGAAATCCTTTAGTGATGGGAGGAAATCCTCCCTGGGAGGGTGGGGAGGCCCTGGCACAGGGTGCCCAGAGAAGCTGTGGTTGCCCCATCCCTGGAGGTGTCCAAGGCCAGGCTGGACAGGGCTTGGAGCAACCTGGGCTAGTGGAAGGTGTTCCTCCCAGCCCAAAGCATTCTGTGTTTCTGTGATTTGCACAGAAATCAGGTTCCAGAGATAGCACTTGCCCGGAAGCCATGAGGGCAGGCAGAGCCCCAGTTGTTTATTGTGAGGCACGTTGTGCTGAGTGTCTGCCAGGTTATCTCTGCTCCTGATAACACAGATGGCACCTAATGGCAGGGCAGGAACTGAGTGATAATGGGGAGCCCCAGCTTCGGGAGAAAACAGCTCCTGAAAAAAATCTGGCTCCCTCTGATGGCAAAGAAACCTCATTGAGAAGGGGAAGTGCTTGAGGTGCCTTGGGCACAGCTCGGTTCAGGTGTGCCTATTCTGACTGCCCAGTGTGCAGCACCCAGGCAGCTGGGAGGCTGGTGGAAGTGGAAAGCCTGTGCTGCAGTTTGTGTTTTGGCTGGTCACACGTCTCTAACCCCTTCCCCCTGTGTTCAGTTCTATTTACAAGGACTCCAACACTCTGCACCTCCCCACCGAGCGCTTCTCCCCGGTGCGGCGCTTCTCCGACGGGGCCGCCAGCATCCAGGCTTTCAAAGCCCACCTGGAGAAGATGGGCAATAACAGCAGCATCAAACAGCTTCAGCAGGTGAGAGGGGCTGGGGGCCCTCAAAACAGCCTCCACAAGGAACTCTTGCTGCCTCGGTCTTGCTGCTTCAGGACACGAAAGAGGAATCTTAACACCCTGGAGACTTTGCAGGGTTTGTTCCTGCCCTGTGTGACTGCAGCAGACCCCGAGTGTGCTCTGGATGTATGAGCTGTTCACTGCAGTTGGGCGCCTGGGGGGATTCCTGCCCCCTCTTTTCTGGGGAGAACCATCATGCTGTACCCACCCATGGGTGTGCTGTCTGTCCCACCAGCACTGTCAGACTGCAGCTCCTGCTGTCCCACATTTCCTCTGGCAGCAGTTTGGGGCTGTTCCAGGGTGTCCTGGGAAAGGGCAGCTCCTGAGTGTGTTATGGGATATTCCCTGCACAGCCAGGCACAACTTGCCAATGGCTGGAGCAGGATTTGGCCCCAGGACAGGCCTTTCCCCTTGCAGCATGGCACAAATGAGATGCTCTCCTCACCTTGAAGTGTCGTTCCCAGAGCTTGCTGCCTGCGTTGAGGGAACACAGCAGTGCCAGCTCAGTGTCACATGCACTCGTTGCTTTCCTGGCTTTTTGCCACGTCCCTGCACACCTGATTCTGTCAGAGGGAATGGATTAGGCTTGCTTTGCCAGCTTTTCTCAGAGGGGTGGGCTGCAGAGCGTGCCATTCCCACACAGCAGGGTGCTGTGCAGCAGAGGGTCACTTTTGGGACGTGCTGGATTCCTTGCAGGAGTGTGAGCAGCTGCAGAAGATGTACGGGGGGCACATGGACGAGCGGACGCTGGAGAAGACGCAGCAGCAGCACATGTTGTACCAGCAGGAGCAGCACCACCAGATCCTTCATCAGCAGATTCAGGTAGTGCAGCCCAAGCCAGAGCTGCGGAAGGCTCAGCAATGTTTTCCTGTGTTGCTGCAGACACAACTCGTGAGCGGGTCCCGGGGGGATTGAGGGAGGGGCGTTTGCTGGGCTTGCTGTAGCGGGAAGGCTGAAGGATTTCAGCAGAGATGTTTGCACAGCTGCTGTGGTAGCTGTGGCAGCCAGGGCTGCAGTCAGGGACTGACACTCAGTGAATCTGGATGTGTCCTGCTTCACCCAGCAGTGTTTCTAAATTTACTGACTGAGACATTGACTGCAAACACTTCTTGTTTTCTTGTGGTGCCTGGTTCAGGACTGTATCCGGCCTCCCCAGCCATCTCCACCCTTGCAAGCTCCATGTGAAAACCAGCCAGCTCTGCTCACTCACCAGCTCCAGAGGTAAAGAAATGGCTTTAGGACAGCTCTGGGTTTGACTCTTGCTGAAGCCCAGGGATGAGCTGACACACTCAGGAGAGGCCAGGCTGAGTTGGAGGTGTATGGAGTCAGAATGACACTGCCAGTTCCCAGGTGAATGGGCCTGGTCCTTTGGGCTGGATTCTCTCAGAAGGACTTCAGAATCAGAGAAATCTGATCCAAAGGCACAGACCTGCTTTGAACAGAGGATTGACAGTCCTGCCTTTGAGTGGCTTGTAGCTCTCTCATGCTTCCTTGGGTGTCTCACACCTTTCCAGGCCCTTGGTGAGCTCAGCCTCCTTGCCCTCAGCACCCTGACTTGTGGGTGAGGGAGGCTGAGGTACGGGAAATGACAGCAGGCTGTCTCACCAGGTGCAGTGACTCAGGAGGTGAGCCTGCAGTGTCCTTGTCCCCATGTTTCTGTGGTAGCCACCAGGTCATGCTCACTCCCTGTGTGACTTGGACAAGGGAGGTGGCTCTCAGAAGAGAAGCCAAGCTGCAGAGACCTTGAGATCCCCAGCAAGGGCTCTATGGTGTTTATTTTGAACAAGACACGAGTGTTTGGCATCAGTTCTCACAGTTGAGACAGCATCTTGACAAGGAGCAGGCCTGGTGAGAAGGTGCTTGTTTCCCTGCGTAGGTTACGGATCCAGCCATCCAGCCCACCCCCAAACCACCCCAGCAATCATCTCTTCAGGCAACCCAACAGCAGCCCGCCCCCCGTGAGCAGCAGCGTGCTCCAGCCCCATGGTAAGCACTTCTGGGAGCTGGGCAGGGCCGTGGGATCCCATCAAGCCCTGCAGGAGCAGCCTGGGGTTGCCAGGCCCTGCACAGTTTGCTGATGATGTAAAAGATTCTCCATCTGGCAGCAAGGGCTGCTGTTATCAGGGCTCGCGAGGAGCTGCCAGCTGGAATGTGCTGTCAGGTTCCTTGTCACAAGATCCTTACTTATCTCTCCCAGGGGGTAGGGAGGAAGGGCTGATATTCTCAGGTTTATGCAAATCCCTGTCAGCTCCGCAGAGTTTCTGTTTTGGTGCAAGGGGCTCTGGCTGTGACCTTTGCACGCTGGCACAGCATGACAGAGCACCCATACAGACACGTACTGGGCTCCCAGCCTGGCCCAGAGTCATGGAATGAATCACAGCATCATAGCCTGCTTTGGGTTAGAAGGGACCTTAGAGATCATCCCTCCCCAGCCCCCTGCTACGGGCAGGGACACCTTTCACTAGCCCAGGTTAATCCAAGCCCTGTCCAGCCCTTTGGGGAGCGGAGCAGATCTCGCTCCCAAGCCTCGCCCTGGGCCGGCAGAGGTGCTGAGTGTCTTTGTTCTTGCAGGTGCTGCCTCCCAGTCCCAGTTCCAAGGGATGCCATCCCACAACACAATCTTCCCGCAGTCGGGTAACTGTTCCCCTCCCCCGGCCATGGGGCTGACGTGCCTGGCCCTGCAGCAGCAGCAGCAGCAGCCCCAGCAGGTCACCATCCAGGTGCAGGAGCCCGGGGACATGGTGGGCAGCAGCCTCCTGCCCGGGGCCTCCCACGCCCGGGGCATGTCCCTGAGCCCCAGCGCCAGCCAGATGCAGATGCAGCACCGTGCCAACCTGATGGCCTCGCTGAGCTACGGGCACCGGCAGCTGTCCAAGCAGCTGAGCGCCGACAGCGCCGAGTCGCACAGGTGAGGGCCCCTCGTGCCTGCTGGGGCTCGGGGCAGCGCTGTGGGCAGCAGGGAGTGGCAGCATGAGACACGCTGTCCTCGCCACTCTGCCTTGTGCTTGTGCTTGCTGCCTCGCTGGCCCTGGGAAGGAGTTGCTGAGCCGGGCCAGGGCTGCTGTGCCACGTGCCTGGGGAAGGCCCTGCAGTGCAGGAGCAGCTCTGGCTCCCTCTGAGCAGCACAGTCACTGCTCCTTTTCCTTGTCCTTGCAGTCTGAACGTGAACAGGTATCCCCCCGCCAACTACGACCAGGTGCACTTACACCCCCACCTGTTCCCGGAGCAGCCCCGCGTTTCCCCCAGCAACTACAGCCCGCCGGGAGGGGTGGGGTTCCCTGCAGCCCAGCAGGCTCTGAAGGTCCCGCAGCTTGAGCAGTACCCCAGTTTCCCCCCGAACGCACATCAGCAGCAGCAGCAGCAGCACTACACGGCATCGGCACTACAGCAGGCACTGTTGTCCCCGACCCCGCCCGACTACAGCCGACACCAGCAGGTACCGCACATCCTGCAGGGACTGCTCTCCCCCCGGCACTCGCTCACGGGGCACACGGACATGCGGCTGCCCCAGGCAGAATTTGCACAGCTCATCAAACGGCGGCAGCAGCAGCAGCAGCAGCAAGAGTACCAAGAGTTGTTCAGGCATATGAGTCAAGGGGATGCTGGGAATATGGGCACCAGCATGGGACAGAACCTCTCGGAGCGCCAGTCGTTGTCTTTGCCTTATCAGAGTGCTGACACGTACCACCCCCAGAACAGCCCCCAACATCTCTTAAAAATCAGGGCGCAAGAATGTATCCAGCAGGTCCCTGCCTCCGTGCCACCGCAGGGATACGGACACCAGCCAGCCCTGTTCCACTCGGAGAGCATGGAGGAGGACTGCGCCTGCGAGGGAAACAGGGACAGCTTTCCTGACAGTAAGAGTTCAAACACATTGACCAAAGGTTGCCACGAGAGCCCTCTGCTTGTGAACGCAGGAGGGCACGGGGACCCCGAATCTTTGCTAGGAACTGCTAACCCCGCGCAGGAGCTGGCACCGCACCAGTACAGGCATCAGCCCGCCTTCAGGAATAAGGTGCCCAGCAGAGGTAAGGCTCCCTGCTGCCCGTGCAGGCCAGCTGTCTGTCTGTGCAGGCCAGCTGTCCATCTGTGCCAGCCGCTCACCTTCCTGCCCAGGACATCATCCCACCCGGCACACCAAGGGTTTCCTGACATGCTCTGCATAGCACAGAATTACCGAGATTCTTTCTGGCTTTTGTGGCCTGAAGTAAATTGCAGGCACAGCCTCTGTAATAAACAGGGTTGAATAAGGAAGGAGCCCCATGGGCTGCTTCCCTCAGCAATTTGACCTACTTCTGCAGGCAGGTAAAGACCAGGGCCCAGCTTGGTGCCATCTTTTCAGGGGTGCTGCATGGTGGCCGCAGATTTATTCTTGTTGGTGATGTTCCCCATCCTCTGTAAACAGGGAATAGGAACAGCTCAGCTGCCAGCACACCCCAGCTCTGGCAGTGCAGCCATTTATTGCTGCTCTTAAGCACAGACACTCAAGCTCAGGCACTGCTAAAGGCTCCCACAAACACACACAGTAACAGTGTTGGTCAGTGTCCTGTGGCTCCAGCAGCCTTGCAGTCTCTCTGGCTCTTTGGAAAGCAGCAGCAGCAGCAAGATTCTATCCCTGCTTGAACTGGGAAGGGTGGATTCTGGAGAGAGTGAGTTTAAACTTGCCATTAGGATCTGAAGACCTTTCCTGCTCCTTGGAAGCAGCTGCACCTTTGCTCCTCAGTGGCTGCTCTGGCAGCACTGGGTTGTCAGAGAATTCCTGCCTGAGCTGTAATCACAGGCTCCTCTGCAGGAAAAACACCCCTTGAGCCCCTTGCTAAGAGGGCTTTGAGGAGAGGCTGAGTGGGCAGATCAGTATTCCCTGCAGGACTGAGGGTGCTGGGCTGCAGCCACCAGCTCGCCCTTGGCACTCGGGGCCCTGTTGCGGAGGAGCTGTGTCCAGGGCACAGGAGGCCCAGCTTTGTTCAGGGACACAGCACGGGTTTGTTGGGAAAGTCCCGGGCTGGAATAGGCTGGCTCGGAGGGCTGAGTGGGGCTGCCAAGCCCTGACCCCCCAGAGCGTGGGCGGGGGGCAGGGACGAGGCTGGGCTGTGCTGAAATCCTCCTCAATTCTGAATTCTGTTTGCTCTCAGAGCTCAGCTTCCCTGCTGTGCTTGGAGTGGGGGAAATAGCCCCAGGCTCAGCACAGATTGGAAGCTCTGGAGGGGCGTTTGGTATGAAATCATGAGTCTGAATCTTGTCACTGAAGCCTGGTAGATGGACAGTGAGGTCTGCTCAAGTCAGAAGCCAAATCTCAGCCCCCGCACTGCTGGTGCAAGGACTGGTTACACAAAGGAGAAGGACTTTAGACTGCAAGGCCTTGTAAATGAGTAAAAGCAAATAGATGTTTACAAATAGGCTTGTGTAAGCCCTTCTGACAGCGCTGTTTGTAGTAAACTCTGTCCTGGGATGCAACTGCTTGTACCATTTTCCCTATGGCCTCCATAACCCACTTGGACTCAGGCCTGCGCTGCTTCAGGTCCAGGCAGAGTCACCTCAGAGCTTCCCAGGCACCCTTACCTACAGAAAATCCTACACCCCTGGGCTTTCCCGGTTTTGACCTACACCAAATCCTACATCACTCAGTTTTCCCACTGTCCACCTACACCAAATCCTGTATTCTGGGCTTTTCCCACTCTTTCCCCAGACTGTGTGATGAAGGTGCAGTTTGGGGGGTGTCTTCCCTCCGTGCCTCAGCTCCCCAGATGTGTTTTCCTGGAGCAGAGTGTAGTTTCCCTGTGGCTGGGGAGTGTCTGTGCTTCCAAGGGCGCGTGCTAACGCTGATCACAGCGCTCTGGATGTCTGTGCAGCAGCTGCCAGGGATGGCAGCCGGGGACCTCGAGAGCCGACCAGATCTGTTTGGGGTGTGACTGAGCTGCCTGTGGACAGCCCTGCTCCAGTTTTGCTCCAGCGTGGCCGTGCCGGGGCTGGGAGTGCTGCCCGTGGGAAACCTGGGCGGAGGGAGCCGGGCTGGCGGCAGCGCCGTGCCAGCGTCACATGCCACGGGGACACAAAGGATGCGGGCATGAAAGGCTCTCCTCTGCAGGGCTGGGGGTGTCAATTCGGGCTGTCTGGCCCTTGCTCCAGAACAGCATCCTCAGAGGTGAAGTGCTGGCATTGGGAAGCAGCTGGGTTTGGGCCCTGGCTCTTCCAGGCTGAGGGAACTCATCACCCGCAGCACAGGGGCTGGGGCTGGGGCTGTTTGTGGAGCTGGAGCAGCAGGCTGCTGGCCCCAACCACTGTTCCCACAGTTGGAGCAGCATCCCAGGCAGTGTGTGGGTGGCACTGATCCGCTAACATCTGTTACCTCATGTTTGCCTTCTCTCCTTTCCGGGAAAGCTGACTGCTAACCGCACGTAACCCCACGGTTGTGCAAAGGAAGGGGGAGGCTGCATCTCTGCCTGCCCTGGGACAGGGCTCCTGATGGAGGAAGGGCACAGGGAGCAGTGTGCTGCCTGTGCTCTCCATGCTCTGCATGCTCTGCCCATGTGCTGCCTGTGAGCAGCGTGGGGACCACATGGGATGGGGTCTCACTTGAATTCTGCTAAATCTGTGGACAGATTTTGGGACTGCTCTGTGCAGGTCAGGCATGATCCTTGTGGGTCCACGTGGGGATGAGCTAGGATTCTATGAGATCCCTTAGGGGAGCAGTTCTGTGGCAGTTGCAGTGTCAGCCGGGCCGTGCAGTGTCCCAGCACAGCAGGACATCACTTCCCACTGGCCAAAGCCCTGGGAAAGCTCTGGCTTTGTGAGGGATGTACCTGCAGCTGCGTCACCTCAGGGCAGCTCCCCAGCGCTCGGGCGTTTGTGCTCAGCAGGGTCTGCACTCAGCGAGCTCAGCCCCGATGGAGGCTCCTCCATGGCTCAGGACTTTATCCAAAACATCGTGTACTTGATGATGAGAGGCTTTGCCTGATAGGAATGTGGCCTTTGCCCTCAGTCACAAGAGCTTGCAGTGCAGATGGACTTTGCCAGGCAGAGCACTCGTGTGCTCCCGCAGCCAGATTGTGGGAGGGCAGGGAGAAGTCATCTGATAAAAGTGAAGATCCTGGCAAGCTCTTTCAGCAGGATTATGTTGCTTACAATTGCCAAGGGGCCCTGCTGGAACATCCCGTGTTGGAGGCTCCCTCAGCTCTTGTATAACAATGTGGGGGTCGAGCTGAGGCTCGAGGGGAAGGCAGAATGGGAAAGGGTCTGGTTCCTGTGCTCCTGCCCCACTGCCTCCAGCCTTAGGCTACTTTTGTCGACCTGATGGAGGCAGCTAGCATTGGGATCTTTTGGGATATTGATGCTGGAGGGAGAGGCCTGTGAGTGCAGCTGGGGGCAGTGGTGCTGCACCACTCTAACTGGAGCAGCCGGGGGTCCTGTCCCTGCTCTGCCAGCAAGCAGCGTTGGTGTGTGGCATCACCTCTCAGTTCTGCAGTGGCACAGGAGGCTGCAGGTTCCTTGTACTAACGTGTCCTTTTTCTGTCCTGTCTGGTTTTCAAGAGTCCATCGTGGGGAACTGCATGGACAGGAGCTCCCCTGGCCAAGCCATGCAGGTGCCTGACCACAACGGCCTGGGCTACCCCGTGCGCCCCTCGTCCAGCGAGCACCCGCGGCCCCGCAGCCTGCAGAGACATCACACCATCCAGAACAGTGATGATGCCTACGTAGGTGCCTCTGCCTGCCACGTCCCTGCTCTGAAACTGCCTGGCCTGCTTGTGGCCGCACAGGGCTCTGCAGACACAGCCAGCCGGCTGTGCAGGAGCTGCTCAGGGCAGCCCAGACCTCAGGGCTCTGTGCCCTCTGGGGTTTGGGGTGCTGGGGACTGTCCTGCCCAGAGCTGGATATGGGCTTTGCTACAGCTCCCTTCTGCTGTAGATGAGAATGTCAGCTTCACTGGTTCAGGGGTGCCCAGACACAGGACAAGGAACAATTTCCAGAAACTAAAACACAAGTTCCACCGCAGTATTAGTAAGAACTTTCCATGGGGGGTGGCAGAGCACTGGAACAACTGCCCAGGGTAGGGCCTGGAGTCTCCCTCTCTGAGACATCCCAAAAACAGCCAGATGTGTTTCTCTGTCACCTGCTCCAGGTGTGCCTGCCTTGGCAGAGGTTTTTGCTGGATGATCTCCTGATCTCCCTTCCAGCCCCAGCTGTGCTGTGATTCTGTTGGTTCAGAGGCATTTGGACCATTCAGTCCATCCTCTTGTTGAAGGCACAGGCTGCACCCAGGCTGTGCCTGATGCAGTTCTTGTCTTTCCCAAGCCTTGCTGAAGGCTTGCAGAGGCTCCCTGGGCACCCTGTCCACGGGCAGATGGGGAGCAGCAGGATCCCGAGCTCCCCCTGAGCGTGTCCTGCCGTCCCCACAGGTGCAGCTGGATAACTTGCCTGGGATGAGTTTGATGGCAGGGAAGGCGCTCAGCTCGGCGCGGATGTCGGACGCCGTGCTCAGCCAGTCGTCGCTGATGGCCAGCCAGCAGCTGCGCGACAGGGACGGCGAGGGTGAGCACGGGGAGGGGGCCTGGGCAGCTCCTCGGGGGGCTGAGTCACTGCCACGGGTGCTGAGTCGCCTCTCTGCCCTTCCAGAATGCGGGGAGGGTTTGGAAGGTCAAGAGCACGCGAACCTGGGCGACGGCAGCCAGCACCTCAACACCTCCTGCTACCCCTCGACGTGTATCACGGACGTCCTGCTGAGCTACAAGCACCCAGAGGTGCCCTTTGGGATGGAGCAGGCAGGGGTGTAACCAGGAGGGAGTGAGTATCCGTGTCCTTCTCTCAGCACACCACACCTCGGGCCTCACTGCCGTGGGTCACCTTCCCTGCTCACTGCTCCAGTGCTGGGCTTGGGGCCATCCACTCAGAGCTCCCGTGCTGAAGCTGTTTGCTGTGCCCCATGTGCCCAGGGACAGCATCCCTCCTTCCAGGCTTGTGCTGCACTCAGACCCCTCTGCACAGCAGGGTTTCTCTCCTGGGACAGGGTCAGGAATGGCCTGGGAGTGCTGGAGGGCTGTGGGAGGAGATGTGCCATGCTGGTGTCCCCTGACATCTGTTTTCTCTCTCTTGCAGGGTTTGTGTACAGCTTTGAGATGAAAAGGTCCATTTTAAACCAACAGTATCTAGCAGCATTGCGCCAAATTGCCGTAGTATTTCTGACTAACTGGAATACCATGGCCCCTTTCCTCATCCTCACTTCATCCAGTGTGTCGTTCCTTTGGGTTCTTTAATTTCTGCCACACTTGCCTGTAACTCCAGCTACACCCAGAGCCCTGAGGCCGACACGGAGGATCGGCCTCGGCACCGGGGCTGCTCTGGGGGCTGGACCTGCCCGGGGCCCCACGCCGGGCTGAGCCTCCCTGGAGCCTGCCCTGGGCAGCTCCGAGGGGCTGGAGCTGCTCCTGGATGGAGGCCACGCTCTCCTTCCTTCCCCCTGTCCTCTGCGCTGGGGGCTCCGGGCCTGGCAGGGCCCTCCCCACCCCAGTGCAATCCACTTCTTGTCTCTCCTCTGTCTGCTCTGTTCCCTCTCGTGTGTCGGGGTGCTGACAGGATCACCCCTGCCCTGCCCTCCCTCTCCTTTCCTTTCCAAATCTGCCACGACTTGGGGTTTTTTCTTTTCCTGGCTAATGTAGGGCAGACGGATTTTTCTTTGTTTCCTTCGCTTTTCCTCCCGATCACGTAGGAATTGTTTTTTTTTTTTTTTGGCAAATGTTGTTTTATTATTATTGTTATTAATAAAAGGCAAAAGGAATTTCTGTTTGAGAGAAATTTTTAACTAGATTCTGTTCTATATGAATTGTGACTTGCACCTTTTGTTCAAAGTATTTTATTTCTTTTAATGACATTGTACTTGTGGCTGGTTTTCTCTCGTGCCAGTGGCGACAGTGGTAATTCTCCTTATACAGTGGGGACGTGCAGAGGTCTCTTCTTTGTCCCTTTTCCATCCTTTCCGTGGTGGATAGAGCGGGAGGCTCCCCCGCCCTGGGGCTCAGGAGCACGTGGTGTCACCCTTGCCTTTGGGACTTGACAAGCTCCAGCTCAGACCCTTCTTACTGACATTTTTTTCCGGAATATTTTTTAAAACTAAAGGAAACATCGTCCTAGCCCTCCTGACTTTGCACAGAAGGAAGTGTGAAACCAGCACGGCAGAGGTGACTTTGCTATCCTTACCCCGTGCGTCTTCCCGGCCTCCCCTTCTCCGGGAGAAGACGCTGACAGCTCTGCGATCCCGAGAATCAGAGAGGAGGGAAGGGAGCTCCACAGCCCGGCCGTGCCCGGCCCCTCCGCGGCGCCTGCGGGCCCGGGGAGCCCGCGGGATGGAGCGGGAAGGGTGGGGAACGCTGAAAGCCTTTTGCTCTGTCCCTTTGGTTCATTTTCCTTTTGTTTACATGACACTGTATCCTGGGAGAGTCGCCGGGCCCCCCCCAGCAGCAGCTGCCCCGCAGGGCCGTCACCGTGCCATCCGCAGTATCACACTTTTTTTATCATGGCTTTGTATTGTAGTAATCAATACGCGCAGTATATGTTGAATGTATATTAATATACTTTGCTATTATTTCTGTTTTTTGGAAATGTCAGAAGTATTTTTTTTTCTTCCTCATTTATGTTGGACTAAAAACGGAACAGGAAAAAAAAAGTTTCAGTAAATCTTCAGTCCATTTTTTGTGGGTCACTTGCAACTAGTCAATTAGTTGGACAGTGGGATCATAACAAATAAAACCATGATTATGATCTTCCCTGGGCTCTTGTTTGCCTTGTTGCTCAACATCAAAGTTCAAGGGGTGGCAGCTGCTGTGTCCCCAGCCCATCCCTGGCACTCTCACTTGCCCCGGTCCCCAGCAGCCCCCCTGGCCGGGTTTCCCCAAGCCCCCGGCACTCGCAGCCCCTTGCAGCCGGAGCCCGGCTCTCCATGCGGGTGTGGGGACGCAGTGCTGCAGATCAGAGCCTGCCCGGCATCTGCTGCCCTGGGGCTTTTCCAGCTGCGGGCAGGGTCTGGGAGGCGCAGGGAGCTGAGCTGTGCCTGTGCCTGCAGCACCTGCGGTGGCAGTTCCCGTGCGATGCCCTTGCGGTGCCCAGTCGGCTGGCGCGGGCTGGGGCTGCAGGGAGCCGGTGCCACCCAGAAACGGGAGCATCGTTCCTCTGTAGCAGCTCCCCCTGGCATTGCCAGCCCTGCACAGCCCCTGCAGCCCCTCCGAGGACACGGCCCGTCTCCCTGTCCCCTCTCCCCCCTTGCCAGGCCGGGCTCAGCCTGATTCCTGTGCATCCCTGGACCGGTGACCATGGGACAGGGAAGTTCCTGGGGCTGGCTCGGGCTGAGGGCGGCTTTGGGGCGGCCGTGCCAGTTCTGGTGCCCGCTCTGAACCTTCCCCTTCCCCTTGCCCAGATCCCCTGCGAGGGCTGGCGTGGGCGGGCAGGGGCGCCGCTCCCGGGACCTGTGAGCTGGGGACACAGCGGGGAAAGGGGGTGACGTGAGCGGCCCCGTGAAGGACGGGACACAGACCCCGGCCGAGGCGAGGGGTCCGGGTACGGCAGGGCAAATCCCTGCGGGAGTAAACCTTGTCCCCGGGCCCGCGGCCAATCCCTGGGGGCTGCGAGGGGCCCCGGCAAGGCCAGCGGGAATCTGGGTCACCGGGAGCGTAAACAGCTCCTTGGCCGGCCAGGCGCGTCCCGCGGGGAGCTCCTGTTTGCTCGCCACCCCTGCCAAGCCGCGCTCCGCGGCGATGCCGCGATCCTTGAACCCTGCGCGCACATCGGGGGCCGCCGCTGGCTTATCTCCGCGGAACTGCCCCTCCGGCATAAATAGCGGCGGCGGAGCCCCGGCCGCTCAGACGGGACGAGCAGCTGCGGAGGAGAGAGCTGGTAAGAGCCCGGGCTGCCCCGAGGAGCCGCACGGACAGAGCGGGGGCCACGAGCCGGGCTGGGGGCGCAGCCCCGCTGGGCTGGCTCGGGCTCTGCCCCGGCTCCCCGCTCCCAACTCTCTCGCTCTGCCCGCAGGTCCAGCGCGAAGATGAGAGCCGTGGTTCTGACCCTCGCCCTGCTCTGCCTGACGGGTAGGTCCGGCCGGGGCTGCGGATCCCGCGGGATGCAGCGGCGCGGGCGGGACGGGGCGGCAGCGAGCGCCGCTGGAAGCCGCCGCTTTCCGAAGCGCTTCGCGAGCCGGGCTGCAGCCCGGGGGCTCCCCGGTTCCTCCCGAGCCGGGCAGGACCCCGGCAGGGCTGGAGCCGTCCCCGGGCGGCGTGTCCTGAGCGCGGCCGGCTCTCTCCGCAGGCACCCAGGCCCGCTCCTTCTGGCAGCACGATGAGCCCCAGGCGCCCCTGGACCGCCTCAAGGACATGCTCGATGTGTACCTGGACTCTGTGAAGGCCAGCGGCAAGGAAGCCATTGCCCAGTTCGAGGCCTCCACCGTGGGCAAACAGCTGGAGTGAGTGGGGAACGTGTGGCGGGGGGCTGGGGGGGCCCCGGCGCCGTGCGTGACCTCCCTCCCTCTCTCCCGTCCCGCAGCCTGAAGCTGGGCGAGAACCTCGACACGCTGGGCGCGGCCGCCGCCAAGCTGAGAGAGGACATGGCCCCCTACTACAAAGAGGTGCGGGAGATGTGGCTGAAAGACACCGAGTCCCTGCGCGCGGAGCTGACCAAGGACCTGGAGGAGGTGAAGGAGAAGATCAAGCCCTTCCTGGACCAGTTCTCTGCCAAGTGGACGGAAGATCTGGAGCAGTACCGCCAGCGCCTGGCCCCCCTCGCCCAGGAGCTGAAGGAGCTCAGCAAGCAGAAGGTGGAGCTGCTGCAGCAGAAGCTGACCCCGGTGGCCGAGGAGGCGCGGGACCGCCTGCGCGGGCACGTCGAGGAGCTGCGCAAGAACGTGGCCCCCTTCAGCGATGAGCTGCGCCAGAAGCTGAGCCAGAAGCTGGAGGAGATCCGGGAGAAGGGCATCCCCCAGGCCGCCGAATACCAGGCCAAGGTGGTGGAGCAGCTCAGCAGCCTGCGGGAGAAGATGACGCCCCTGGTGCAGGACTTCAAGGAGCGCCTCACCCCCTACACCGAGAACCTCAAGGCCCGTTTCCTCAGCTTGCTGGAGGAGCTCCAGAAGTCCGTGGCCTGAGCTGCCGGCCGGCGCGGCCAGGGACTGAGCCCAGCCCCGCTCCGCCGCCGCCCCGGGTGCTCCCTGCCCTGCCCCGGGCACTTCTCCTCAGGGGGCTCTGGGGACAGGCTGCAGGAGCCCCGGGCCAGCCCAGCCCTCGGGTGTCCTCCCCGGAGACCCCTCTTCCCCTAGAATTCCCTCCCCAGCCCGGCGTCGCTCTCAGCTTTGCCTCCCTTTTGAGAAATAAACTTGACTTAAGTTATTGGAGCTCGCTCAGTCTTTGCAGTGGATGCTGGAGGGGGCAAGGGGTGCTCTGAGCTGGGGGTACTGGGGGACCCAGGGGGACTGGGGAGACAGGGAGTTGGTGTGGGGTGCCCTGGGCTGGTGTGGGGTGCCCTGGGCTGGTGAGGGGTGCCTTTGAGTCCAGCTCTGCCCGAGGTGCAGCCGAGCTCAGCCCCACACAGGTCGCTGGGGTGTGTGGCACTGAATGTGAGGGAGCTTTTGGGAGCAGTGCACGGCTCCTGCCCCCCTGGGCACCCCGACACGGCCGCGCGTACCCCGGTGCTGGTGTCTGCCCCAGCCCCACCTCCCCCTGCGGGCCCCGCTCCTCCCGGCCAGCCCCCAGTGATGGCAGCACAGCGTTTGCATCAGCCCCGCTTTATTGAGAGCACCGCGACAGCTGGGGGGAGCCGGGGGTCCCCAGCCCCGACAGAGCCCGGGCAGCCCCCGGCGAGGCTACGAGGCCGGAGTCTTCTTCAGGAGCTCGGCCAGCTGCTCCTTGAGCCACACCAGCCGCTGCTTGGCCAGCTCCGCGTTCTCCGACAGCCACTGCCTGCAGCGGGAGGGAGAGGAGGGCAGGGGAGGGCAGGGGGTCAGCGCGGGGCCCTGGCCGGGTCCCCCGGCACCGGGGACAGGGACAGGGCTGGGGTTGGGGGGCACCTGGCCTGCTGCGCCGCCTCCGACTCCCGCACCCTGCTGAAGGCGTCCTTGGTCATGGCCGAGACTTTCTGGGCCAGCTCCTGCACCTTCTGCACCAGCGCCTTCGAGTCCTCGGACGAGTCGGCCCCTGCAAGGGCGAGCCTGGTGGCGCTGGGGACGCGGGGTGCCGCGGCTGTGCCCCCCCCCGTGTGCCCCCAGCCCCCTGAGCCCCCAGCCCTCCTCCTGCGCTGCCCCCGGCCCTTACTTGCTCCCAGCGCCAGGACGGCCGTGCAGGCGAGTAGGAACAGCAGCGACGCCTTCATGGCTGGGGAGAGAGCAGAGCGCACGATGTGGGGCACGGGGGGCAGGCACGGGGGTCCCGACCCCGGCCCCTTCCAGCACGACCCTCGCCGCGGATGTCCCCACTCACCTGCGCCGGGCTCTGACGCGGGGGCAGCCCCGGGCTCACCCTTTATAGCCTCCGCCCGGGGGATTCGTGCAAAGGTCGGGGCAGGGCGCGGGGGGGCTGCAGGGGCGCTGCTCCAGCCAGGAGTTGGGAAACGCCGCGGGCCGGAGCTGCCGGGGCCCCGCGTGTCCGCGCGTGTGCGCACAGAGCGGGGCGTGGGCACACGCGTGTGCGCAGCCAGCCCGCTGCCCGCGAGGGGACGGCCCGGGCACGCACGGCACAAGGGTGACATCCAGCGGCCCCGGCCCCGGGCACGGCGCCCTCGGGCACCGCGAGGCTCTTCGGACCTTGGCAGTGCCCCTGCCCGGCGGGTCCCTGCCCTGCCCGCCGTGCCCTTTGCCCGCAGGGACACACGGCCGCGGCCCCGCTGTGCCCGTGGCGGGCTGGGCTGGGCCGGGGGCTGCCCCCGGTGCGTGCCCAGAGCCCGATGCCCGCGGCCGGGGACACGCACGGGTCCCAGCTGCATTCCCAGGCACCGTGGGGCTGCAGTGCCCTGCAGCGTCCTGGCCTCTTCCTGCACCTCCAGGAGCCTGGCCTGGAAAGGAGCGATGCCATCCTGCCTGTGCACAGCCTCGTGCGCCCCCCAGCTCCATCACAGCGTCCCCCTGAGCCCGTGTCCTGCCTGCTGCCCAGCCCAGCCCAGCCGGTGGTAGAGCTGGGAGGTCCCTGCAGCATCCCCAGCCCCCGTGTCCTGTCACAGTGCCAGCCATCCCACACCCACCCATCGCAGGCGCTGCCCTGGCAGCACTGACTGAGCCACTGCTGCCTCCACAGAGCTCTGAGGTGCCCCCCAGCCAGGTCCCTGTCCCCAGGAGTGGCTCGGTGTGTCCCCCACCCCTGTCTGTCCCTGTCTCCCTGCTGGGGGCCGGCGGGGCCGCGGGTGATGTCAGGGCCCTGGGTGATGTCAGACCTGCGCACACGTCAGGCACCTCCACGTTGTGACCGACTAAAGTCCAAGCCCTTGCTGTGTCACAGCCTGCGTGGAAGCTGCAGGAGCCCTCGGGCTGCATAAATAGTGCTGGGAGCTGCCGGCTCTGCAGCTACCGCGGCACTGGCAGCACAGGTGAGCAGTGCAGGGGCTGCAGGGAGCCGGGAGGGAGCCGGGAGGGAGCCGGGAGGGAGCCCAGCTCTCCACGGCCTCTGGCTGGGAGCTGCTGGTCCCTGGGCCTTCCTTCACCTCCCTCTGTGCTCCCGCAGGAGTCCCCAGCACTCAGGATGGCGCCCAAGGCGGCCGCCCTTGTCCTGCTTCTCCTGGCGATCTCAGGTGAGTGTTGTGCAGGTCCCTGGTGCCAGCAGGGCGGGGATGGCAGGGGATGGCAGCGTCCCCGCTGTCCCCGGGGAAACGGGCCTGTGTGAGTTCTGACCCCAGCACCCCCTGCAGGCTCCCGGGCTGATGTGAACCCTGACGAGGTGGCCAGCGTGATCTGGAAGTACTTCACGGAGCTGGGCAGCAATGCCAAGGACACGGCGGAGCAGCTGCACCAGAGCGAGCTCAGCAAGCAGCTCAAGTGAGCCCAGCCTTGGGACTGGGGGGCTCGGGGGGCTCGGGGGGCAGACGGGGCCCGGGGGGGGCGCACACAGGCCCTGACGTGTTCCCTGTCCCCAGCACCCTGCTGAAGAGCAACCTGCAGAGCCTCAGCGCCTACGCCGAGGACCTGCAGCAGCGCCTGGAGCCCTTCGCCGCGGAGCTGCAGGCCAAGCTGGCGCAGGACTCGCAGCGCCTCAAGGAGCAGATCCAGCGGGAGCTGCAGGAGCTGCAGGCCAAGCTGGCGCCCTACGCCGACCAGGTGCACCAGCAGATCGGCACCAACATCCAGCAGCTGCGGGCCAGGATGGGCCCGTACGCCGAGGAGCTGCGTTCGCAGGTGGATCAGAGCGCCGGCGAGCTGCGGCGGGCGCTGGAGCCCTACGCGGCCGAGCTGCGGGAGCGCCTGCAGGACAACGCCGAGAGCGTGCAGGCCTCGCTGAGCCCCTACGCCGAGCGCCTGCAGCAGCAGATCGACGGCGGCGTGGAGAGCGTCAAGCAGCGGCTGTCGCCCGTGGCGGACGAGCTGAAGGCGCAGGTGGAGCAGAGCGTGGCCGAGCTGCGGCGCGGGCTCAGCCCCTACGCGCAGGAGGCGCGGGACGGGCTGGAGCGGCAGCTGCAGAGCCTGAGCGCGCACATGGAGCGGGCGGCCGAGGAGCTGCGGGCCCGCCTGGCCGCCAGCTCCGAGGAGCTGCGCGCCCAGCTGAGCCCGCTGGCCCGGGAGCTGCGGGAGGCGGCGAGCGGCGACGCCGAGAGCCTGCGGCAGCGCCTGCAGCCCCTGGCGCAGCAGCTGGAGCAGCGCCTGGGCCAGAGCCTGGAGACCTTCCGGCAGCAGGCGGCTCCCTTCGGAGAGACCTTCGGGCAGCAGCTGGTGCAGCGGCTGGAGGAGATGCGCGGCAAGCTGGACTCGGGCGCGGCCGGCGTGGAGGATCACCTGGAGCTGCTGGAGAAGGAGGTGCGGGACAAAGTGGCCGCTTTCCTCAGCACCGCCGCGCCCCCGCAGAACTGAACCGCCCCGCCCCGCCAGCCACGCGCGTTCCGAGCGCTCCCGGCCACTTGCAGTGGCAGAAATAAATGTCCTTGTGATGCACGTGCTGCTCCGTGTCCGTCCTTCCTTCCCGCAGCATCCCCTGTCCATCCTCCCCTGGGCTGGGGTACCTGGGGCACCCCAGCTGCTCCGAGGCGGGAGAGTCAACCCGAATTTGGGCTCTGGGGCAGCAGGGACAGGGAGCACGGGTGGCGTCAGGTGGGTGGGAGGTGTCTGTGGCGGCAGCCAGGTGAGCCCACGGGCGAGCCCAGGCCGCGCTGTGCGCTGAGCGCAGCTGGGGACACCCGGTGGGGCAGAGCCGCGGGGCGCGGCCGAACATCCGCAGCTGCCACGAGGGGTGGGGATCGGCGGGCGGGGGACACATCTGCGGGCGGGGGACACATCTGCGGGCGGGGGACACTCGCCTCGTCCCCGCAGCGCAGCAAGGGAGCTCGGCGGGTCAGCGACAGGGGAAGCTCTGCTGCCGGGACGGGACGGGACGAGGCGCGGCCAGCGCTGCCGGGAGCGGCCGCACGTGTCGGCGCAGGCCGTGTCGGGCAGGGACCGCGCGGACTTTGGTGCCGCAGCAGCGCTGCCGCCCGCTCGGCGCTTCACCCCGGCAGCGCCGGCCTTGCCCCGCAGCCCCGGTGCCCGGGCTCGTTCCCGGGAAGAACCAAGGCGGAAAGGAAAGGACACGAGCGCGGCGGGGACCGGTGGGAGCGCGGCCTGGGAAGGGGAAGGTGCGAGCCGCTCATCCCCGCCCGCCCCGCACAGCCCGAGCCGGGCTCGCTCTCCCGCGCCCACCGCGGGGCTCCGGGCTCCCTTCGCGCCCCGACAGGAGCGGCACCGGTGTCCCCATCCCCATCCCCTACCCCATCCCCGTCCCGCGTTCCCCGCGGGATGCAGCGAGCGGCGCCGGGCCAGGGCCAGCCCCGTCCCCCGAGCCCGGGGGGCAGCGGCCCCCAGGTCACCTGCACGGACCTCCACGTTGTGTTTACACGGAGTGAGGTCCAAAAAGCCTTGCCGTCCCAAAGCCGCCTTATCGGCCGCTCCTCGGCCGCCCCCCGAGCCTACATAAGGGCGGGCAGCGGCCGCCTCCGGGCGGGAGGGACGCGGGAGGCGACCCGAGCCAGGTGAGGGGCGGGGGGCTTTAAGTCTGTGCGGCCGGAGGAGCTGGGCGTGACTCCAGCGGGGCAGCCGAGGTGTTCCGGTACCCACAGGTGTCATGAGGAACCCCAGGGGTTTTTAGGGGCGCTGCGGGTGCCCAGGGGACCCCAGGTCCTTGCGGGGAGCCCCCCGTGAGCGCTCGGACGGCTCCTGTCCCCTCTCCCGCAGCTCGAGCATGCTGCTGAAGGCCGCGCTGCTCCTCTCGCTCCTGGCCGCCGGCCCAGGTGGGTGCGGGCCCGGGGCGGGCTCAGGGGTCCCCCCGGGGGCTGCGGGGGCGGCCGGGCAGCAGCAGCGGCAGCAGCGGCGCTCCCGCCCGCAGCGTCCCCGGCCGAGGCGGCGCAGAGCGGGCTCTGGCGGTACCTGAGCCAGCTGACGGGGGACAAGGACAGCCTGGAGCGCGGCCACAGCAAGCTGGGCAGCGACAGCACGTGAGTGCCGCGCCCCGCTCCCTGCCCGGGGACGGCAGGGCAGGGCCCGCGGGGCGGGGGGCAGCGATTATCGGGGTGCGGGGCACGGGGGGGCCGCGGCCACTCGGGGCTCTGGGGGCTCTCTCGTGCAGGAACCTGAAGGAGAGCGTCCAGGATGGGGTCAGCTCCACGGCGGGCTTCCTGGAGAAGCTGTCCCCGCTGGGCAGGGGCCCGCAGCCCCCCCGGCTGGGGGAGGACCCGGGCAGCCTGCGCAAGGCCCTCCGCAGGGAGCTGGACAGCCTCCGCCTGCAGCTGTCCCCGTACGTGGACGAGGTGCACCGGCAGGTCGGCAGGCAGCTGGACGAGCTGCGGCAGCAGCTGCGGCCGCTCACGGAGGAGCTGCTGGACCAGGTGTCCCTGCGGGCCCGGGAGCTGCGGCGGCACCTGGTGCCCAGCCGGGAGGTGGCGGCGCAGCTCCTGGACGGCGCCGACGAGCTGCAGCGCTTCGCGGCGCACTACGGCGACAAGATCGCCTTCCACACGGAGCAGGTGAAGGACATCTTCCAGCCGTACGCCGAGCGGCTGCTGAGCGAGATCCACCGCAACGTGCAGGAGCTGCACCGCGGCGTGGCCCCGCACGCCCGCGCCAGCCCCGAGCAGCTCAACCAGCACATCCAGGAGCTGTCGGCCAAGCTGACCCGCAACGCGCGGGACCTGCACCGGCAGATCCAGCGGAACCTGGAGCAGCTGAAGGCCAAGCTGAGCCTGTACCCCGGCGGGGCCCCGGCAGCCCCGGGCCGCTCCCGGGAGGCGCTGGCGCGGGAGGTGCAGCGGCGCGTGGAGGAGTTCCGGCGGGACACGTACGCGCAGATCCAGGCATTCACCCGGGCGCTGGACCAGGAGACCGAGGAGATGCGGCTGAAGCTCAGCGCCCGCCCGGAGCCGCCCGAGGGGCCGCTGGACGCGCCGCCGCCGCCCGTGGAGGACCTGCGCGCCCGGCTGGACGCGCTGTGGCGGGACCTGGCGCTGAGCCTGAGCGAGCGGGGCGGGGAGGGCCCCGGGGGAGATCTCGGGGGGGATCCCGGGGATGGTCCCACTGCGGGCCCGGGGCGGCTCCGGAGCTGAACCCCAATAAAGGCGCCGCCATCGCGGCCCGCGCGCGTCACATGATCCGCCCGAGCCACGTGACCCGTAACGTCATCACCCCGCGCCACCAGCATGTCGGCCCTCGGGGCCACCGCGGCGGCGGCCGCGCCCGCCGGGGCCCTGTTCCGGCCCCTGAGCGCCGAGGACGGCGAGCAGCAGCCGGCAGAGATCGAGTCCCTGTGCATGAATTGCTTCCGCAACGTGAGGGGCCCCCGGGGGGCCGGGCAGCGGCGGCCTGCGGAGACTGGGGGGCACCGGGGCCTGCGGGGGCCCGGGGAGAGCAGGACAGCGGGACAGGGGACCGGGGGAGAGCAGGACAGGGGTGTGCGGGGCCAGGGCCGGTACGGGGGTCTCTGGCGTCAGGGGACACACACCTGTGCGGGCCGGGCTCGGGGGTCCCCAGTGGCCGTGGGGAGGAGCGGGCAGGGGCCCGTGGGGGGTTCCAGAAGGGGCAGCAGCAAGGAAGGACCTGCCGGGGGCCACAGCTGCTCTCGGAGTAGGGGGCACCGGGGAGGGTTTCCAGGAGCTCCTGGGGGCTGAGGGGAGGTCTGGGGGGCAGGGACCTGCCCATGCCAGAGGTGCTCTCAGGGCCATGGCTCCAGACTCAGGTTCCCACGAGCCCCTCACTGCCCCACAGGGAGTGACCCGGCTCCTGCTCACCAGGATCCCGTTCTTCAAGGAGATCATTGTCAGCTCCTTCTCGTGCCCCAGCTGCTCCTGGTCCAACACGGAGATCCAGGCAGCGGGCAGGATCCAGGAGCAGGGCGTGCGCTACACCCTGGCCGTCACCTCCCGCCAGGTGGGCACTGCCCCAGCCTGCCCTGCTGCAGGCCCAGCACCTGCACATCCCTGCAGGAGGGGCTGGGCCAGGCCTTGGGGTCCCCCTGGGCCAGGGGAGGCTCAGGCTGCTCCCCGCTCTGTGCAGGACTTGAACAGGGAGGTGGTGAAGACCGACTGTGCCTCAGCCCGAATTCCAGAGCTGGACTTTGAGGTGCCTGCCTTCAGCCAGAAGGGAGGTGGGTGAATGGGGCAGTGTCTGGGGGGCTCCTGGGGACTCCTGGGGTCTGTTCATGGTGTTGTCTGTGTTCTTGCCTTGCCAAGTGCTCACCACCATCGAGGGCATCATTGACAGAGCTGTGGCAGGCCTGGAGCAGGACCAGCCTGCCCGCAGGGTAAGGCTGGAGAGGGAAACTCCTCAGGGATGGAGAGTGCTTGGGCCGTCCATGCCCTGCCCCTGGTGCACACAGGGCTGCTGGGGACAGCTCTCTCTGTGCCACAGCCACCTCTGGGCTGTCCCCAGCAGCTGAGCCCCACCTTGGGGTGTTCCCCATTTTAAGGGTTCTGTGGTTCCGTGTCCCCTTCCAGGCAACAGACACAGAGGTGGCCAGGAAGATAGACGAGTTCATTGGCAAACTGAGGCAGCTGAAGGAAGTTAGCTCTCCTTTCACCTTTGTGAGTGCTCAGGGCAGGGCAGGCCTGGCAGGGTGAGGCTGCAGGGCAGCTCCCTCAGGGCCCCTTGTGCTGCAGATCCTGGATGACCCCTCTGGGAACAGCTTTGTGGAGAACCCGCGGGCACCGCAGCGGGACGAGGCCCTGCAGGTCACTCACTACAGGAGGAGCCCGCAGCAGTGTGCCCTGCTGGGCCTGCAGGTGCCTGCAGCAGCCCCTGCTCCTTGCCCTGCTCCCTGGAGCCCCAGCAGGGAGCAGGGCCTGACTCTGCTGCCCTTGCAGGGAGAAGAGGTGGACGCGAAGGCGTCGGACGCTGCCGAGGACCTGAGAGACGAGGTGGGGGCTGCTGCAGCGTCAGGGACACTCAGGGACACTCAGGCCAGCTGCCCTGGGCTGGTTGGGACCTTCTGGCTGCCCCTTCCCTCCGCAGGTGCTGCAGTTCAACACCAACTGCCCCGAGTGCAACGCCCCGGCCAGCACCAACATGAAGCTAGTGCGTATCCTTGCACAGGGCTGGGGGCTCTGCGTGCCTGGGCTCTCCCTGCTGCACCACAGGCCTGAGGCAGCACTCACTGGGGCCTGCTGGGGTGCAGAGCTGTCTCAGGGCTGCTCACAACTCCCCTCAGTGGGGTTCTGCCATCCCTCGGCTGCTGCTTTGCTGTTTGCCTTGACTCCCTGCTCCAGAAATCCCCCACTTCAAGGAAGTGATTATCATGGCCACCAACTGTGACTCCTGTGGGCACAGGACCAACGAGGTGAGCTGGGCAGAGGGCAGGGAGTGGAGCTCTGTGCCTCTGTCCCTGAGCTCTGCTTCCCAGCGGGGCTGCTGGGAAGGGAGACTGCACCTGGGGCTTTCTGCTGGCTGCTGAGGCCACTGTCCCAGCTGTGGAGAGGCCTCTGGGCTGCTGAGCTGAGCCTGTTAAAGCACAGGGGAGGGCTGGCTGTGAGCTCACTGCCAGCTGTTCCCAGGTGAAGTCTGGAGGAGCCATCGAGGCGCAGGGCACCAGGATCACGCTCAGGATTACAGACCCTTCTGACATGACCAGGGATATCCTGAAGGTGCAGTGCCCAGGGTCCCTGCCCTGCCCTCCTGTGGGGTGTGGGGGGCCCAGCACTGGCTCATGGGGGGCTCTCCCATGCAGTCAGAGACGTGCAGCGTGGAGATCCCCGAGCTGGAGTTCGAGCTGGGCATGGGAGCGCTGGGGGGGAAGTTCACCACGCTGGAGGGGCTGCTGAAGGACATCCGGGACCTGGTGAGTGCTCCTGGGGGCTGAGCCCCCTGGCTGGCCCTGCTGGGGGTGCTGAGCCCCCTGGCTGGCCCTGCTGGAGGGGGCTGGCTGCCTCACAGCTGCCTCACCTGCCCTTGCAGGTGGAGAAGAACCCCTTCACCCTGGGGGACAGCTCCACAGCCAGCAGGACAGGGAAGCTGCAGGAGTTCATTGGGAAGCTGCAGGACGTGAGTTTGCTCTGGGTTTTCCATGCTCAGCACGGGTCCAGGAGGTGCTGGAGGAGCCTTAATGGGATGTGCTCTGTTCCTGCAGATCATAGAGGGGAAGGCCCAGGCTCACTTCATCATGGATGACCCTGCAGGCAACAGCTACCTTCAGGTACAGCCCTGGGCCCTGGGGCTGCGCTCCCTGGGCAGTTTGGGGGATTCATTTCCCTGGCACGTGGTGGCAGTGGGCTTCCCATTGGAGCTGGGAGCCCTGCTGGCTTTGTGGGGGTGCCCACAGCACAGGGGAGTGCAGGGGCTGTGCCTGGGGGCACAGGGGAGCGCAGGGGCTGTGCCCACAGCACAGGGGAGTGCAGGGGCTGTGCCCTGTCCCCACAGAACGTGTACGCCCCCGAGGAGGACCCGGAGCTGAGCGTGCAGCGCTACGAGCGCACCTTTGAGCAGAACGAGGAGCTGGGCCTGAACGACATGAGGACAGAGGGCTACGAGGCAGAGCCGGCCTCGGGCCGGTAGCGGGGCCAGCCCAGCCCTGCCACCCCCTGCCCCTGCTGCACCAGGGACCAGGGCTCCTCTGCCCTT
Organism: Loriotus luctuosus; assembly: GCA_035582745.1. NCBI lineage: Eukaryota > Metazoa > Chordata > Aves > Passeriformes > Thraupidae > Loriotus > Loriotus luctuosus. Next base: position 6,691,002 of record JAWWEY010000092.1, read on the forward strand.
CCTGGGCCGGGGAGCTGTTCGTGCCCGCAGCAGCGGCTCGGGGTCTCCCCGCGGAGCTGTGCCATGAGCTGCTGGTGATTTGGGGCACGGGGTGGCTCCCCAATAAAGCTGATTGAAAACGCTGATGGCGTCCTGTCCTCTTGCTGCTCCATTCATAACTGTGACCGCCGCCCGGCCACGCCCACGGCCCCGCCCTCCGCTCCATTTATGGCATTGGCTGCCATTAACCCCACCTACTGCCCCGCCCTCCACTGGATGGCATTGACTGATGTTTGACCACACCTACAGACCCGCCCTCTGCTCCATTTATGGCATTGATGGACATTTCACCACACCTAAAGCACCGCCCCCCACTCTATTTATGGCATCGACTGCTGTTTGGCCACGCCTATAGCCCCGCCCCCACTCAATTTATGGAATTGGCTGACACTGCCACACCTACAGCCCCGCCCTCCGCTCCATTTATGGCATTGGCCGCCTATAGCCCCGCCCTTCACTCCATTTATGGCCTATCCGCGGTCTGGCCACGCCCATCCCGCCACAACTCCATGTATGGCAGTGACCACGCCCATCTCGGCCCGCCACGCTCAGGCCCCGCCCCTTCCTGCCGGCGCCGCAGTTTTGCGTCAGAGCGCGATGGCGGCGCCGGGGCTGTCGAAGGCCGAGTACCTGCGGCGGTACCTGAGCGGCCCCGCCGAGCCCGGCCCGCCCCGCCGCCGCCGCAGGAGGAAACCGCCGGGCGGCACCGCCAGGGGCGGGTGAGTCCCGGGAGAGGGGGCCGCAGGCGCGGCCCTGTGCGCTGCCCGGCCTTGGGAACCGCCCGAGCGCACCGCCCCGAAACCCCCTCTCCGAACCTCCCGCCGAGCCCCCGGGGCCGGGACTCTCCCCGCGGCTGCCCCGCCGCGCATCCCCCCGGTCCCCCCGAGCTCCCGGGGCTGCCCCGCCGCAGATCCCCACGGTCCCCACGGGCCCTGACCGCGCCTTTCCCCGCTGCCAGGATGCGGATCGTGGATGACGATGTGAGCTGGAACAGCATCGCCGCCGCCCCGGAGAAGGAGGAGGAGGAGGACGAAGGGGACATGCCTGTGGTGAGCGAGGAGTCCCGGCAGACACCCTCAGTCTGTTCTGGCGGTCACCTCGTGTCTCCCTTTGGGAAGAACTCGCTGGAACTGCTCTTCCTGCCCTGTTGTAGCGGGTTCTGCCCCGGGGGTGGGTGGGAGCCCTGCAGGAAGGAGGGAGCTCCCTGCGGATCCAGGCAGCCCGTGCTCTGCGGGCCAGCACGGGGCTCTGTGTTCCAGAACAGCTGCTGGAGCAGGGCAGAGGGAGTGGCATTGCTGCTGCCTGTGTAAGGAGTGGGAATTCTGCCTTTTGCTGAGCCCCTGGTGCTCACTGGGTGTTTGCAGGTGGCAGAGTTCATTGATGAGCGCCCCGAGGAGGTGAAGCTCATGGAGGAATTCCGAACAAACTCCAAATGGAAGCTCCTGGGAGGTGAGAGCAGCCCCTTCCACCCTCTCTCCCCAATGCCTGGCTTCTCCAAACAACAATGCAAGTTAAAAATAACCCTGGAGGTGCTGGAGGGGCTGCTGGGCTGTGCAGAGCCCTGATAATTGATTGCAATTGTCTTCCCTCAGATGAGGACTCGCAGAGTTCAGATATTTCGGGATCTGCCAAGTCTGCCTCAAGGTATGGGGGAATTCCAGGCAGGAATTCTGCTCTCTGCTTGTCTGGCTTTGTCTGTCTGGTTCTGTGCTTTGCTGGGAAATGTGGGCACTTCTGGATCCCTTTCCCTTCTGGAGAGCCCCTATCTGGGACAGGGCACTGGCAGCTCTGGGTGTTTGTGACACTGCCGGGACACTGGGGTGAGTTTGAATGATGGTGGAGAATCTCCCATTGCAGCTCTACTGGGATCCAGGCTGCCTCAGAGGGTTTCTGGGGTCTGCTGAGGCTCAGGGCTGCAGCATCCCAACAAACCCACATTTACAAGCTGTTCCCAGCTCGGGGGTCCTGCTGTGTTTCCAGACAAGCCAGACATGATGGGAGCTCACTGTCACCTTCTCTGCCCTCGTAGGTGGCGGCACCACGACTCCCCAGAGCCGTCGGCCACAGCAGGGAAACACAACGGCTCCCTGGGGCTCTCTGCTCCCAGGAGACAGAGACACGACAGCCCTGATGTGTCACCTCCCAGGAGACAGAGACACGACAGCCCTGATGTGTCACCTCCCAGGAGACAGAGACACGACACCCCTGACCCATCCCCTCCCAGGAGACGGAGACATGACAGCCCTGATGTGTCACCTCCCAGGAGACAGAGACATGACACCCCAGATCCGTCACCTCCCAAAAGGCAGCGACATGACACCCCTGACCCATCCCCTCCCCGGAGACAGAGACATGACACCCCTGACCCATCCCCTCCCCGGAGACAGAGACATGACACCCCAGATCTGTCACCTCCCCGGCGG